>CAUJNA010003385.1:519559-622059 GCA_963377175.1 Effrenium voratum
GGCAGACAGCGATTCGCGTGTCAAGGGCTGATGGGGTTCGCTGGAGCCGTTGGTTCACCCCAGGGTGCAGTTCCACCTGTTTGGACAGCTCCTCAAAACAGCCTTTTTTTCTTGGTGGAAATTATGGATGGTCATTCACTCCTCGGAAATTTAGAGCACCAGTTGCAAAGTGTCAAGTAAGAAATCCCAGACCATAATTCACACCAGAAGTTTTGACCACGCCACGTGTGGGTGTGTCCAAATCCCCTGCGATATGTTGGTTTTTACCACCCCCACCCACACCCCCCCCACTCCGTGATAGTGCTCCCTGAGGGCGTCACCTTCTCGTATCCCAATTCTGAACGCCCGACTCAGTTTGAGGTGCACCCTGGGACGCATGACAGTTCTTGAGTTCTAAGGATGCTCGTCGCTGCCGAGGCCCTTAGGTGTTTCTTTTGGTTGAGGGTTGCAGGCATCATAAGTGGCAATTCACATGCATTTGCAAGAACCGAGCTGCCCCTCGAAGTGAAATCAAGTTGACCGATAGGCCTCGTTGGATTGATGTTCGCATGGGTACTTGGCTCAGATGCTGTAGATCGCTGTAGATCGCTGTAGATCGCTGTAGATCGCTGTAGATCGCTGTAGATCGCTGTAGATCAACGGTTTTATGCCAAAACGGCCTATGATTGTATTCTTTGGAGTTCGGTTCAGATAGCCAGAAACTTCGTATGGAGGCCAGAGGGCTTCTTCCAAAGATTTGTTGCAAACAGGTACTCTTGGGGTTCCATGTTGATTTTCAGGAGTGTAATTACCTAACAGAGATACGAGGCTTTTCTGTCAGATTGAGGCTTTCCGTGGAATTGGATTGAGTACCTGCGGTTGGTTCCGTATGAACGATGGCTTGCGCCAAATTCACGGGCCTCTTTTCGGGGGGGGGGAGCAAGCCCGAGATGAAGGTCCCTTTGATGGACGAAATCCTGCAACGGTGGTTTTCTCGCAGGTTCATAGGGGTCCATCCATCAAAACTGGTGCATCAGTTTGTGCAGCCACAGTAGATGTTGTTTGATAGGCCGTCACCCAAAAACACAAATATGGAACCTACAAACCGGTCAGGGGAGAACATGTATAGCCACTACCTGAAAGTGTGGGTTCCAAGCCCCAAAACAGGCGTTATGTCTTCCAGGGAGTGCCTTTCAGGTTCCATGTGTTTCTTGGGGAGCAATGGCAACAATTCTCACAAGACGTGCCGTAAAGCTCGCGCCTGAATTCCTCCGGCACCAACCTTGCCCATGCTGAGCCGGCAAGTGGGTGCAGACCTTGAAAGGAAAGTAGCCGTATTTTTACAGGCTCGCAGGTCTACAGAGGCCTTTCCAAATGTTGTGATTTCAGCACCACACTGCGCTGCTGGTTGCCACGTTTGAAGCGGAACTCTCGAATTGGTTGGTCAGGACACGTCGAGGCGCGTGGGCTCCTTGTTTGCCGCGCGGGTCAGCCGGAGAGCACGCACACTGGAAAGCGTTCTAGGCTCTCACGATGTCGGCCTAATAGGGGACGTGCCCCCTACAAATCGACCAAGGGTTTATTGCCCATGGGCTCCCATTACGTGTGGCAAGCAACGCCAGCCAAAGATTGTCCATACTTTGCGACTTGTGCATGGAGCATTCATCAATCGGGGCAACCCTTGAGCATGTTGTGGGCATGTTTATTTGGCAGTTGTTGCTTTTGTCAGATATGAACTGGACAAAAGCCAGGAAGCATTGTTCTGCCTTCTGCAATCAGTGAGCTTGGGGTATAACTGGCAACAACCTATGAAGTTGTTCCTTTCGGGGATCCCTTAATTGAGGCTTTGCAATTGACATTTGCGGAGACTATTTGCCCAACATGCGGTCACAGCCTTGTCTTGGACCCAAACAAGATGTGCAATTGGAGGTCAGGGAGCACCCCCGCCCTTCTCCCCCTGTTCACTGCAACGCGAGCATGGCATTGTTTGTTGAGCAGTGTACACATGAGCATTGAAGTGAATCGTGTGTGTCGTCTAAGTGTCATGATGGTTTTTGTTCCAGTGATTTGCCCAGCATAATGTGACGTGTGGCTGTTGTTGTTCTTGTGTATATGCATATATATATATATATTATGCAACTATTTCGCTGTTTTCATAAGAGTCATCTCTTGGACTTCGTTGTCCTCCCAAACAAGCATCGCTTGCCCAAAGTCAACTGTCGGCTTTGTAGGCTTTCCAGTTATCTCAGGTTCTCACAGATGGACCTTTTATTTGCAGCGGAAACTAGGTTGTGAGACACGGGTCCGTTTGAGACCTGTTGAACTTGTCATGTTACCCGGGGTTCCCAGTTTCATCCCATCAGATTGGTGTCATTCAGCCAGGGACGAGCTGACAGACGCAGAGGCGTGTGGGTCCAGTGGCAACTGCCTCGAAAGGCATTCCTTTCATTTGCTCAAGGCGACGTGTTTTGTGTTTTTTTTTCCGGCAGTTTCCTTGGTGGAAATGGTAACCGGGCACATCACTGTTTGACGGCGTGAGCGACAAGATACCCTGCGGCTGCGGACCTCAAGAAGGAAGGGTCTCCAACATACGTGTTCCATGTAAATGCGAGAGCTTGAACATCTAGTCCATCTGACAAGCGCAAGCTCCCCTGCTTCACAATTTGATGACGGTGTGGTGGATGGACAGGCCACAGCATCCACGCACCTTCATGTTGTTGCTTACTTGTTTGTTTGTTGTGTGGGCGTGCGTTGTCTCGTGGTTGCTTTGTTGTGACGTGATATGCACGGGTATTCGTACTGGGCCATCTTCTGTGCGGTTTCGCAGAAACTTGATGACACCAAGCGTACTTTGGGCTGCGCCATGATTTGTTTGAGTACCGTGGGAGTGAAGCGCCCGGCTTGGCATTGGGCTTCAACTTAATGTTCAAAAGGAGACCCCAAGGAGCGACTCCGAATTTTTGTTGGGGGGTGGGTTCTATGTATAGGTTCTTCTGAGGGGTGCCCTTTTGGCGTTGGTGTAAAGGAAAACCAGCATTTTGGGGGCCCCCGTATTTTGGCGCATCGTGTGAATGTAGGGAACCAAGACCAGACAGCCATTTGAATTCGGATGCATCGCCAGGAGGGGGAGCTTGCTATCGCAGGAGCACAGGCAATGCGTGGGAAGGGACAGAGCAATGGAAGCTGACTGGAGATGTTTGGAAGCTTGTAAGAGATGTTCGCGTGAATTCTTCCTGGTGGGTTGGAGGGCCCGTCCGCTTCGATGTACCTAACTTGGCTCACTCGGGCTTATCTCAAAACGCCGCAGCCGCAGAAACGCACGGCGTCCCTTTGGTTTTTTGCTTAACATCAACCAAAGGGGATAATGTGAGGTGCTACATGAGTGCTAATCTTTTGCGTCTAGGTCATGCCTTGCTTTGTTTTTCAATCACCCCAAACCCCAGTGAAGTTCTTCCAGCCTCCCTTACAGGGATCCTCAGTGTCTTTGGCCCCTCGAAAGTGGCTGGTTTGGAAGCACCAGTAAACTGATGAACTCGTGTAGGGGACATCCAGTGACCCGTGTTATCCTCAAGGGCGCCAACGGCCAAGACCGACGCGCAGACTTGCAAACAGACCACTCGTGCGTCAGCAGCACGTGTGTTCTTTGGTTTTTTCGCGCCTGATTGAACCTTGGTTCACCATCAATGTCAGCATCGGAGTAATCCGCAAGACCGTATTCAGAGGAATCTCTGTAGAATGGAACATCCCACCAGTGGTACAGTTGCTTGGATTGATCCGGAATTGACACAGTGCCATTTTTTAGAAGGCATCCGGATCACTTTTGGTAACTCCCCGTATGAATCAGATATCTGGGTCATCCCCACGGGGTCACTAAAGTTACTGTCCCAGCATTGCAGCTAGTTTGGGACCTTCCGCGCCTCGCACTGTTCTGCAGGTTTTCTCGGGGTAGTTGGCAGTTCGGATGAGTCAATGAGTGTAGTTCGACGAACACAATAGACTTACCAAGGGAGCCACTCAAAAACCTGGAGCTCTTAGCCCATCATGCTGTATCGGTGCTGGCAAGCCCCAAACTCCTTGCGCTTTAGTGCAAACTTCAGACCTCACTTCATCATCCGTGAGCATACCTAGGAGCAGACATGCACCATAGTCGAAAGGCTTGGGGCTTCACGTTCGTTGGGCGTGTGAGGGACCCTTCAGCAGGGATATCAGAAGCCCGCAGCGTCGCAGCTTTGGACCGCCAGGTGGGCGAAGGCTACCTGAAGCGGCCAGAGCTCACAGCCAGGCATGGAACCTAATGCCTGCGGGAGCCGAATGTTATTTGGATGTGGGTCAACACCAATGGTACCATTTTGGGGTAGGTGCACCACCCGTTTTAGTTTATTTTAGTGGGGATTGGAACCATCGGCATGTTTTGGACCTTTCGGCGAGGCGACGGTCGCCTGCATGTCCATGGGGACGGATGGATATACGTCTGGTTGATCAGTAGGAGAGTGTTCCATTCTAGAGGGTTCCGGATCACTGGGGGGGTGTTCCCCCCACAGGTTGATTTCGTGGTGGATCTTGGTTTGCAAATTCAATTGCTCGAGCGAATAGTCGATAAGTTATGGGAAGCTTGGTCGGGGGAACGAGCTATGATCATGGTCCTTTACTAGGGGGACCTTGTATTTCCAATCTGTGATTTTGTGGGTTGTGAAGGTCTTTGCGTTGACCTTTGCTTTCTCAGATTCGCCTCAGATATTGTGGTCCCAAATGCAGCACCATCAACTTATCAACTAGCAGGATTTGGGTGGCAAGTTAGGTGTTTGGATTTGCCGTATGCGATCCTGGAGCACTTCTCGCCAGCATTGCATGCTTTGAAGATAGACTTACGTTGCTATTGGAGGAACATGCTTTGCGCGTTGTTTGTTTCAACCCACACCATGAGTTCATTGCTTAGTTGTGTTTCAGAGGGAAATTCTGGATGAAGCCTTCCATGCAGCGTGACATACTACACAGACACGCGCACACGCACACACCCCACACACACACACATATTCTATATATCACATGCATATGTATCGCACACATGCAGACGGGAACACCCGCATTCAACACACATGCACACACGTTCATGCCGACAAATATCATACCGCGAACACATTACGCACCTACAACAGACGACGAAGATTGGCCGGAACTGTTGTGTCAACTTCCTGCTGCATTTGCCCTTGCCAAAATAGTTTGACTGTTCATCCCTCCCCTTGGGAAGGTACAAGGTCGCCTGGAGTCCGGCTTATTTGGCAGGCAGTTTCAAGTTCACCCTGAGCATGGACGCCTCTACTTGAGCACTGGACTTAGCTCAGAGCATCCTGCCACGCACTGGCTGGGGTGGTGGAGGGTGCCATGATCAGATTTTCAGGGTACACGCTTGTAGGGTGACACGCATGTCTTTAAGAACATGTGCAAACGATGCTCAGTCCAGCAGTTCAATCATTTGCAACAAGCTGGCATTTCATGTCAGAGCTTGAATGATGGAATGGTATGTAGTGGATAAAGTCTCTTGAACAGTCTACAGCATGGAATGGTCCGCGTGCATTGACAAAAAAATAGCAGACTCGATATGAATATCGATGTGTTTATTCCTTCCCATATCATGGTTGTCCGAGTTAAGCTGTCTTATGATGGTCAGCCTTAATCAACCTAAAGTGATTGAATGGTAACAGTAGTAAAGACAAATCATCAGAGTGGATTGTAGTTTAAACAAGTGTGTAGTTCATATGAAAAACCTGGTAAGCCAATAAAGAGTTTACTCAGACGTATACAATGTAGTACACAATGTCAATTGAATGTGGATATTGCAGCTATTGAGTTGAACATGGTTGTCTTATTACATGCAACTGATGGCATTTTATGTTAAGCGGATCAGCCTGAATGCTGGTGAACACTTGGCTTTCTTGGGCATAGCTTCATCATGTCGTTGTTGTTGGTAATTAATCATCTTCATCATCGACAATGTACAGTATGATTAACGGTAGTAACATGTTGTATTTGTCTGACGAATTCAATCACTAATACCTACACATTGTATAAATATATATATATATATATATAATTTAAGTTCATGTCCGTCTAGGTATCAGTTTCCACTCTTCTTCTCTAAAAAACTGTTGCCCAAGATTCACCCATAGAAACAAAAGAGAGACGGGATGGACTTACAATCATCTCTCGCAAGCCTCTTCAGTGTAGAGTGGCGAGTAGAAAAGTTGGGAAGATGAGAAGTCCTAGAAAGAAGAGATGTCACCGAAAAAGTGGCTCAGCCATCCCATCACTTTCTTATTGTCCTACGGTCAACAGTAGTATTAGGCTTTGTTGCCAGGAAGGAAGATAAACATGCAAAACATGCAAAGACTTGCAGCTCTCGCCCATCTGTGGCCTGTCAGTTCTGCTATTATTCAGTGTAAGTATGCCGTGGATTATTCCTTCGCTGCGACTGTTCCTGACTTACCAGCCGTAATTTCAGATCAGTCAACAAGAGTTTGAACACGAAGCTGAGTGCAAAAGGTCGAATTGTTCATTATCAGGAAGCACATCTCTTGACTGACTTACATATTTCCTTCTTTCATGGGTAATCATCAAATCCACCTTTAGCGTGTCCTTATTGTCCATATTGCAACATATCCTAGGCTTCATTTTACGTTCGGTCCAACCCTTAGTACTGTTGAATGAAGAAGACCACTATGTTACCTGAGCGAAGGGATGGAGAGAGAGCGTGAGCGTGCAACACTGAGCGGTAGGGCGTGAGGAGATGGCTTATGCCACGACGGAAACAGTGGATGAGACAAAGGTAGCAGATGTTAGTTTTTGCTTCAACTTTCTCGGCAATCATCCACCGTTATGATCGATACCCATCCTTTCTCTCTCTTTTTCCCTCTTGCAGTTATCGTTTGTTCTCCATGAGCCGTCCCAGCGGCAAAGATCTCAGGAATTCCTCAGACTTCCTCTGTCGAGCAAAGTAAGCTAAGACTTTTGAAACCAAGCTGTAACAAGAAAAATGAGAGGTGAGGAGAGACAGTGGAATCGGCATGTGTCTGCCCCTGGTACCCACATGAGCCCACATGAAGATAGATTCCCTCGGATATTCAGTGCAGGGGACGATCACTGTGACGAACACACGGAGCTTTGCCAAACACGCCTGTGTGACTTTTTGGAGGAGCCCCCTTTTTGTTGGCACCACTAAGAAGAAGTCAAAACAAACCTGTACTACACGATTTAAATTTATGGTTGCTGTTTCTGAAACCTTTTCAAAAGCATACCATCGAGAACCTGGTGGCCAGTCCGGGCAAGTGTTACCAGTTACAATTTAGTAAGTGCCTTTTGTGACAAACAGTTTGTCACGCCATTACGACATACTGGTTCAATGTCTGGACTTGCCAAGAGGAATGACAACCAGATAAGAACATGAAGTCTAATTTGGCCTACCCGCATATTTTACACATGGTACGGCTGGGACCCTAAAAGTGACCATGTTGAGGGCTCTCCAAATTACTTGATGCTTGTTCAACCGCTGCGAGGGTGATTTTGAGGATGGCACTTCAATGTACCCAGCACATACTTTGCTAGGGTTCACCGATGTCACAATGTACTCTGCACATAGTTTCCTGGGGTTCACCGCAAAGCGCCGCCCCGCTTGGCATGTCAGCTTCAGTAGACGCAATTCCCACGGCATCCCACGGCTGAGCATCGGACAAAGGACCGGGATCGATTCCCCATTCTTTCCATCGTGCTGTTCAAAAACCAGCTGCTTCCTCCCGGGGCTTTGCTGGGTTTCTGGAAAGAAGGATCTTTGGAAAGAATTGGTTACCCTTCGAATTGAGCCTTTGCGGAGGTTTTTCAAGACTGGTTCACTCGGCTGCATACGTGTTCAATGATTGGTTTTTGCAGTTTGCACACACACACACACACGCGGACCGGGATGTCTTGTTCATTGAGTGCTTCTTGCCTAGACAAAACTTTTGCCAGGCTCTCGCCGATTGTGACAATGACTATCTGGTCACCTAACAGTAATGACACTGCGAATATGAGCAGCCAATCGGTTGATCTGGAGTTGTCAGCATGTGGTGAGTCGGGATGGACATGAATTCCCCACCCAAAGTTTCTTCAAAGCCGAAGCCGTGTACTTAGTCGTCCCTTGCCCTTGGAGAAACGCAGTTCAACACGACATGTCATTTAGCACGAGAAGGGCATGTGTTAGATTTGCTGCGTTCTCTTGTTCATTTTGGGGCGTATCACCGTGTGTTTATCCTTTCTTGGCTGATCCTGCGGGCCAGCCAAGGGCCATTCTTCAGTGTAGTTACCGTAGTACCAACAGCCTGTTTCGTTTGGCTGTCAAGCTCCAGGCCCGGATGAAGGCCCTTTCAGTGGCGATCCTTCAGTTGGGATCACGAAATACCCAACATTCATCAATCCACGGGTCGTTTGAAGGTGCATTAGAAGCCGGTGCCCGGTCTCAAGGGGATTTACAGGAAGGTGTCGGCTTTGGGTGGCGATCAGCAATCAGGCGTTCCTCGCGAAATCTCTGCAATCAACAGGACAGGTATATGAATCCATAATGTTCTTGTTATGAGCATAGATATGAGCTTACTGGCAATCTATTCTCGGTTTGGGGAGGACATGGGGAGCATTGGGGGCCCACCCTTGTTCCCCAAAACGAGGGGCCCACCCAAAAAAACATTCCTTTTTCGGGGGAAATGAACACTTTTCTCCGCTCACTCGAACGATCTTTTCGCGAACCTTCGACCTTCAAAACGCCTTTTCCTGACTGTTGTGTTGGACTGGTCCCGGAAAACAAATGGTCTTGAAGAACCATTTGGAAGGTGAGGGCCAGGGCTCCAATACCAGGAGCAAAGGGCACCCTTGTCACCCGCCGACAAAGGAGACCAGACCGGGGACAAATGCGTTTGTGTGTGTGTGTGTCTTTGTTGTCAGGCTTCCATTTTGGGGGCGGTTTCAAGGGAAATCAGGAGGATCCCGGAATTTAGAGTCGCCTATTCTGCCACATACCCCAAATACGCCCCCATTGAAACGTGTGCCTTCTCGGTGCCGCGGCCCAGAAAATGGCCTACGGGCATCCCAGGGCTCGAGTCGGTCTCCGAATCAGTATTGGAATGTGTTACAGGGTCCATCTTTTGACTCAGCTGGACTTAGTGCCCGTTGATTTTCCAAGGGAAATCCCTGAGTCAGGACCTGCCAAGCCATGGAGAACTTGATGCAAAGGTTCCCAGAGAAGAAGCGACTTGGGCGCACTTCGATTTTTGCCTTATTTCGGTCAACATGTGGTTGGGTGAAATTCCACATGTTCAACTTGTGGTATCTCCAAGCCAAAAGATAGGCAAACAAGTTGAACTTCGATTTCCAAGGGTGTTGGCCCAGTTGCTGCTTGGCTGGTTCCACTAAAACTTAACCAATGTTGACTTGTGTTTGTATGACAGACATCGGCAGGGTCTGCTGTTGGCTGTTTCCAGACTATGGATTTACTCCTCGCGTCGTCGATTTGTTCGGAGCTGGGAACCGGCCAGGCGGCCAGTCGATTGACACTTAGTGGCTTGAAAGCGGCATTTCAAGATCCCATTTGAGGTGTTGTGGAAAACCCTTGCGATTTTCCGTGGAGTCTGCAAACGGGTTCTGCATGCATGTTGCTTGGCGAGTTAAGGGGGAGTCTCCCCGCCCATGGTTGTCAGGGGCCCACCAAAGAGGGACCAGTCCAAAAGAGGCACCCAAAAGGAGCCCTATTAGTTTTGCCCCTATTGGGATTAGGTGCGCGGCCCTTGACAATCACAGGATCTTGGCGAGAAGGAAGGTAAACCCCTACCAGCGATGTGCTGGTTGTGCAGAATAAGCCATTCAGATTCTGTGCAGCTCAGCTATTCTTTTCGAACTCAGAAGAGCATGGTTCACGTGCAAACCGACGAAATGTCTAGGTTTGCTTTGTAAGCTGCCATGATGTGGGTGACCTTTACAGGATTCTATCAGTTTCAGAGCTAGATCCTGCGGAAAGAACGCAGAGGTGTTCACTATTTGGAAGTTGTTTGCCGCATTCCAATTGATGTGTTTTGGAGGTTGCTTCATACATGACTTTTGGGGTTTGCGATGCCAGGTACCAAAGTTATTTGCATGGTGACTCCCGTTTTTTCCCCCTTTTTTTTCTGCCTTGTTATGTTTCAGTTATATTGGCCAACTCAGGATGCTGGAAACTGTCCGTCCGCTAGGGAATCCCCAAGCAGTGTTTCAGGCCACCTTGTTGACTCTTGACGTGGTTGTGCACCTTTTTTGGTAAACTCACTCAGCGGTGAGAACCGAGCCTGCCCATTGTGAATCGGAGGTTCTGTTTGTGGGGAATCCTTGGGATTCGCAGGAGTTATTGTCATTTTTTCTTGAGGGGGATCATAATAGCTCTTTTTGTTGACTTCAGTTTTCTGTTGGCCCGCCTTTCAGGAGAGTCTGAAAAGGTTGTCAATTTTGAGAAGCACTTTGCGGGGATCAGGTTGCTCTTTCCAGACTGCCTGATTGAACGTCATGTTTGTGTGGGATCAAACAACGTAGGTTTCCAAGTATGCCAACCACGTCCCAAACGTTTTGGATATGTGGCTTTTTCTTGACCCGCCAAGACTGGGAGTTTCTCAAGATAGGGGTCCCCTAAGTTTGATGGGTTCCCTTTAAGTTTCCGTGAATCCCACTTTTCATGGCCTATCTTGAGAAACACCCAACTTGTTTTCTGGGGAGTCCGCGGCATCGAAGCTGGTCAACCCCAAAAGGGTGCTTTTTTTTTTACGAGCTACCGGGCAACTTGGTTGAGGGTCCGGCCCAAGAAAGCCTTTCGGAGCAGCAAGCTGGTTCTGAGGACACTTCTTGGATAGGAGTTGCTTGAGTGATTGCAGAAAGCGACCATGTGGGCTATGAGGTATGCTTAGTCTTCCAGTGTTTTCAGGCAGGTGTGTGGGATACCAGTCATTGTTTATTTCGGTTTTAAGGTTTGGTTTATTTTGTTTCCTCGGGTATAGATGCGATCATAACAGCGAGCACCGGAGCATGTCTCAACGTGGCTGCGAGCTTTTGGTTTCAGATCCGGTCTTGCGCTCCAAGGTATGATGCCACTAACTACATTGAAAGCGCCTTGCCCGCAATACGCCCATTTTGTTTTAGGTTTGCCTTGTTTGAGTTGTTTCTCGATGGCAAGGGAGAGAAACTTTTTGGGGATCCCTGAATGCATTTTGGAGACTCAATGTGGTACAAGCTGATATGTGGAATTGGGTCGATGCAGAGCCTGGTGTTTTGTTGCCGGTTTGTTTATATTTTGTTCGTGCCAGTCGACACACCGGCAACACGTGATGGCATCATTTTTTCCCGGAAGCATTGCGAAGGGTTCTTCTTCTAAAAGCGGCTGCCAACTTCACCTGCCAACTTCTCATGCCAACTTGTCGAGAGTTACTTCACCTGCCTACTTCTCATGTCAACTTTTTGAGAGTTACTTCACCTGCCAACTTCTCATGTCAACTTTTCGGCTGTTATCTCATTCTACTAAAAGCACAAGCTAATTTGTCGGGTGTTACTTCACTATCCTAAAAACACAAGCTAACTTTTCTGTTCTACCTTCACATCTCGACTCTTAATTCTTCTTCTTTTTATGGCGGGGGTAGGCCCGACGGGAGCTTACGAAACGCACCCCTCTGCGGAGATCGTGCGTGTCGAAGCGCTCTCGCTGTGGCGCCGTGCGAATTTGTCTTGAGCCGGCGAACCCTCTGCGGAGATCGTGCGTGTCGAAGCGCTCTCGCTGTGGCGCCGTGCGAATTTGTCTTGAGCCTTGGCGAACCCTCTGCGGAGATCGTGCGTGTCGAAGCGCTCTCGCTGTGGCGCCGTGCGAATTTGTCTTGAGCCTTGGCGAACCCTCTGCGGAGATCGTGCGTGTCGAAGCGCTCTCGCTGTGGCGCCGTGCGAATTTGTCTTGAGCCGGCGAACCCTCTGCGGAGATCGTGCGTGTCGAAGCGCTCTCGCTGTGGCGCCGTGCGAATTTGTCTTGACCTTGGCGAACCCTCTGCGGAGATCGTGCGTGTCGAAGCGCTCTCGCTGTGGCGCCGTGCGAATTTGTCTTGACCTTGGCGAACCCTCTGCGGAGATCCTGCGTGTCGAAGCGCTCTCGCTGTGGCGCCGTGCGAATTTGTCTTGAGCCCGATGAACCCTCTGCGGGGATCGTGCGTGTCGGATCGCTCTCGCTGTGGCGCCGTGCGCATCTGTCTTGAGCCCGATGAACCCTCTGCGGAGATCGTGCGTGTCGAAGCGCTCTCGCTGTGGCGCCGTGCGATTTTCTTGCTCGCGAAACGGCTTTTGGAAGTTGTCTCGTGGTGTGCGCGCCTGCTTTCGCAATCCCGCGGTCCCGGGTTCGATTCCCCCCTGGTCCGCGGCAGCTCCGGCTTGAAAATCGCAGCTTTTAAGTACAAACGTAGTACGCGGAGCGTGCTCCTGCAGCTCCGGCTGGAAAATCGCAACTTTTAAGTACAGACGTAGTACGCGGAGGCTGCTGCAGCTCCGGCTGGAAAATCGCACTTTTTAAGTACAGACGTAGTACGCGGAGCGTGCTCCCGCAGCTCCGGCTGGAAAATCGCAACTTTTAGATACAAATGGCTGGAAAATCGCAACTGTAAATTGCAAATGTAGCACGCGGAGCGCCTCCGCCGCTCCAGCTTTTTGAGGGTTAATTACTTCACCTGCCAGTTTCTCATGCCGAAACTTCGAGAATTACTTCACCTGCCAGCTTCTCATGCCACCTTTTCGAGAGTTACTTCACCTGCCAACTTCTCGTGCCAACTTTTCGAGGAGTTACTTCACCTGCGAGCTTATCATGCCAACTTTTCGAGAGTTACTACACCTGCGAGCTTCTCATGCCAACTTTTCGAGAATTACTTTACCTGCCAACTTCTCATGCCAACTTTTCGAGAAATACTTTACCTGCCAACCTCTCGTGGCAACTTCACCTGCCAACTTTTCGAGAATTACTTCACCTGCCAACTTCTCATGCCAACTTTTCGAGAAATACTTTATCTGCCAACCTCTCGTGGCAACTTTTCGAAAAATTACTTCACCTGCCAGCTTCTCATGCCAACTTTTCGAGAGGTACTTCACCTGCCAACATCGCCTGCCAACTTTTCGAGAGTTACTTCGCCTGCCAACTTCTCGCGCCAACTTTTCGAGAATTACTTCGCCTGCCAACTTCTCATGCTAACTTTTCGAAAGTTACTTCACCTGCCGGCTTCTCACGCCAACTTTTCGAGAGTTACTTCACGCGCCATCTTCTCGTGCCAACTTTTCGAGAATTACTTCACCTGCCAGCTTCTCACGCCAACTTTTCGAGAGTTACTTCACCTGCCAACTTCTCATGCCAACTCTTTGAGAGTTATTTCACCTGCCAACTTCTCATGCCAACTTTTCTCTTGAGTTACTTCGCCTGCCAACTTCTCATGTCAACTTTGCGAGAATTACTTCACCCGCCAACTTTGCCAGCCAACTATTCGAGAGTTACTTAACCTGCCAGCTTCTCATGCCAACTTTTTGAGAATTGCTTCGCCTGCCAACTCCTCATGCTAACTTGGCGAGAGTTACCTCACCTGCATCAACTTGCCTCTATGCTTCCGGGCCACTCGTCGTCTAGTGTGAATACTTGTCCCTTTCCGCATGTAGGACACTCGCAATGTATCAGCGGCGCGTTGCGTGACTTTGGCCCTTGTCTCCTGCGGGCAGAGACCCACCTGCCTCAGATTTTGTCTGCGAACGCAGCAGACTCTGCTTGCATGTTGGTTTTGGGCTTGGAGCTGTTGGTTTGACCCAGGAATGTGACTCTGTGAGGCAACCCTAGCTCAAATGGGCGCCTTTTTGTTGGCGCTGCTGTTTCCGGTCATGTGTCCCCCCGCAAACAACTGCTTGCTTTTGGCCTGTATTTTGTGAACCTTGGGAAGCAGTAAGTTTGTTTGGGACTTGCTGAGGCAATTGATCCCTTTGTTGTAGTGTTGTTGTACCCCGCATATTTGGCAAAGGGACCAGCAAAATAATGTTTCAAGGCAGCGAAGTGGGCGGCCCACGGGTCTTGGCAAAGCATGAAACCAAAACGTCCGACCACCAAACATCAGCAGAGAGCACCTACCTGCAGGAAGTCAACTTAAGGGTGGAGGCATTCCAGGTATGGATTCTCAGGGCCTTTGCGCTGTTTCGCCTCCCCTTTGGCAAGGTACCGGCATGCAATGCCCCGTGCTCTTGCAGCATCCTGCAACACTGCAAGCCCTCCAATCCTGCGGCCTTTTGTCTCATCATGTCGGAAGACGAGTTGTCTGACCCCCTGCCTGCGTCAGTGAAGTGAAGAAAAGTGGGCCCTCGTACGAGCTGCACAGAAAAGTGAGGCCTGATGCATGTGAAGAAAGCGAGTTGCCAGCCAAGCCCCATGCGCCTCCGACCTCACTCAATCCCTGCCATGTGTGTCACTAATCCTGAAAAGCGCAAGCGAGCCTTTGCAACAACACAGTTTTGGCAGCAGTGTGTCCAACTGGCAAAGACGCGTCGAAGTGTATTGAGGCAAAATCGCTTCCACCATGGGGCCCCTTTCATCGCGGAAGGCCGAAGTTAAAGTTGGCGGTATAAAGTTTAAAACTATAGACACCCACACCTCCAAGGTCTTTACCAAACAGGTGTTTCAACATGTTTCAACCAGTTCCGGGTTCGCGAGGCTGCCTAGAAAGTTTCGAGTTCGCAAGGCTGCTGCCTTTGCCTTTGGTGCCCCTGCATGGGCTGGCAGTCGAAGACGCTGCACCTGGAGTGGCTCGACCCTTTCTGCGACGCACGTCGCACGGGTGATTTTGTTTTGGTCAAACCGCTCGCAGAGCGATAATGTTGACCCCGGGTGAATAAACCCTTGTTTGTGAATAGGGGGTGTTCCCCTCCAAAAATGATATATCCTAAGATCAAGGCCAGGGACACCCCCATTAATATACACGGTTTTATTAATCTGGAGTCAACATCAGGAGCAATTTGTGTTGCAGAGACCTTCGGGCTTTGCACTTCCTGGGTCCAAAGCAGCCAGTCTTTCAGCTGGAACGGTGGAACCAATATAAGCATGCTCGTTTACCAGCGGGTGTTCTCAGGGGCTGTAATTCCGTAGAGCGGGCATGGGCCCGATGTCTTGATTTGCTGAACCTTTTGGCTTGGATGCTTTCAATCGCAAGACTGACAACGCTTCGAGTTTCTGACAAAAGAATCTCCCAACTATTTTGTTGGTGAGAGTTGCTTCCAGCCCCCTCCGGCCTGTAGTTTTTAAAGGCTCCAATGAAACACGGAAACCACCTGACGCGCTGGCCTTTGAGAAGGGCAGCTTCCAACGTAGCAAGTAGCGCTCTTTCAAGGCAATCCAGAATTTGTGGAACCCCTGGTTGATTGATAACTAGTTGAGCGTTCCATTCAAGAGAATCCCTCACTTCCCCTATTCCCCCCCATCAATTCCATTCATCCGGGGTAGACGGAACCTCTTTCTTTTCGCACTGTTCTGTTCGTACCGGCCCCCTTTCAGAGCCGGTTTCTCTTTTTTGGGGGGAGGGGGAAGGGGCGCTTGGTCGCAAGGCAGGAGGAGGTGGTGGCCAAGACGAGGCTGGCGCGGGGCCGGGGAAGTGAAAAGAGGTGCCTAGGGCCTAGGGTCGAAGTTTATGTCTCCCAGTAGTGCCCTTCTCTGGGAGGGTTCCCCTACTAAAATAGACTACAGAAGAAAGGGCACCCTTATTCTAACCTCTCTACTGGAGGACCTAGAAGTAGTACGAGGTTTTCTGGCACTTAAAGCCAATGCGGTTTGTCATGGTCATAAGAGAACGTATGTATATATTTATATGGTCCCGTGTTCCGTGTTGCTACCCCCCCCCCCCATATGGTATGGGTCCCCCAGGACCCCCCCCCTCCCGGCCCGAGACCCCGAGCCCCCGGATCCTGTCACCTCCACCCCCACCCCGACCCCCTCAACTCGCACCCCGACACCCCGGCACCCCCACCCCAAGGACAAGCCAACCCGGAACCAACCATAAACCAACCCTAAACTAACCCTAAACGAACCGTAAATACCCTCTAAACCAAACCCTAAACCGTAGACCTCTAAACCTAAACCAACATGGAGTAGACCTTAAAAAGTATTTCAGACCCCCGGGTACCCCTGTGTCGGAAATACATTTTCGAGAGTGTGTTTTCAGCTAAATGGCATTCTCAAAGCTACTTTCTGCGACACCAAAGGCATGTATGGGAACCCCTCTAATGTCCTCTAATGGTGATAAAGTGTTGTCATGGGAGTGACCCACGTTGGTGAAAAACGTAACTGCTCATATTTGTTGTTCATGTTAACACCCTGACTTTTGCCCGCGTCTCGCAGCTGTTTCTGGCTCGGCTGTCATCGGCTGCCCCTGCATGTCGCCGGTGAGCTTGGCCGGGTGCTTATTATTGCCTATTGCCGGGATCTGCCGGGATTTGCTTTTTAGCAGATGTTAGCATATATTAGACATTAGTAGACCCTATTTGCATAATATGCTTATACATGCTTATACTGGCTTCATCTGGCTTCAATTGGCTTCATCTCATTGCGTTGGATGTATTGAAATTCTGACACTTTCTGGCATCTTCGATCCTTCTAAAGTCAGTTGCGCAAAAGATGCCATCATTAGGAGCTAGGGGTAATATGGAACGGAGTGCAGATTTATGGGGCATTAGTAGGAATTTGCAAGAATTTGCATTAGGATTGTCACTTTACATGGATACAGTCACTTGCTGCTTGCGTTTTAGGTCGAGCTGGCTCAAGTCTTTTCCATTCTTTTCCCATCTGTTGTCCGCCTTCGCCGGTTTTCGCCATGCCAAGCTGGTGCAGCCTTTGTAACCTCAGCAAGCAGGGCGAGATGTGGTACTGCCCGGAGGCAAAGGATCACCGGTTTCATGAGTCTTGTCGCCAGTATATCGTGGGCGCCTTGGACTGGTTTGGCACAGTGTGGCAGGGGTTCCTGTCTTCAATTGTTTTCACTTGTCTCGCTTCTGCGATCTGGTGCCATTCAGACACTTTCAAACACCCTAGGACGTGATCATTTGTGCCCTGAGGCGAGTACTACAAGTACTGGGTCGACCATGTGGACCGCAAATGGGTCGAATTTAAGAATGAGACAGATTGGTGACCAAGCTCAAGAGAAGCAGCGTTGGATCTAGGCTTTGTAAGTTTCTTCATGTTTGTTCCATTAGTTCCATTTGCGTGTGTGATTGTGTGTGCGTTTGGCGCCTGAGCGATGCTGAGTGATGGCGCGTATTCGTCTTTGTTATTCTTTGGTCGCCTGTATTCGCCTGTCATGTCTTACCTGGTATTAGCAAGCAGGTGGTAAGATTTGGCACATTTGGGATCATTTGGGCACTGGCCTCGCAAGGTAGTCGTGGTGGCCAGCGGGGCCAAGGAAGGCTACAATGTGGAGGCTGGGTGACGCCAAGAATCACGACAAATGCAAACGTGACCCGATGCGACCCGACACAACCCGCATCAACCCGCTATTTGCCTAACTTTCCAAATGGTGACATGATTGAAATTGATTGAACAAAACTGAATGACTTTGACTGACGAGTGGTCGGACACCCGGACGGACAAGCCTTCAATTTGTCACGGCCCGCGCCAGTCAGCGCATTTCAGGCGCAGATGCACCCACAGAACTTGCCGCATGCCTTCGCCGGTGGCCGTCACTCGAAGAGCGCCGCTTTTCACGACATGAGCCTTGGATAGCCTTGGCCGGAAGTTTGTCTTTGGGCTGGCGGGATCTGGCGGGCGTCTGGCCCTTTTTTGGGCACACCACACCATACCAATATAATGTGATGTAATGCAATATAGTTTGCTAAGTGTCGTTATGTTACAGCATGTTACAACATTTTGCAAATGCATATATGTATATATATATATGTGTGATCGTACATGATCGTAGTGTCTGTGTGACGCGGCGTAACGCGGCGCATGAGGGTATATTAATGATTACTAAATGTTATATTAACATATATGATGGTATATGTGCAATTATGTGCGTATGACAATGTATGATTGCGATGATGCGTGCATGCCAGGACATGAAAGGTATTGAAAGGTACCCACCCAGGACATCCCAGGACCTTTTACTGTCAGTTTCGGTTTTTGGTGATGTGTAAAGAGGAACTTTTGTTTTCTTCTCATGGTACATTTGTGAAGTGGCCAGGCAGAGATGCGGCGCATTGCGGCGCCGGCTGAGTCAGCCCAGGTTTCACATGGCTTCGCATATTCTAACATGTTCTCACCCTAGGTTATCGACGATTATCGCAGGTTAGCCATGGTTAGCCATTGATCTGGGGTCAGGGGTTATCAAAGTCAAATGGGGGTGTTTCCCTTTACCCTACCACTTAGCGAGTTGATGGGGCTTGAATATGGCTTGACTGAGCATGACTGAGCGGCGGGCAAAAAGCATGCCGCAGCCTTGTGAGATGTGGTTTTCCTGCTTGTTTTGGTTGTTTACACTTTACGAAATGTATTTTAGGGGGGGGGGTGAAACTCTCGCATGGCCTGCTCCATAAACCAACCCTAAATCAACATAAGCCAACCGTAAACCAACCCTAAACTAACCCCAAATGCACCCTAAACCAATCCCTAAACAATAAACCCTAAACCTAAGCCAACCCTAAACCAACCCTAAACCAACCCTAAACCAACCCGAAACCAACCCTAAACTAACCCCAAACCAACCCTAAATACACCCTAAACCAAACCCTAAACCGTAAGCCTAAACCAACCCTAAACCAACCCTAAACCACCCTAAACCAACATAAACCAACCCTAAACCAACCCTAAACTAACCCTAAATACACCCTAAATATACCCTAAACCAATTCTAAACCAACCCTAAACCACCACAACCCAACCACAGGACCACAACCACAGGGGGGGGGGGGGGTAAATCAACATAAGCCAACCGTAAACTAACCCTAAACCAACCCTAAACTAACCCCAAATGCACCCTAAACCAATCCCGAAACAATAAACCCTAAACCTAAGCCAACCCTAAACCAACCCTAAACCAACCCCAAACTAACCCTAAACCAACCCTAAATACACCTTAAACCAAACCCTAAACCGTAAACCTAAACCAACCCTAAACCAACCCTAAACCACCCTAAATCAACATAAACCAACCCGAAACCAACCCTAAACTAGCCCTAAATACACCCTAAATATACCCTAAACCATCCTAAACCAATTCTAAAGCAACCCTAAACCACCACAACCCAACCACAGGACCACAACCACAGGGGGGGGGGGGTGGCAACGCTGTACCATATATATATATATAGATATATGTGTCTTACTTTCCTAAGAATATGTTTTATTATCTTCTGTTGGTTTACTGGGGGGACCGGGGGAGGGACTGGATATGTATTACTTTCCAGGAAGCTTGAGCAAAGGAAGGTAGTTTGTCAGCCGTTTATGCGCGCATCTCATCAATTCCTCATGGTCTATTGCTAGTTCACCTTAATTCCTGAACAACAAGGATCGCCCCCCCCAAAAAAAAACACCAACAACACAGAAAGAAAAAGAAAGAACAACAAAACAGGTAGGGGAATTACATATATACACGTTATATACCCGTTTGAGAGTGGTTCACGTGGGTGTTGCCAAGAAAATTGGACGATCTACCAAATGTTACGGATAGTTTGTCAAGGGCGACCAGCAACCAGCCTCACCCGCGTTGCGCAAGCTGTTTGGCCGCTCCGTGAGGTTCCGTTTCGTTTTCGCAACAGCCAGGAGAGCGCACGAGCAACAGTCCGATTTCTTAGTAGGAAGTCAACCTATAGGGATGAGGCCGTAATTTGGCCCTAGGATGACCCCAAATATGAAAGAAGGCATGGAAAGGGATCATTCCCTCATTTCTAGCTCAGAAATAGCATTCATCAAGAATGTGCCAAGGGTGGCCTGGCGCGAATCAGGGTCTTACCTCCCGGCAATAAGCATGGGCATGCGCAGGTGCCGTTCCACAACAAAGGTAGAGCGTAAAAAGGAGTTTGTGCACTTGCATATTTGCTGGTGGGGGCTACCTGATAAATTTAGCCTGTTTCATTCAATCGTGGCCGTTCAGGAAAGAGATCACCAGCCAGTAAGAATAGCTCATAGTCATCGATTGAGTGTTTCCTTTTGGTGAACGTACACCCCTTTTTGCTCCCTTGGAATATGTCAAGGCAGTTCCTTGGAAGGGTTATATTCTCAATGTTACCCCGGAGATGGTTTTGGGTCAGTGGACTCCATATTGGAAACAAGAATGGTCACGTTGGTTCCTGCATGACCGAATCGTGGGCAACCAGCTACCATCATCACAAGAGGGCGGGGTGTAACATTAGTCAAAAAACATGCAGTGACCTTCAAATCGGCGCAACGGCTTCCCAGTAAACCAACCTTAAGAGGGGTACCGAGCCTCGCAAGCTTCAACTTGCTGGTTCCCTTCAACTCGGTGGTTCTCAGATTGGCGAAAGCGGGTTCCCCTAGAAGCTTATAGCCCGTACTGTATGGTGTGGTGAACAATTGCTTCTAATTGGTGAATCAAGTCAGCAGTCAGTTGATTGGTCACTTAACCCTGTGCGGGCAACCAGCCCAAAGAGATCCATGCCCATGGATGGGTGCAACCAGTGCAAACCGTTAATTATCTCATGTGCTGTGATTCAAAACCACAAGCTTTTCCGGGGCTCTCTGGAAATTGCTGCACAGATACAGGTGGCGGCTCTGCTTCGTGACATGAGTGTGGCTCAAAATTAATCAGCTGGGGTTACGCTGGTTTCAGTCTTTGGTCCCACTTACCAAGGTGCCATTGTTGGCCACAGCCACATAGTATAGCCACTTAGTATTTTTGGGTACAGCCACTTCCACTTGTGCGTTTTTTGGTGTTTTTTTCCGCCACGGCCACATAGTCCGTTGCTTGCCAGGAACTGCTGCTGCACCAGCAACCAGCGCCGGCCCTACGCTCAACTGGGCTCCGTGGAGCTGCACGACACCTGCTGCGGGCTCTGCGCAACTCGGACGGGACGAAACCGTGGCCGGGAGAAATGGGGCGCGTTGCAAAGACGGTTGCACAGGTAGGGAGTCAAATCAACATCTACAGATATGGTTGTGGGAAATGGTGGCAAGGCCACGCGTTGGGATCCATGATGTATCCGCAGGCCGTTTTGGGATGTGTCCTTTTTCGGAAAGAAGCTCCCGCAATTCTTGGGTACCTTGTACTTTTGCAAATCTATTCTCACTGGCCAAGCAACACGCAAGCAGCCTTCGTCCCTTCTTGAGAAGATAAGCTTTATGTAAGATATGCCGGGGCCGCAGAGGTCGCTGCGAATGGATTGTCGTGTGAATACCCACATGGCTCTACCTGGCGTGCTGTAAGGTGGCTTGTTCAAACCCAATCTTCTACTGTTTGCACATCGCACATCAAGGGAAAGTTTCTGGTTCCCTCCTTTCAATCATGGAAGTGGACGATCGAAGGGTGTACGACGATCATCTCAAAACGGTCCTCGGTCTATTTTTTGTTTGTCCATGTTGGTCCATTTGTTCAAGGTCCCAAAAACGGCAGCCTATGGCCATGCATGTACCCATATTTCGCCATTTGCAACATGCACTAGTAAACATCTAGTAGCCTTTTCTTTCTTGGTCCTTGGCACACGTGAGTACTCCCCGGCAAACCAAGCATGGCTTGCCCCAAAAAGGGCCGTCATTCCTGTCAGAACTGATGACGGGTTTTGGGGGCCTCCCACAAATCTGCAGGACTGTAAGGTTGTCAAAGAGAGCCCAACGAGGCCGCCGTTCCCCACTCCCAAATCTCAAATCAGGGTCTATTTTGACGCTTGGCGGCTGAAAGTATGGGCCCTTTCTGGGGGGGTTGAAATGGGGACCAGGAATATAAAGGAGTAGCCTTCTTGTCGGGCTCGGCTTCAAAGTTTCGTGGGATCCCTATACTATGCTTTTCGTGTTTGTTTTGTGGATAGTTGCTACATCCATGGGTTGTTCGGAGTATTGTTCAATAACCAGCTGGCCTCCTTCAAAGGCAAAGTCAGAAGGACAATTTAGACACAGAGTGGTTTGCACATGGGAAGCCAAAAGGAGTTTGTTTCAAGCTAGTAGAGTTGAACATGTTGATTCAAACAATTATATCGCCCAAGCCTCCCACAATTTCTACCCAGATTCCCCTCACACACCAGGTGGCCATGAGCTCAGACCTGAACCCTGTGAATGAGAAAGGCCGCTGACAGAGCTGCACCGAACTTCCATCAATTCGCTAAAACTCCCCATCCATCTTTAGTCATTTGGTTTTTCTCACCAAACGGTTCATCTAGAATGTGATTCGGCCCCAAACGTTAACTCAAGCGTTTTCCCGGGCCCTTTGGGCAGGCTGCTTTTTCACTCTGAGCAATAGACTACCATTGACGCTATGTGACGGAATCTCTCAAGCACGGCGGTATCCTCAGGGATTGTACGCTTGTGTGCGTTGCTGAGTTGTTATGGTTTCTCCGTGGTTGGTATGTTGCTTGTCTTGCTAGTTGTGCAGACACTCTTTTCAACAGTCATGGAAGTGGACAAGGAGTATGCAACCTATTCTCGTGTCAGCCTGGCAATCAATCAGAGCTACTTCCCCAAAAGTTAGCCAACGTGTGTACAATGTATAATATATATATACACATATGCATACACATCACATGTATATACCGTCAACATGTGGTTTGTTTTGCCAACCATACTTACCAATTGTTCGACAAGTCCCTAATTTTGAGAAGATCCCAACTTGCGGTCTACGGAATCTTAATCGCAAGGGGCTTCACGTGGGGGCCTTGTTCGAAGATGTAAATGACTTGCAGCTCGGTTCATTTGGGAAAGGGGGATGGCTTGCGTCACACAGCAGCCTTCAGATCCCGCACAGTCCCGTGCACCAACATGCAATATCTCGTTGTCTCTCCCTCTCTCTCTCTCTGTTCTGTGTGGGATGGTTTGGTTAGTTGGACGCTTCATTGAAGAGTTTGACGTGAAAGCCTTCCTGCTACATAATATATCTATATATATATATGATACTTCAGTTGTTTCTGGAGGCTGCTACATTGGCGCAGATATCACTGTATGATTTTCCTCATGTGCTAGCCTGTGTTATCAGATTGGATACAACACAAAGACGACTGGCTAACCATCTCCTTATAAGCGAATCTGCGAATCTTGTGTGTTTGCAAGTAACAAAGTGTCCATGTTTGAGTGTTGTTACCGCTTGGATGGTGGCCGCTGCTCCTTTGAAGCATGCTTGGAGGACAAACCCTGCAAGTGAATGGGCCTTTTGGTGTTGAACTAGAAGGGAAGTCACACAGAAATTCCAATTTAGCGGTTCATGTTTGAAGTTTGAAGCGAGAGCGAGACAAGTGAGCAGCCTCCTGATCCCTCGACAGCCTCGGAGTCCAAGTTCCTAGACGTCCCTTTCCCCTGGGGTGGTTTAAAGCGTCACCTTTTGGGTGGACTGGTGAGCTTCCTCTTGGCAGGGTGCTTTGAGGGGAAGGAACCTGGAGTACCTTCTACGGCGGTAATCTGAGATACTGCGGCCCCTTCTCCTGCAAACCATCCTAAATGGCCCTCTGAGCTTTATTTCTGTCCTCGTTCAGGCGAGGGGGGCATCCGACCCTTCTTCGGCACTGACCGGACCTACACCGAGGCCAGTGGACGGTCGGTGGCGTTCCGCGCATTTTCCGGGTCAGGCACAGCAAGATGAATAGAAACTGGGATGTCTTTGAAGTTGTGCTACATCTTAAGGTTCTCGGCAATAAGTATGCACCAGGATCAAACAATATGTTTTGGGGGTTGGGCGGCGAAAGCTACGGTAGACATATTGATCCTGCTTGCCGACTTCTTGACTTGCCCTTCAGACCCACGTTTGTTTTTGTGTTTGTGGTGAATGGAGCTTTGACATTTGTGAACCTAACAGTATCTAACAGTCCAGTTTCTTCCGCATGCGAGGAGCTTTGCAATGAGCTCCGCGCGCGGATGGAGGGCCGTGGCGATACTGCTCAGCGCAAGCAGCGACACGGCGTCAAATTGTGGCCCTCTTGCTCCACCCTGACCGTGTGGCCTCGGTTTTACCTTTTGAGGTCCAACAAATAAGCTTGGGGTTGGACCAACAGGGTCCTTTTTCCTGTGTATGGTTGGTTCCCTGAACGCAGCCTTTGAAAAGGCGCCCCTTTCTTCATACATTTGCACCAGCACGGGCCTTAACCACGCCAAAAAACTCAACCCTGCGACTAAAACGTTGGTTACCACGACAATTTCTTATTTTCACCCCACGACAAAAAGCACCGACACCCCGACAGCGATGCTTGCAGCCCAAAACAAGCCCAAAAATTGCTCTTTGCTTTCGGGAGGCCCCAGGCTGAGCGTAGTCTTCTTTCCTCTTCCCGTAGTCTTCTTTCCTCTTCCCGTAGTCTTCTTTCCTCTTCCCCTAGTCTTCTTTCCTCTTCCCCTAGTCTTCTTTCCTCTTCCCCTAGTCTTCTTTCCTCTTCCCGTAGTCTTCCTTTTCCCCTGTTTTGCCTACAAGTCAAGCCCTTGCGATAGCTTTTGAGCACAGGAAAAAGCAGGCTCTCCCCGTTGTCTCACAAGCCTGTTCAAATAGTTGGGTGGCAGCGGGAAGTTTGTTTGGTGCAAAGCGATCAGACTTTCTTTGGGCAAGCTCGCAAAGCGAGCCCCAACCAACATGCTTTCACACCGTAGAGTCTTGAACACCCGGGTGTGATCTCAGGATTTGTGTAGAATCATGTCCCAGTCGAACCCCCGCAACTGCCGCGTAAACTATACAAATATATTTGGGTGTAAGCAGAGTTGCTCCGAGCCTTTGAAAGATGATGACACCAGGCAGAAAATGGGTTGGGTGTCCAGGATTCATGTTCATACGGAAATGTCAACACCAAATTAAGTCATGCTCATGAGGTCCAATAACGCGTGCAACATATGAGAATCTTACCTTACCTTTGTGCGACAAATCTGGCAGAGGGTGCTCAGCGTGGGCTCCCATCCTTTGCGCAAAGGGAGCTTACCCGTTTTTCCATTTTGGGGTGGCAAGCTGGCCCATTTGGTTCCGACCCCTAAAGGCGGCGCAAAACACGGGTGCCAAGACTTGCCCCCTACGCTTGCATAAATCTGCGTAACACTTTTCCTTCGCCTAGTGTTGAACTGGGCGCAAACCCTCAGACCGAGGCAAACCTTCCTGATGGTGGCCCGGCTGACACGGGCGGGGCCGGGTTTTCGAAGCTTTCAGACCTCGGATCGATCGGGCCATTTCTACGTAAAAAGTGGGGTAAATCGGATCGGTCGTGCACGTGAATGCACAAAGTATATGTATAATTCGCGCATCTCTATTATACAGAGTGTTATTGGTACGATTGCTGGAATTGCCGCTCCATAGTTGCTGCTCTATCATGATGAACTTGCTTACACTGAGTTTGGAATGGAATGCAGGGCTTGTTACATGTGCTCCAAAAGCTGCTGCCTTGCATGCTTACAAATGGCCAGCTCCCAAGTACGACACCTTGTTGCACCAATCATCGAACTCTTCCAGGTTGGCAGATATCGCATGATCAGTCATTTCAGTCTCTCCAAACGCCTTTCTTGACCCTCGAGTTTCCTGATGTGTGTTTGGGTGTCCTAGGGCAGCGAGCAGCTGCAGAAAATCCGATCAATACCGCCCAGATGGGGCGGTCCGAAGTGTTGGTCAAGCTTGGATCATACGGCCTACCGGCAAACCCAAGAGCTGGTTAAGTATGGGCTAGGGGGTCGCAAGCGAAATTCATGATGAAGGTTCCTTGCATGGGGCGAATCAGTTTTACCCTCCTACCCAGAAACATGTAATCCACTGAATGGTTACATTTTAGAGGGACATGGGTCAAACCAGGAGTCCCCAGTTAGGTTCCATGCTGGTGGAGGGTATGACCCAGACTTGTTTGTGGAGATTTGCAGTTGGGGGGTTGAACCCGTGTTTGTGGAAACGTGGGAAGATCGCCGCATCACCAAAGCATTGATGTTTGAGGAGTGTTTGTTGGTTCAGGTGAATTTCCTTTCTAGATATACCACAAATATACAGCTATATAAAATACGCATATACACAATGTGTATGTTCTGCGTATGTATTTATATGTATATATATATGCATGTCAGCCAGATTTGGTGCAAAACCTGAGGAGTGGGTCACGAAGATGACCGCCCAAATGCCCCTGATCCTAGCCAAGAAGGGCGTCCAGTGGCCGCCCAGCGAAGCGCTTCTCGGGCAAATTGAATGCCTTCTTCAGCGAAGCGCTTATCACACCAAAGCCATCCTTGCAACTGTACCCCCTTCAGATCCTGCATCAATCCGGAACCGACACACCAAACAACCCCAACCGGATCCAAGCCAACCAACAGCCCCATCTTTAACCAACGTTAACAACCTCCACTGATTCAACCTAGACCAACCTATACAAACCCTAAACCATCTCCGACCAACCCAACACGAAACCAGGTGTCGAAGGGGTTGGATCGGGCCGGAGCCACCACCAGCATTTGGAACCTTGGCTTAGCCAGATGGGTCTGCTTTTTCAGCATACGCGTTGTTTAAGGAAAAACCAACGGGAATGCCCCCAGACCTAGACACACCCAGGTGGTCCGCAATTCGCGGCACACTGGTTTCAGCTTGTTTTGCGAGGCTCCTGCGCTTGGATTTCTTTGGCTGCATATGGATATGTCGCATTGCACTAGTACTAGTTTGTTTTAGCCAAACTCCACGGCGCTCAGGATAAGCTCTGAATCAGGCCTCAAGGTGCTGGCCCGTCACTTCCAGGGGTGCGTTTCAATGTAGAGCCCCTCCCCCAAGAAATCAAAACAAGCGCACTCTGCAATCAACCCCCGCAAAGGTACCCTCAATAGAAGTCTTCCATACCAGCATGGCAGGCAGTAGAATACCCAGGGAGGGAGGCAAGCCTGCTGAGCTGAGCGGCCCTATGACTTCGCGCCTTTCACTTTGGCCTATTATGTAGTGGGCCCCGATGTTTCCTCAATATGATTGTGTTCAGCGCGCTCTGCGTGCGACAAGGACGCTCTCAAAGCTTTTTACGGACAAGCCGCCTATCAAGGCGCCCGGGGGGGTTGAGCGGGTGGATCTGAGCAAAGGGTAAAGCTGTGTGCAGGATGGAACTGAAATGATAGACAAAGGTTTTGTTTATGGTATGATCTGCCTTCTAAGTTCTGGTTCTGATATGGCTGATCATTGGCCCAGTTTGGTCCGTGTCACTTAGTTTGGCTGCGTGCTAGTCTTGCCGAAGAATTCGTTGCTGCCAATGTTGACATAGATAATCCTTTTGTAGAGTCTGCTTGACTTTATAAATGCGGACTTCATAGATGGTGGTTATTGTGGTGCTTTTAACCTCTAGTATAAGCGACTAAGTTATTGTCACATGGTGTAGAAACACCCCACAGCCCGATTCAGGCCTTGTAGTAGGTTTTGCGTGGTGGTCGTTACTGATTGCTAATGGCTAGAACGACCTTTCCAGTCACACTCGGCTGAGGGTTCACTGCCATGGCCGTATTTCAGCCACCAGACCATGGCCCCCTTTACGGCGTATCTTCCCAGTTGGTTCACAAGGAACCAGATCAAACCCTCAAGCCACCTATATATTTAATATATAATCAAGGTTCGCCTACATTGAAACTGGGTTCTTCAAAGTTACTCTGCAAGTCCTTATGCCAGCTGCTGTTGTGAGGTGTTCTCCTTAGTTGCGGAGGAGTAGGTCCCGCCCATATTTTGAACAACTCAGTTGGAGGACCATTCCATCATGGTCTGTTTGTGTTTTTCTGGGTGGGGGTGGGGGACGGGGGTGGGAGTGGGTCAGAAGTCATAATTTCCTATTCTGGCCATTTGAGGGGGGAAAGCACAACTGAAGCACCCGCAAACCCAGACAGACAAATTGGTTTTTCCTTTCCAAGCAGATCTCCGAGGCCAACCGCCTTGAGAAGCGATGCCATGGCTTTGAATATCCTTGCGTTACATGGCTGTGGGTCAAACCAATGGTACCATTTTGGGGTAGGTGCACCACCCATTTTAGTCTATTTTAGTAGGGATTCGGATGTTCACTGGGGGTATGGGGTTTCGACCCAGGTCCACATAGACGGAATTGTTTTTCAAAGGGCACTCTTTTTGGCTTCTGTAGCAATTTGCAGGCGGAGAATCTACCACAGCCAGAGGGTTGAACATGTCTCGAACACGGAGTTGGCAAATAGGGGATTTGGGAGCCCTATTAAACAAGCGCTGAAAACCAGTACCTCCGCTCTTTCCCCTTTTCGCCATGGAAAACAAACACATTTCGCATATTGATTTTGGCCCCAAGAAGGCACACGTCTAGCCAGAACATTGCCAGACTTGACGTTGCCCCTTTTGCACTTTTGCCCTTTCGGCTTTCCCTTGAGCCAGCAGAACAAAATCGGAGGTCAGATCCGTTTGGCCCAAAGACATAAGTGTCTTGCTTTGCGAGCTCTCTGGGGATAAAGCGACCTCTCCATGTACACTCGTGAATCCACATTCACCCTCCCAACGGGTCATGTGTGTATATATGTATGTATACAGATGTGCGTATATGTGTATATGCATATATATATATATGTATATATATATATATAATATGTGTGGAATCTCCTTTTCAGGGGACAACCAACACACGCCGTTTTTTTTCGGTGGAATGCCAGACCTTCGCAGAGCTTTATGCCCCGGAGATCGACCCCACGTTTGACACCCAGGACGAGTCAGCCGCTTCCGGTTCCGTTTTCGCTTGGTTTGATGGGTGGAATGAGAAGGACACAGCGGGTCGCCTGGTGCCAGTATTGGAATAGAAGATATTGGAATCATATTTTCGCCTGCTGCACTAGGGTGCCGTTTCAAGAGCCGAAACCGGCTTGAAAAGACCGATCGTTTTGCCGAGAGGGTGTGAGGAAAGAATGGGGAATCAACCATTAGAAATATCAATTCCATCTATCCTATGGTTTCCTTTGAGGGACTCCCTAGGGACACTGGGTCATTTTTTTGCTCAGTACCGGCAAGATGATGGAATCACACCAAGAAGAAAACACATCCCAGATTTGGTTTCCTTTAAGGGGATCCCCGAAACCGGTTCATTCCCAATATGGGTCATTTTTGTCTGAGCACCAGCTTGAACCCCTGGCTTTGACTGCTTGTGAGTTGCGGGGATATTGTGAGCCCGGCACACACTGCCAAAATAGTTTTGCCGCGTACTATTTGGACCTTCTCAAAAACAAGCTCAGAGAATCTAGTAGACATTCCTAAGAAGGATTTCAACAAAATAGACATGTCTTGGACAGGGATTGTCAGACATTCCCGAACGAGGATTTTGGCAACCATACCATGGCCATGAGCAAAGTTTTGACCATGGCATACATGCTTTCTAGGTCATATGACTGCTGGCGTTTGGCACACCCGGCAGCGGCCACGTTTAGGTCTTGTAGTTGGCCACGTCAATATTCAAGGGTGCAGGTTGTCAGAGTTTACCAGTTGTGCAAGCAGAGTTTATCCAGCTACCAACGCTAAATACCAGGCTTTTGCTCCTGGGGCAAGAATGGGACATGTGCCGTGGGGCTCCATGGTTGTTGGGTAATTTCGCGTTACAAATCAGAACGAGCTCACCGAGTCGGGGATAAGCTGAGGCCATCCCTGATGAAGGTCCCGTGTGTGTTTTGTTCTCATTTCCCCGCATGAATCCAGAAGGTGTTGGGTTGGGCCACCTGTTGTTACAGCCACGTGCCATTGACTTCTGTGAGAGTTTGTCCGTAGCTTTCCTGGAATGTGCATATTGGGCATGGTCACCCAAACCTTCGCGGTGGGGCTAACATATCTTGGATTTCAGTCGTGCTCAGCTTGTTGGGAGTTTGGCTATGTCTCAAAATAAGGTATGGACCCGCCAACGGGTACTCTCAAGAAACGACACACTAATATCTTCGTGTCCATTGTCTAGGATACTCTTGTCAATTTAGATAAGGGACACCGCAACCATTTTGGGCGGTGTTCTATTTGCAGACAACCCCAAATTGTGTGTGTGCGTTGGTTTTGTGGGGTTTGGTTCCCTTGGGAATCCAAAGGGAAAAACGAGCTCCAGTTTTCTGGGTTTTCCTTTGGTTTTCCACTTGCCACGCCAGTCTTGGGACGTGGTTTGCTGCTGCGAACTTCTGAACTGCCTCAGCCGAACCATCGAGCTGGGCCCGGACGAGGTGGTGATCCGCACCGTGCGCGGGCCCCCAGAAAGCGGCCCGGGGGTCCCTTCTTTGGGGTCCCCGGGGCCGAAATTCTGATGGTTGGTTGGGGGGTACTGTATAGCAATGTGTCGAGAGGGGTCAACTAAGTTTGCTAGTATGCGTGTGTGAAGATTAATGGGGTTAACTAAGTTCACTTGAAGCATGGTTTGTCAATGTCGATGGTTAACTAAGTTTCTTTCAATGTTAGTTTGTCAAGATTACTGGGGATAACTAAATTGACTGGCAGATGTGTGTTTGTAAATATTAATGGGGTTAACTAAATTTACTTAAGTTTTTGTTTGTAAAAATAAATGGCGTTAACTAAGTTCACTACTAGTAGTTGTTTGTAAATATAAATATAATTATCTCAGTCAACAGTTCCGATGTTTTGTCACGGTTAATGGACCTCCCACATCGCATTCTTGCCGATGTGGCACGTGCGATTCGCACCTTTTGCACTGGCAGGCCGATTCGAACGGCCAATGATTTGGCCAGGCCTTTTCGTTAGACCTGACAAGGAGGTCTCCGCTCGCTGTGGCACAACGCCACCTGACAGATTGGACGTGCCGCACTGCCGCCCGGCAGTGCGCACGCTGCGACGCGTGAGTGTGTCACGGTTAATGGGATTATCTAAGTTAACCATTACTATTTGTGTGTGTGAATAGGCCCAACTGACTTAACAATTAGTTGTTGTTTTCCCCTCATGTTAATTGGGCACTCTTGTTTGGAGTACGAAACATTACGCTCCCTTTCACAAACATGACACCTGACAGGGGGTCCCTTCGGATTCAGCCTCAACTAGACTGCTTGTGAGACTAAGCTCTGAAGAAGGTGCGGTTTTCCGCGAGGCAGCTAGTCTCACTTGGACCTGTCACTTTGGGCTTTTTCTTGTCACTCTTTAATTTGCGCAAAAGTCTACACTTGCGATGGTGTTTGGGGGAAGTGAGATGCGCATCACCCTGAATAGGAAACGGACTCGCTTTGTTGAAGGACGAATGCCATATGCTTAGCGGCTAAGTCATGGAACCGAACCTTTTATTCTAGGCCCGTTGAACAACTTCAGGCGTCCAGCATCCGTGAAGCTTGTGAAGTTTGAGCTGGTGTTGGAGGTTTTGAAGCAGCTATCGAGAAGGATCCTAGCACTGAAACTACAATATCGTTTGACATGTTGTTCACATGCCAAGATTCACTCAGTTGGCTGGCTGGCTGGCTGGTTGGTCGGTCGGTCGGTCGGTTGGTCGGTTTGCTGGTTTGCTGGTTTGGTCGAGCTCTCAACACCACGTTTGTCGCTCGGTTTCATCATTTTCTGTAAAGGTCCCAGAGTCGTCCTTGGTACATACTCCCCTGCAAGTTGACCTGGAACCCCAAACCTGCACCAAGTGAAGGCATAAACCACCTACCAACTGGCATTTTGTCCAACCACGGTGGTGGTATTTATTAAATTTGGCATGACCGATGGGTGTTTCTCAACATGGTGGACCCCCCTCCCTTTTGTCCAGTTTCAAGGGGAATCCTACCACCATTTCAGGGGTCCCCAATCTTGAGAACTACCCACGGGGTTGATCTATATTCCTCCAGTTTTGACCATGGACAACTTTTCCCATGTGATGAAAGTCGAATCTTTTGCGGGACAACTTGCCCGGTCCCACAGTTTGAGGGGTCCGCAATTTTGAGGGGTCCCACAGTTTGAGGGGTCCGCAATTTTGAGGGGTCCCCAATTCGAGGGGATACCCGTGGCCCGTACATGAAAAAAATGGGGAGTATCTCAGAGCTGAGCCTTTCCCCAAAAGGCGCGGCCTGGATCGCGCCACCATCATTGAGCGCCGACCCTACGCGCAGATCGACGACGTGGCTTGCGGCGCAAATAGTTGGCCGAGTGGGTTTGGGTTGGTCCAACTCCAAATCCTATGTCTCAGACTGGTGATAAACCCTTTCTGGCAGTGCGGGCCAGGACTTGAATTTGTTTTGCCCGTCTGGAGGGCCCCCACACTCAGGTTTGCCCCCAACCAAACTCATATGTGTGATTCTGGTCCATTGAACCTTAAACATGTAAAATATCATTTCAACATAGATCCCAGTTGAGGGGGGAGGCATGATTGGTTTGGTGATAAGTGTGCCCTTTTCCCCGTGTGATTGACCACGGTTGCCGGGTTCCCGAATTCGTTGGGATATTCCTTGCCCACGTGCGTTCCCAGAGCCAAGGTCCTCTTTGTGGATCTCTGTGCTCTTTTGCCCCAAGCTGTCCTTCAGATCTCGGTACCTTTTGCCCCCCATCTCTCAAAGTCTGAAACGTCGGCTGGCGGGTCTGGAAGGACTAAAACCATACCATCCCCTTTGGGATTTCTTTTTAGTCTTGGTTCTATTACTCACCCAACTTGACCACCTCCCGCAAGACGATTGGTCCATCGGTGCTGACCAGGGCCCATGTCTCAGGGGAAGACCAACATATTTTGCTTCCCTCTACTCAACTCCTTCCGTCAAGCCACTTCCTACCAAGGGCTGGCTGCTTGTGCTCTGATTTTCATTAACCCGAACAGGCCTCAATCAAGTTCCAGACGTTTCGGAGGTGGGTTGTCAAAATTAGGGGTCCTTTTTGGTACGCACCCTCTCCAGGCAGCACCTTGGGCGACGCCAAAACGGGTCCAAACAGGAAACATATTTTTGACGACCTATGTGCTTTTTGCAATGGTCTTCGATTGTGACTCGGTGCCTGCGCGCGGAATCGGAGCGCGCTCGGGCACTCGGAATTCTGAGGTGCAGAAGGAGAACGCCTGCGGCTGTTGCGTGAACATGAAAGCTGGGGAGCTCATCAAGGAGCCGATCAGTGCCTTGGCTCAATGGGAACAGACAGGGATCCAGCGTACCTCTAGCGGGTTTTGTGGAAGACGCGTTTCCTCTTTAATGGATTGACGACTATATATGCCCTCAATGTGTTTCATGGAAGACATGTGGCCATAATACGGCTCTGACTGGTGTTTGATGTCCCGAGTTCAGTCACTTTATTCACTTTTATTATGCTGCCTTGGCTAGTCCTTGCCATTTGATCATTCTTGAGTCACTGCTGTGCTTACTTCTGAGATTTGTTTGGTAAACTGGCGATGTCTCATAGGTCAGATACAATGTGTTTGAATGGTTCTACAGTTGTACCCTACTTGACTTGGACTTGCACGGGGGCCAACTCACAATGGAACTGACTATTTTCTGCCGAAGGCTGGTTGAATCCTATGAGCTTGTGGCATATTTTGTTCCTGTGTCAGGTCCCATAATTCATCCATAGACAATATGGTTCGGACACCCACGAACCAGGTTCATATCAGAGGTTTATACGTGCACATGTATCTCTCAATATGGTACCATATATATGTATGCATCCAATTGCCTAGGGTGCCACTGACACAATGCCAGGCATCACAGTTTCCCCTTGAAATATCACAACACAAGTAAATGTAAGTATGGGCTCGTGCATTCCGCCTTTGATTCTGGGCCGAGCCCCCGAGTTGCTTGTTTCTGTGCGCTAGTGGGCCTGTTACTACCTGTGCATTATGGGGCCAGCCGACCCCCCAGACCTCAGTGGTTTACGTTCTTCGTCGTTTAGCCACCACGAAACACACCCATTGTATGAAAAGTTAATGGATTGAGCCGAAACATAGGCAGAAAGCCAAAGGCCCCCCCCTACCCGTCCGGGGAAGGTTCTTAGAATCTTAGCCGGGGGTTCTCGGAAGGGTTCGGAGAACCTTTCTGGTGATGCGACCTGCGACTTCGCAACCCCATGAAATGGTATTGAAGTGGTTTCATTATCCTTTGCCACGCCCCAGAGTTACAAATTGGACGAGGAGAGGGACGTGGAGAGCAAAGGAAAGAGAAAGGGAAGTATGAAAAGCTCTTAAAACAAATAATAGTGTCATATTTATTATGACCTTATTTTTGCTGGAATTGTCTCTGAGAATCGTGGGTGTGTTGGAAGGAATGGATTTCTAGTTATCCAGTCTATCTTACTTTAGCCTCTTGACCGTACCCATGACTCGTCTTTCACCTTTCTATCTCATATCGCTTGTGGTAAGGAAACCTTTGAGAAGCGCTCACAACTTGTAGCCGATTCCATTCTCTGGGATGCTCCAAAGAGGAATGCAGGGGCAATTGGTCGCTGACAAAGGAAACCATTGACCAATTTCTTGCCCTTGTGGTTTGGTCATCGAAAAGGCTCAAAGCATCACATCGCGTAAAGCAGTGCCCCAAATTCCAGACTTTGGAAACGTGCCTCAAGGGTCCCAGACCTTCAAGCCATATTTATTTGACATCAGGAACCTAAATGATGAATGCTTGGCTGAGCCCCTTGCCATCCAGCACAGGTTTTTGAATGTATGGTAACTCGCTGGTAACTCGCTTCCGCGAATCCGGCGGTTCAGGCAATGGTGCAGGGTGCGATGACGCCACCATCACAGCGATGCTCGGACGGGAAGTCGCATCCAAGATACATAGGGGGTACCCGTTTTTGGGGCTATGCTTTTTTTGGAGGGGGGGATATCCATTTTTTGCACAGAGACCCACCGATACTGTTGTGGAGAGTTGGGTTTTGGGCTTCCATTGTGACAACCAACTTATTGTATGGATGCGAAGCCAAGGACAACTCGTGGGGCTGAGGGCACAGAAGGCTCTTCCGAAAAATCCAACAGATACTTTCCTACAGTTTTGCATGGGGCCCAAACACCCACCATTTGTAGATCCATGTTGATTTGTAGGGAAGTAGAACATGCAAACAAGTGGCCATGTCGATTGAAGTAAGGTACTTCTGATGAACAGTCATAGCATGATGGCAGTGTTTGCAATCTTCCCAGCTCTTTAGTGGGTTTCCATGCAACTGGCAGACCCAAGGGTCCCATGTTTGACTCCCCACTGGCCGGGTCATTTCTGGTGGGGTGGTCGGGTCCGGAACCTGAAAGTTTGACAGTCCTTTCAAAAGGTAAGCCGGACCATTCCGGGTGTTTGGCTTCGCTCTCTTTCCTGGCATTCGGGCCTTTCGGGTTTTGAAGGGATGCCAAAACAGTCCCTTTCCTGTATTTGCTCAGGACGGTTTATGTTCGGGATGCTGATGAGCATGCTGGCTAACATAACCCTAGGCTTCCTTGGTGCTCCACAATGTCTTGTAGGGATATCTTCACCTTTCAGCCGGGACTGGCGCGTACGGTCTTTCCGCAGCTGACTTCGAGGCATCGGACCCCCAGTTTGGTGGTGGACTTTACCTGAGGTTCCCTTTCTGGCAGCCAGTGGGCTACTGTTCTGCCTATGACTGGCGATTCCTCTGATCCGGGGTACAACGAGCGAAAAACCCAGGATGATGGTGCTTTACCCAGGCGTCCCTGAATACAGAATTGCAGGTTTCGGAATAGTTGTAATTGGAGCCTCCTATCATGTCTATCAAGCCTACAAAGACAGCAGTGCTTGCATGTGCTTGCCTGTGCTTGCCTGTGCTTGCCTGTGCTTGCCTGTGCTTGCCTGTGCTTGCCTGTGCTTGCCTGTGCTTGCCTGTGCTTGCCAGTGCTTGCCTGTGCTTGCACTGCGCAAGTGCAAAGACACTTGGACATGTGTCTTGGACATGTTTAATTCAAACGCATTGTTATGTTGAGGGCCATGTTTTGGTTTGCTGCTGTTTGGTTTCGAGGGAGTGTTAGTTTTTTCTGTTTGCCGTTGGTTGGCTCGATGTTTCGTTTTGGCGGCTTTCCACATTGCACCCAACCCAACCCCCCGCCCCCAATTTTTGGGTGTCTGGTCAGAAGTGTTCAAGTGACATCCACGTAAGTGACCTGACAACAATCAGGCAATCAGATGATGATCAGTGGGAGGGGTCTACTTTAGAGACGGCCCCATTGCCTGTGCAGACCCCGGCAGCACTCGGCAGCTTGCGTGCTCCAGAACTCATTGTCACGTCAGCTGGAATCTGATAACGGGGTGTTGTCAAAGACAGTTGGTCTCTTTTAGAACCCTACTGTAGTATTTATGTAGGGGGGTGCCAAAAAGGGCTTCCAACTGCTGACCCAGATGAAAAAACAGTCAGGATAGGGGTTTCTGATTGTCACGTACCATGTGGACCAAGAAACAGCAGCATTGGAACAGGCTTGACATCGCTTCGAGGACCTTTCATTAGCCTCTTCTAGATGCTTGAAGGATCCTGAACTCCCCGAGAGACTTGAGTCCTCAGTTTTTTTTTGAGAGCCCAAAGGCCCTCAGCTGCGCTAAAGCCAGCTCACCCCGGATGCCGGTCCAAATTGCTTAGATCAAGGTGGGTGACTGATAGTGACAGATGTGTGCTCCAACTCCCCGAGCGCCCAGGGTTGTCAACGAGCTCAAGAGACGCAGCTTGTTCTCGCAAATGACATCTCTGCCGGCGAACTACCCAAAAAAAGGGAGACCTCAAAAGGCACACACAAAATGGTGAGCCACGTGCTGCTTGGTGCTTCCTGTCATTGGTCGAATGAACTTGATGCGGTTGCTAGATGCATGCCTGTAGCATTCGCTTCTTGGGTCGGCAATCTGTCGGCAACCTTTCAACTTTTTCCACAGTACATCCACTAGAGAATGGGCCAATCGCTTGAAGGCGGGTTACTTAATTTAGGTGCACTCCGAAAAGTCTGAACATAGTTGGCTTTCTCGAAAAGTCCCCCTTCAGCCCGTTTTCCGTATACAGTAATTTGGTGCTCGGTCGATGTTCGGCATCAGCTTCTGCAGCGTTGCCAATCATCCAAACAACTTCGTGGCACAAACCGCTTCATTCAGAGGACCCCAACGCTCTCTCCCAACAGATTCCACCTTGCAATACTGGTACGTCGCACGGGTAACATCCTACTGAATTTAATCGTCCATTCTAGAACCCACCCAAGAACTCCTCCTAGAAACCATTGAGCCCACCTGCTTAGCCTCAATTTCATGTTCCTGATTTATTCTGAGGCCCAGAGCTTGGCTGAAATCACCACCCAGATGTCAGAACTTCTTTGAAGTTGTGTATCCACATGTTGCAGATTCGTACAGTGGATGCACAAAAGCCACTTGTGACGCATGAAACGGGACCTGCCACCCAGCCACCCACCATTTGTAGTATTGGGGCAAGTTGGGAGTTTCTCAGAATGGTATGCCTCCTTGTAGGTTGGTATTTGAAGGGAAGCCAAAAGGACAGCCAATTCAGGGGGAGCTGCGAAAGACATGATCCTTGCACGAAGGTATCGAAGTCCGGGGCAACATCGGGCAGATGAAGAAGCTGGAGTCAATCATGAAGAAGGCCAATAAATATCACGAACCAGCTTGTGGGGCCGGGAAAACCCCAGGGCGAGAAGAGCATGAGTGTTCAGTTACTGCGCAGAAGCAACTTACAAAGCAGGGTTGTTTGTTGTTTTTTGGGCTCAATCCGTGACCTTGCCAAACGCTGCGGTATGTCCCAGGCAAACTTGCAAAACAGCAATCGTCTTCCGGGCGGAACTGCCGTTTTTTTTTGTTTTTTTCCATGTAGCCTATTGTGCTATGGGATGTGGTGAAAGGGTCATGGGAGTTTCTGGAGAGGTTGCGGCTTCGAAGATCAGAACATCACTCAATCCCAGTTGCCCAGTGCCCTTTTTCCTTTTTCTTGGGGAAGGGTTCCCCTGGAAGCTCAACCAAAGAAATAGGACGATTCTTTGTTTCCAATGTCCACTGGGCAGAGCACTTCAATATGTCCATTTTCAGAATAAGTTTTACTGACATTTTACCTTTGCGAAACTGAAGAGTCGTTCGGAGGACTTCTGAGCGCAGGAGCTATCCGATGGGGAGAGCTTGTGACTGGTAGCTGTGGGCCGAGCAGACAACTTGCTCTTTGGACGGAGAGAAAAAGTGCACTTTCAGTCTGGCTTCTGAGAGTCCTGGCACATTATTGTGGTGCGGGCTAGATGAAGTTGGGGGCACCATAAAACGATTTCAAGACATGACCATGGCAAAGCACACCCCTTAGTATTAAAATTGTGTGATTCAGTTTTTTGTTCATGCTTTCTGGACAAAGGCGACGAGACAAGTGGCAAACACGTAAAGTGGCACCGTGTCTACCATGAAACTTCTCACTGTGACTCATCGGCTTGGGCCAACTCTTTCAAAGGAGGCACCTCAATGAACCAGGCAGGCGAGCGTCACACAATTAGCGTTTCGGCTTGTTAGAAGAGAGGTGCACAAGGTTGTCACGTAGATTTTGCTAGATGTGGGTGTGTTTTAAAATAAGGGAACCCTGAAGCCAGTACTGCCGTGTTGGTTTTCTCTTTCAACCCGAAATCCCAGAGAAGAACAATGCACCCATTCGGGTACGCAAAGCAGAGCATGGTGCGAGGGTCTTTGGCAGGTGGATGACCTCCGAGTCCTCATGGTGGTTCTGCAGGACGCTCTGGGGATGGAGACGTGGCTTGGAGCAAATCCTTGAACCAGGTGGCCATGGATCGTTTTGTTCTTTTTTTTAATTGGACACAAGCCACCAGTTGGAGTTGTTGAAACCCTGGATACGCTACCAACTTGTCGTTCTGCTTTTGGTTAATATTTGAAGGGAAACCAACAGAACACCAGCCAGTTTGGGGTCCCATTTTGGAGAAACGCCCACAAGCTTTTCAGCTTAAGGTGCACAAGGTATGGAACACGATCCACCACTATTTTGTGAGTATCAGTCAAAAGTTCACCGCTTGCGGGTTGGGGGTCCTGCAGAGCTATCCGGAGCTGTGTCCCTCATGGGATGCACTGCAGGTACAAGGATATTTTGAACCTTTGGTATGAACTCCATAAGCGTTGGTTGTGGCTTAATATAGGATACCGCCTGCAAAGGGGTTCGAAGTTGATCCCAATGGTTCATATGTGGGTTTAGACAATCTTCTTTTGACCACCCTTCTTTCACTGGCCGCTAAATAGGGGGCTGGAAAAGAGAAAGCAATCTGTCCACCCTCTTTTGGTTTCTTTCTGGGACACCTGTGGGTAACTTAGCACACTTGCAATCTGGGATCCTTGCTCACTCGCTATGGACGTGCACAATCATTGAATGCATTACCCACCAGTGATTGACAGGGATGAGTCACTTAATGACCATAGCTGGTCGATCCTGGCAGGTGAGCATTGCTTGGAGGATGGCCCCTAAAATGGAACAGGTATCCTTTCGGTTGCATTTCACACGCACACACCTAAAGACCCTCCCTGAAAAAGACGGTTCCGTCCAGCTGTTTCCCTCAGGCAGTATCCGCCCGGAGCCACTGCCCTCGCGGAGCTCTACGGTAAGACGCCGGAGCTGCCCGCCATTAGGCCCCAAGTTGGCAAGTGGAGTCGGCTGGTTGGAAGCCCCGGGGGCCCTTTACAGGATACATTTGGTCCAGAGAACATTCACCCAACTACAAGGTGATCGAGAGGATTCCAACTTGTAAAGCAGGCGCATGTTGGAGATATCCTTTGCGGAAAACAGGGCTAGTTGGGCAACCTCCCAACATGTCAGCAGGTTTGCACTAATTACACTGGAGTTCAGGGTCAAGTGCTGAAGGACGATCCAACTGCCAGGATCACCCAACTGCCAAACGAACTACATTTGGGAGTTGTTAGTTGAGTTGGCAGGTAACATTTGTTCTCAAGACTCATTTAGGCGATTCTTAAAACAAGGGACCTCTAAAGAATGTTGTTTGCCTCTGTTTTTGGCAGACCACCCCTTTTGGAGAATCCTCTTTTTGAAAATCCCCGTTTGGCCTTCATATTTGGCCTCTTGATGCCTCTTCTCCTGCCTTTTTGCGTTTTCGCGAAAGCGGCATGCAGGCCGCATGCGAAGCCATCAGAGGAGTTCCCGGTGAGGGAGTTTGAGGTCACAAACTCGTGCGAGTGGCTTGGAGGTCAATCAACTCGCTCAGGGCTAATCATTGGGGCCGCTATCCACTGAATGGTTCTGAGAACCCTTCTAAGAAATTGTTCTGAGGAGGTTTTAGGGTCCTTTCTTGGTTGTGAGGGATCATTTGGTTGTTGACTGTGTCTTAGCGGGGGCTCAATTTGCCAAATTTGGGGTTTCCATGGTGGGTTTGTTTGTGTCTGGTGAATGGAAAGTTAGTCGCCACATGAAAAGATCGGAAGGGGTGGGAACCCTTTGCGGGTGATTTATGTTGTAAGTGGCCGAGGTTTGAAAGGAGTTGACAGAAGAGGGACAGAGAGCGAGACATCTCTCGATGGGAAGAAGTAACCCCGGGTTAACGCAATATATCAACGGTCAGTGTGTGCCATTCCAGAAAGTCCCGAAGCCAGTTGGGCGCCGTATCGAATGACCGAAGGGCAGCTCATAGGCAACCTACCATGTGTGGATTCCTTTCATTTCTAATTAAACCCCTGCTGTTGCAAAGAGACAGGGGCCCCCTTCCCAAACGTTGAAGAGGTTGGGCGCTTCCAGTCTGATTCATGTTTGTAGAGACTGGGTGTTTGTCTAGTGTCTGACCAAGGAAAGCCCCTTCAAAGTGCGCTAGTCACAGGGATGGCAGTCCACTTTGTCACAAGGGCTATCTTCCACCGATTCCGAGCCGAGGTCCTTGTTCTGCTGCTGCACCCAGAAGGACAACATGACCTTGGAGCCGGACAAGATGGTTCTCAAGAAGACCAACTGCATGGGCGAATCCGTGAACAGTGCCTCGCATTGCCAGACTTGAATGAACAAGAACCCAATGCCCATCATTTTTTAGAGGAAGCTCCTTTCAGGGCATCCCCTTCTTGGGTTCCATTGCCCTGAAAGGCCTCGAAGGCCTGGGGTTCCTCTTTTTTTTTCTCGATCAGTATTGCCAAGCTCGGAGCTGGATTTTGTAGGACACGAGATGAAGGGTCAAAAGCCGTACTGTGAATGGACAAGTCCCTGCCAAATTCCGCACGACCCAATCTGCCGATATTTGAGGAAACAAGTAATTTGGTCGGAGCTCAGATAGGTGCTGCACCGCAAGATCAGCGAGTGATAGACCTCCTCTCTGGTCCGAAGGAGTCGGTAGCTGATTCACAGCCTTACCCTGGGCATATCTCACTTACTCGGCACATGGTCCAAGCTTACTTGCCAAAGACAGGTAAGCCTCAAGGCTGGTTTGAACCTGTTGGACAAGAAACAAAGGGACTCTCCGAAACTGCGGAAGCATGTTAGCTATGACCACTGGACCTTATAGATTTCCTAAAGTGATTCCTTGTTTCGCGGACATCCCCTGGGCAAGTATATAAGATCATAGATTGCAAAACCACCCCCCCCTGAACCCCCCCCTTCCAAAGTAAGGCCAAATTAAGAGGACACATAAAAGGAAGGCCTTATTAAGGACTTAGTAGGGACTTATTAAGCCCTTATTAAGGCCTTAATTTGGCCTCAAAATTAAGGAGGAATTAAGGCCAAATTAAGACCAAGTTAATTTTTGGAAATTCACCTTTGTGGACAAATTAAGGCCTAATTAATGTTTTTGTTTGTGCAACAATGACTCAAGCCAATTCAAGCCAACAATGCAAATTGTAAAGCAGACTCAAGGCAAGACTGAGCTCAAACGCGCCAGCCTTTCAAACGAGCTATATGAAAACGCGATGTCCTGATTTACGGGTGCGTGCCTACGGTGTATTGGGTTGGGAATCACGCCAAGCTACTGTAAAGCAAAATTAAGGCCAAATGAAGGCTAAATTAAGGCCAGATTAAGGCCAAATTAAGGCCAAATTAAGGCCAAACTAGCGCAAATGCCTATGGGATTTTGGTTTAAGCACAATTAAGGCCAAATTAAGGCCAGATTAAGGTCAAATTAAGGCCACATCAAGGCCAAATTAGCGCAAATGCCTATGAAATTTGGGCTCAAGCAAAATTAAGGCCAACCTAAGGCCAAATTAGGGTCAAATTAAGGCCAAATTAAGGCCAAATTAAGTCCAGATTGGCGCACATGCCTAATGCAGCAAACATATAGCACGAAATAAGGCAAGAGTAAGGCAAACGTAAAGCCCAATTCAAGGGAACACTGAAAGTGCGCCTAGGGAATTTGAAGAAACAGAAACTGAAAGCCAAACTGAAGCAACATGAAATCCAATCGGCGGGCGGGTTGGCTACCGAGTGCGGATGGCTTCAGGAAGTTGCTTCAAAAAATAGCCCCTAATAAGCCCTAATCAGCCCTTATTTATTTTGGGGGGGTGGTTCAGAGGGGGGCTGGTTTGTAAACTATGATAAGATGTACGTAGTCAAAGGTTAGAGCGGGGCCTGCCCTGATTCCCTTTGTCTTGCGAGTCCAAGGCGCTTCAAGTTTGGGTTCCTCCTTTACTGCTGTTACAGGAGGATCAGCCCAAAACTTCCTTTGGAGTCTGCAAGTCCACAGCGAAGGCAGCTAAACAGTCGGACACCCTGGCATACCACACATCGTTAGTGTACAGTTTGTTGTTGGCTTGCTTTACGTGGCCCATCAGACTAAGTTCTGACCCTGGCGGGAGCAGGTCCGTCTCGGCGTACAAATGGTCGAATCCTCAAACTACGCAACTTCGGACTTCAACGTGACGCTGAGGCATGCCTTACGCGCAGTTGCAGTCCGTGGATGAGGGCCGCTGCTGTTATTGCTGCCGCGGGGTAAATGTGGCTTGGATGCACCAAGATGAGTAGCGTTGGCCATTTTAGTAGGTGGTCCTGCCACTGGTTTCAAGGGGGTATTGTAAGGGCTACATACAAGTCAGCAGAGTTTGGGCGCTGCTGCGATGATTCCCCGCAACCCACAAGACAGCCTCACCCAGTTGGGGTCTAAGGGGGGTGGTGTGTCTTGTTCCGTGCAAACTTTTGGGAAACCACTCTGCCCGCTTGGGTGTTTCTTGTTTGGGCCCTCTTTTTACTAGGCATTGTTCACCTTAAGCACCAGGTGTTGATGTTCATTCCAGAAACGGGAGGTTGGGGGGTCTTGTTTTCAGGCTGCAGCCATAGAGGAAAACCGGTTTTGCGGAATTTGTTTGCTTGTTGCCCAAAGAATCTTGGGACCTGAACATTGCCGCAATTTGAGGCTCAAAACCTTGTGGATATCCCTATTCCCCTCCAATACAATGATGTTTAAGGTGTTGGGTGTTTATAAAACCGCATTGAGTGGTCATATAGCAAACTCCAATATTGCAGCGTTGGGGAATTGCAGACGCTAGTTAGCCAGCGATTGGAGTCAGATGTTTTCTACAGCCCAAATCCGGTCAAATCAGCCATTGTGGCTGCTTTCCATCCCAGAACCACACCCTGCGTTCTTCTTGGCACTTGAAATCTGGATTTACTATCCAATATCCAATTCCAAATTCAATAAAACAAAGTCCAATATGCAATGTGGGCATGGGTCAAAATTGAACCACCAACAAACCGCAGGTTTTAGTCCATGTTTCCATTTACCAGGGTTCTATATTGGGTACCTATGTCATGGACCTATGTTTGACCCACACCCACGTGATGATTCTTTTTTTAACGGACGCTGAGGGCATCATCCCGGGCTGCGGGTGCGCCGGGGACAAGGTCGCGGACCTCGCGCAGGAGCTGCAGCAGCGCGTCTCGGCCGGGGTTTGGGGTCCGTCAAACCGAGATCCGGGGGGGGTGTTTCCGTTTTTTCAGCCTTTTCTGACAGGGCTCCTCAAAAGATACATTTTGCCCATTTGAAACATGGCTTTTTCCAGCAACATAAAGGGATACCACCATTTACAAAGCAATGTTCAGGTGTATAGTGTAAGGATCCCTGTCTAATTGGTGGTTTGGATTGGTGGTTTGGGATTTGAACGGGTCCCTGGTGCTTGTAGGTACATGGGAAACCCCTCCTTAACCACCAATCCAAACCACCAAGTAGAGGTTAGCAAAATGAGCACAGTTTCTCTCGTTTTTGCCCGGGACTACTCGTGTTGTTTTGAGTGGACTAGATTCTGCGGGGGTGCCCAAAGCAATCAATGCACCGGCATTTCACCACGTCCTTTCTCTCTTTTTTTTAAAACAAATTGGGGGGGGGGGGGCAGCGGGGGGCCAAGCATGTGATGGCGGCTCGAGCTTCGAGCTAGGCAAGTTGGGGCGCGGTGACGTGGCCCAGCTGAAGAACCAGGAGAACACCATGCTCAACGCGGTTGAGCTGTCCGTGCGCACGAACACCGTCATGACGCCTGAAGAAAGGTGGTGGTTTCGGTGTCAGGGTTGGGGTTGCGAAATGGCCCCTCTTAAAGAGAAAAAACAATAGAGAGTTCTCAACATGTCATGTTGAAGCAAGGGTTGGCCCATCCTTGCCAGACCTTCAGCGGGTTGCTTCCCTTGTGTTTCTTCTTGAGGCGGAAGCCCCTAGCAGATCAGGCACCAACAAAGGCGCCTTTTCCTATAGAACCCCACTAATTGTCACCGTTGGTTTCTGGTTTGGTGATTTTGAGAGCCCTGAAATTGGAAAAGGGTCCTGAATTTGGTGGATTCTGGTTTGTTGTCAGAAATCAACATTGGCAAAGGAGTTGATTCGGAATACAGTGTTGCTGGACAAAAGGCCCCATTTCTGATGTCCGCCCATGGTCGCTCGGGAAGCCCTGAAATTGAAAATGCTGGAAGCTCTAAATAGTCATGTTTGGGAGCATCCATTGAACAAAGAGTTGGCCAATTTATAACAAGCTCACCCAGGGGGTATTGCGAGCTCACTCATGCGGAAAAGAGGATTTGTTAATTTCGGTTTGAGCAGAAGGGCCGCTCATGTACGGTTTTGGGTGGAATCCCACGGTTTTTGCCTAGGTTTGTTTGCTGGTTTTAGGCATTGTTCGGGTTTCATACTAGTAAAGTCCGGCAGACCCGGGAGTTGATCTTTTCAAACAATTCAAGAACTATAGTTTGAAGCACGCTTCGTCTCCTGTTTTTTTGTTCTCTCTCTCTCTCTCTATCTCTATCTTTAGTCTTTCTTTCTATATTTGTGTTTGTCTTTCTTTCTTTTTTCTTTCTGTACCTTTCTCTCTTTATCCTTCTCTTTCTGTTATCTTTCCCTTTCCCTCTCTCTCTCTTTCTCTCTCTTTCTCTCTCAGTTCTTTCAGTTATTTCTGTTCTTTCTGTTCTTTCTTTTGTTCTTTCTTTTTTTCTTTCTTTCTTTCTTTCTTCCTTCCTTCCTTCCTTCCTTCCTTCCTTCCTTCCTTTCTGTTCTTCCTTTCTTCTTTCTTCTTTCTTTCTTTATTTCTTTATTTCTTTATTTCATTATTTATTTCTTTCTTTCTTTCTTTCTTTCTTTCTTTCTCTCTCTCTCTCTCTCTGCCTGTCTCTCTCCCCAGCCCGCGAAAGTGAAAAACACAGGCGCTGTCCCAAAAAAACGTGTTTTCACTAAGGGGTGTAAGGGTAGGGAGAGAGGGCTGGGTACGGTCAGGGTACGCTCTTGGGTCTAGGCGTTTCGTCTGCGCAGGCTCACGCAAAAGTTTCTTGGTGAGCTGTTCATGTGCATTTCGACTGCGCAGGCTCGCACAAAGTGGGTGGACGGATGTGGTGTCTTCCAAGGGTGCGCTCTCCCTGTGGCGGCGTGCGAATAGGGGCACGCTTTGCGGACTTTGTTGGGCGTTGGAGTGCTCTCTCTGTGGCGTGGCGCAAATTTTAGCATCAGCACGCACCCTCTGCGGGATTTGGGTGGGTCGGATCGCTCTGGCTGCGCGCGGCGCGGAGTTTCATCACATAGCCTGAACCCTGTGCGCTCTGCGGAGTTTGGGCGGGTCGATCTCTTTCCTTGTGGCGCGGGGCGAATTGTGATCCTTGAAAAAGTGAACCTATGCGGACTATGGGCCCCGCTCGGATCGTTCGCGCTCTGGGGCGGCGCAAAGCACAAACCTCGAAGTACAGAACCTTCAAAGGTCCCTTTGGCAAGAGATCTTGTAGAGGGTGTCTCTTCAGACAATATCCTTTTGCGAGAGATCTTGTACAGGGTGTATCTACAGATCCTCGAAGACAGCTCTGTAGAGATCTGTCCATGGCTATTTTGCTTCGTAGAAAAGATCCTCTCAAGAGGTATTGCGGGTTCTGCGCGCAAATCCTGCCAAGAGACCCTACCAAGCAATCCTGCCCAGAGATCGCGCAAAAGTCAAAACATATCTTGCGCTGGTGCTTCATAGGGATCCTTCCAAGCAGTCTTGCGCAGGACCTGCCAAGGTTTCCTTGCGAGATGTCTTGAAGAGGAGGCTCCCCACAGATCTTGAACAGAACACTTGTAGAGGATGTCCTACCTTACCATAGATCTTGTGCACAGAATCTGCAAGTCCTCCCGCAGATATTTTGTGTTGGTCATTTATGTAGATTCTCTGAACAACTCTTGCGCTTGGCCTGCAAAGATTGGATGCCGAGAGATTTTGTAGAGGATGCTCTCTGCAGATCCCGAAGAGAGAGCTTAGAGAGGATTCTGGTTGAGAGCCTGCGCATGAAGCCCTATCAAGAGATCATGCAAAAGTCCTTCCGCAGAGGTCTCGTCTAGGACTTTCTACAGAAACTTTTCTTGCCTGGAAGCTCTTTCCAGACAAGATCTTCTATACGAGCTTTCAGATGCCTTCTGTTTGAAGAGCGCTATAGAGACCCTGAGCGTCTGCCGCTGCTGCTTCCTCACGATGTTTTCTAATTGTTTGTTACCGCTGTTTGGCGTCGCTTTTCCGGGAAACTTGGGGTCGACCCACGCAAAGTCCGCAGAGCTGAACAGGGCAAAACACGTTGCGGAAGCTCGACCCGCCAAAAGTGCGCAGAGGGTCACGTGAGCGAAGTGAGCATTGCTAACAAAGAAACACGAGGATTTTGAGGTCGATCCCCCGAAAGTCCCAGGGTCGACCTACCATTTGAACAGCGCGCGCGGTCGCGGCAATGTGCACCAAGATTTCATGCGTGGTCCACTGCGTTGTTTCTTTTGAAGTGGCTCGCCTGCCATGGGAGTTGCTTCCCGGGTCGGTGGTTCGTGTTATCAAGTTGTGCAACCACTGCACTGACAGTCGAAATTCGCTCACTCAGTCCCAGTGGATGCGAGTTGCCCATGCAACCAAACATGTTCCCTATATTTTTCAAAGAGGTCCTCTTGATTGTCTAATACACAAGTAAATGGGCGTGCAGGGGGCGCCAAACATGCCTGTGGTAGTTTCGAAGGAAACCAACGTTTAACTGACCGCTGGAGTCAGTTCTGCGGCCCTGCGCACGCTCGCAACATGCGCGCGAGCCCGAGGAAGAGAGAAGGCGTCCAGTTTCCGCCCAGCCAGGAGAGGCCGCATGCCGGAGCATGTGCTGCATTGGTTTCTCTTACTGGGTGCTAAATAACCGTTGATTTGTTGTTCCAAATGACAACCAAAACGCGGGTGGGTATGTTTGTTTGCGGCCTTTCTATCAACCAGTTCAAAAGAAGACGACCTGAAGCATTCTGTGGTGTGAAATGGAACATATTGCGACGCATTCCAGTCCACACTTTGCAGCTCGAATTGCAAAGGCCCAAAATGGTTGGTTCTGGTCAATCGTGCATTAAGGCTAATAACGAATTTGCCTCAGAGCAAGACGAGCTCACCTATGAAGGTCCTTTGTGCTGTGGGATCCCTTGCTTCCAGTTAGAATGGACAACTTACCGTCTTTCATTTCTAGACCTTTAGTACCAGGTTTTGATTGTGATTCGCATTGCCAAGAGGGCTTCAGTCGTTTCAGTTGGTGCAGACAGCTCAGCTAGTGTCCTTGGTGAACTCGGGGTGAGCAAAACAGCGAGGACTACTTGGCAGCTCATGTTGTGAATTGCTCCGCGCAATTCATAGCACTTGTAGTGTACTGTTCAACACAAGACCTTTAGATTGATAAACTTAGTTTAGTGATAACTAGTTTCAATCATTAGCAATTTTCAACTTGTGTGAGTAGTTGGCTGAAATAGTTTCATGGATGACGGCATTTAGACATCATATTTGATCCACGGCACAGCTTGGACGTGCAGGAGACTATGAAGGCGGACTATGGGCCTGCGTTCACTCTGCCGCATCTCGCCTTTGCTTTCATTTGAAGGCGAGTGCTCTCGCATGAACCTCCAAGCAAGGGCATGGGAGGGCTATCACCTATTCGTCCCTGAATAAGGCAACAAACGGAACAGTCGCACTGGAGACCGGGCTTTGATTTGAGAGGTATTCCATTTGTGTGGAAGCTCAGACTTCAGCTGCAAAGCGCTCAATCATGCAAATGGGTGTGTGCATGCGTTTTTGAGGCTCGGTACCCTTTTCATCTTGATTAAAAAGGGAAACCAAAGGACAACCACCCATTGTGACACACATGGTCCTACGGAGATGCGTCACTGCTGAGCTTGCGTTTATGAACCCCCCAAAGCTGCAGTCTGGTTGGTGTCACTTTGTCGAGGGGAATCGACAAGCTTCCAAAGCCTACCGTCTTGTTTGTGGAACATGCGGTTTTAGGGTCAGTTTCAACGGTACCCAGAAACACACTGCTACAAATAAAGTGGCTGTGGCGATGACCCTCTCTGGTATCACAGAAAGTGTTCTTTCCCACAGCCATGCCTGCTCTGGCGTGACCTTGATTGTGTAAAGGACACGCTCATTGCCTTGTTCTCCTTTGGCCAAGTTGAGGAGAGGGGGTTGTTCCGTTCTCAGAAGGGGCGGGGCAGAAAGATGCATCGTCGAAGATGGACACTGACTGGATGGAAGATCATTCCTTCACAAAAGGCCCTTCTGATGGGGGTCGATTGCGACCATGTTATGAGAACAGTCAATAACGCGCTTGGTATCAGCTCGAGTTGTGCTGCTAAAGTTGCACACTGTTTCCAAAAGGTCTGTGGTTTTGACACATTGTCGTTTGCGCTACAATGAACACCTCGGCAGATGCAGGTGGGTATGGGACAGTCGCAACCAGAAAGAGGCCACCCTCTTGATTTGTTACATGGCTTTGGGTGGAAGACCATAGTACATTGACTAAATCAAGGTGAAGCGCCCTGGCTTGGAACATGGCCCAGGGTCTTTTAGTGGTGGGATCCAGGAATATCCTTTCCACTTTAGGCTTCACGCAGGCGGGGAACATTTCTGACCCCTGGAATTCCATCACCAATATACCTGGACCCTCCGGCGGCAGCGCTTTCTGCCGAAAGGCCCCGGCGGCAGACATTTTCGCCTTGGAATTCCTTATTTCCGGTTTGCGCATTGCTCTCATTTGCCCAGGTGGGAATCCATTCGAGCCTTTGGTTTTTGCTAGTTAAGCCACCGTTGGTGGCTGGCATCTTTTCTCCGACCGGTTTTACAAAGAACATCCTCTCCCCAAAAGGGTCCGCCTTGTTTCGATATCCCTAAGGAGTTTTGACCATGTCCTGATCACTGGCCATTGCCGAGGACGTATGATGATGGCTTCCTCGGCGAGAGCGTGCACGCGGGTCCTTCGCAGAAGTGCCTGTCCGGAAAGCCGTTGGTTCAAATGTCTCGGGTACCAAAATCAACGCTCGAGATTAACTGCCCTTTTCTCGAGAGGTGCCCTTTTCCCCCTTTGCAGGTCCGCGAATGTTCAAACAACTGGGTGAGGTTTTAGTATCGTGGCATCCATGGAGTGAGTACCTTGCATCCCTAGGTCAACAAAGTTATATATATATGATATTTTTTTACATTTGTATTAATATAACTATACATATATATATATACAATTCATATATCTATTATTGAACTCGATCGGCTCAAAGGGTATTTGAGCTTTTTGATGCGTCCCAAAGGACCCGAAGAACTCTGATTTCAGCCGGCCATCTGCGCCCTTTTGATCGAGACAACCGATTTTGGGGCTAACACGAGCGAAGACCCATGACATGTTCGTAATTGGGGATTCCTTATCACCAAAGCTCTGCTGAAGTTGTTCTACGCTATTTTTAGCAATGTTGGGGTGTGTGGGTGGGCCGAGACCCCGGGCCAAATTGGCTCTGTGTGTGCAAATCACTATGCTAATATGAGATTTAGGAGTTTCCTTTTTCAGGAGTTTCCTTTTTCACAATGCGGTCCTTTTTGCCATGCAGTATTAGGATTGTAAGCTGCACCGCTGCTAGTTCTTGGTTTGAGCTTCTGCTTTTCATGTTCCACTCCTGCTTTTTGAATCTATGTTGGCACTTCTGGAAATCCTTGCTAGGTTGGTACCTCCTGAAGCAAACACAGAACACTGATAACGGACACACAGTGATATGGGAGACGGCAGCTCAAAGTTGATATTCGTTCGTGGGTCCAAGTTAGGAAGGTCTGGTGCTTTCGACACGTTCAATAATTTGGTGGTTTCTTGAGAATGGGTGGTTGATTTCCTTTCGGTTCCCGGTAAACTATCCGGAAAGGGTACAGCACCCCCGTTTGAGAGGTACAGCACCCCGTATTTTGAGAAACACCTGTTCGGTGAAGTCATGTTGGTTTCGCAAAACCGCGAGCCCCCGAGCTCAGAGCCATCCCATAGCCGAGGCATGGCGAGAAGGATTACGGCTGCTCGGGCTCAAAGTTCTCGAATGGAAAGACGAACGGCTTCCCTTTGGTTTCTCTTTGAAGGTTGACCCCGGTAAAAAGATGAGTGTGGTTGCCAATTTGTGGTTAGAGCGTGTTTGTTTATCCTGGATTCTCACTAACAAACCCCAGAAGGGTCAAAATGATCGGGGTTGGGCTGGTTTCCGTTTAACACAGTCGTAGCTTTGTCTAAACTTGGAATCTTCTTGGCGCTATGCCAGAAGGGGGATTCTGAAGCCAACTCGAACGGCTGTGAATTCAATAGGGAGCCACCTCACAAGTGGTTGGTGGGCATGAAGCCCCATCTAAATGACGCCTCCCCCGAAAGCGTCTATTCAATTCGGAACCGAATGAGCTTGTCAAATTCTGAATCCGGACGACTAGGGTCCGGATGAATCCGTTAGCAATACCTTTGCACGTAGAATTGAGCTTGGTTGATACAACAATATTTCAATCTAGGAAGCCCTCTCTACAAGTCAATATTTGTTCCAAGTGGTTTTTTGTTGTTGTTCATAGGCTTCCCACAGAGGTCAGACAAGTACAACATATGCTGTCTGTTTGTTGTGTTGGAAAGCTCACGTTGTCAATGTGCTTGGCCATTTGGCATGGACGCCGACAGTGGCTGAACAGTTCATGCCTCTCTTTTGTGCGTCCGCACACGTTGAGTCTGGGCAGAAGATAGTGACCGCTGCATCTAGGGGCCATTTCTTATTTCAGGTCGTTTCAGTTCGTACTGTGCTTTGTGCTTTCAGGAAAGACACGCTGTCTAACAAGCGAGGGCGGGCAGTGATTTGTGATCCAAACGGGAGCAAGGGATGAAAGCTGCTCAAGTGCTGGCTTCATGACGGTTACGTAGGAACCTCAGCTGGTAGAACCAAAAGTCAGGTTGGATTGTCGGAGACCATGGGGTTCAAGAAGAAATCTCGGGCCATGTGGCCAGTTCACCTTGTCGCTGGATCTCCCTGATCCAGAGGTCCCTATATTTCCATGTTCAGCCCTTTTCCGCATCAGTGCATCACCTTTGGCCCGTAACTCAGCTTCCTTTCAGAGGGTTCATGTTGGGTGGCTGTGTGGGGAGTTCTGAGCATCGGCCCAACCCCGGCTTCGCTTTTGGGAAGCCGAGCAGTGGCGGCAAGAGGTCTTTCACATTGAGCATGTCTCACGGAGGTGAAAATTAGCGACGGTTTTTGGCTCTCTCCAAGGGCCCAAGAAGGTGCCGACCATTTTGGAGCGTAGCCTCTCCATCAATCGTGGACGTGTACAGGATGGTTTCGGATCACTACCATGGCCACCAAACCTCCAGTTCCGTGATTCTTGGGAACAGGACAGCCCTTACTGTCGTTTTGAGTTTTCCCATTTATTGGCCCTTTGTTTGCCCATGCGGGTATGGATCAAAATTTCACCACCAGGGACCGCAGGTTTTGGTCCATGTTTCCACTTACCAGGGTTCCATTTGGGGTACCGATTTTTGACCCACAGCCATGTGGTTCATGTTTTGCCCAGCTTGGCTTCAGGTATCACCAACTACATGGAGTCCTGCTGTCTTTGCTTCTTCTCCTTGGGCTTGGCCGGGTGCAACACAACCCACCTGCACCTGGGCCCGGGCCTCGGGTTTGCCAAAGCCGAATCCGAGTCCCAGATGTGGGCCAAGAAAAGAGAATCCCCTTGACATTGCGGAAAGGAGGCCTGCGTTCTTGAAACCACCGAAACTTTGAGAATTCCAAAAAAAAACACAACCACACAACGTGTCAAGATTCTGATGTGTTTGTTGTGTTTGGAAACTGTTTTTGTGTTTTGTTTGCTAGTTTTTGAGAAAAAAGCGTGAAACACCTCGTTTTCCAAAAGAAATTTCAGACTCCGAACAAATGTGTTTGGGTTGTTGGACATCTCAATTTGTTTTTGCATTTGTTGAAACGCGTCAACCACTTGCTCGGGCTTTCCAAAGTAAACAACACAAAATCAGACCCCAATTAAGCCACCAAGCATACATGGGCTACATGGGGTCTGACCTCTGTTTTTTTGTTGGGAGGGGATGGATCTCAAGGTTTGCTTTGACGCATTTGTTGAAAACGTCTGACAACCCTCGAGTCTTCCAACAAAAGCAACAACAAACGTCAGGCCCTAGTTCACCAACATGGATACAAAGGGTCCGAAATGTTGTTTTTGTTGGGAAACACGTGTTTTGCAGCTGTTGGAAAGTGTGAAAAAGGGTTTGTTTGCATTGTTTGCAAAGACTGAATAAACGAGTTGTCCAAAACAGCACTAAATTTCAGACCCTAACTCAGCCAACACGGATTCGTAGGGTCTGATTTTGCCCCCGGAAAAGGACGTTTGCCAGACCATAGTTACATAGGTAGTTAGATAGATAGCGCGCTAGAGAGATAGAGAGATTGATATTTAAATAGATAGGAAGGTGGATAGATAGAGAGAGGATTGAACCTGAGATTCAGCGGATAAAACAACCGATAGAACTCAAGCCAAGGATAGACAAGAGCAAGATGGAAGGAAAATCAGAATTATAGATATAGATGACAAACGGCAAGAAGAGAAAACAAGACAACACATATAAATATGTTGTTTGTTTGTATGTGTTTTTGAAACTTGCGCCCAGCGGCTTCGACGGCTCTACTAGTGCTAGATGGGCAACTGCGATAAAGCACAAGCTAAGTTGAGTTGCTGCACATAAGTTGGAGCTGCAATGTCCAAGCTAGGAATATTGCGGATACATGCTATGGACAGGCTAGGTATATGCTGGCACTATGCAAGGTTTGCTAAACATATGCTTTAACATACCTTGGCATAGAGTCAAACACACGCATGCTGCATGCAGAGGACAGGTACGCAACAACAAGTAGTAGACATAGATTACAAGCTAGACACACGCAACATGCTGCACATGCTATGTACATGCTAGGCATACACAAGGCACTTGCTGCCATGTCAATTCAAGATGCAACATGGACTGAAGCATCATCCTACTCCATCATGGAGTGAAGCTTCAATCACAGAGGGCCAACGGCGACCCACTCTCCAAAACTTTAGAGCCTCCGGCTCAGTCCGCCGACATTGTCCTCTCCCTTTTCTCCTTCTTCCTCTCTCCCTTGTCTCCCTGGTGTGTTCTGTCGTCCTCTCTCCCTCCCTCCGCTCCCCATCCTCCCCATCCCCCCAAGCCACTCTCTCCCCAATCTCCCTCTCTCGTATGTATGTATGTATGTATGTATGTATGTATGTATGTATGTATGTATGTATGTATGTATGTATGTATGTATGTATGTATGTATGTATGTATGTATGTATGTATGTATGTATGTATGTATGTATGTATGTATGTATGTATGTATGTATGTATGTATGTATGTATGTATGTATGTATGTATGTATGTATGTATGTATGTATGTATGTATGTATGTATGTATGTATGTATGTATGTATGTATGTATGTATGTATGTATGTATGTATGTATGTATGTATGTATGTATGTATGTATGTATGTATGTATGTATGTATGTATGTATGTATGTATGTATGTATGTATGTATGTATGTATGTATGTATGTATGTATGTATGTATGTATGTATGTATGTATGTATGTATGTATGTATGTATGTATGTATGTATGTATGTATGTATGTATGTATGTATGTATGTATGTATGTATGTATGTATGTATGTATGTATGTATGTATGTATGTATGTATGTATGTATGTATGTATGTATGTATGTATGTATGTATGTATGTATGTATGTATGTATGTATGTATGTATGTATGTATGTATGTATGTATGTATGTATGTATGTATGTATGTATGTATGTATGTATGTATGTATGTATGTATGTAATGTATGTATGTATGTATGTATGTATGTATGTATGTATGTATGTATGTATGTATGTATGTATGTATGTATGTATGTATGTATGTATGTATGTATGTATGTATGTATGTATGTATGTATGTATGTATGTATGTATGTATGTATGTATGTATGTATGTATGTATGTATGTATGTATGTATGTATGTATGTATGTATGTATGTATGTATGTATGTATGTATGTATGTATGTATGTATGTATGTATGTATGTATGTATGTATGTATGTATGTATGTATGTATGTATGTATGTATGTATGTATGTATGTATGTATGTATGTATGTATGTATGTATGTAATGTAATGTATGTATGTATGTATGTATGTATGTATGTATGTATGTATGTATGTATGTATGTATGTATGTATGTATGTATGTATGTATGTATGTATGTATGTATGTATGTATGTATGTATGTATGTATGTATGTATGTATGTATGTATGTATGTATGTATGTATGTATGTATGTATGTATGTATGTATGTATGTATGTATGTATGTATGTGTGTAATGTAATGTAATGTAATGTAATGTATGTATGTATGTATGTATGTATGTATGTATGTATGTAATGTAATGTAATGTAATGTAATGTAATGTAATGTAATGTAATGTAATGTAATGTAATGTAATGTAATGTAATGTAATGTAATGTAATGTAATGTAATGTAATGTAATGTAATGTAATGTAATGTAATGTAATGTAATGTAATGTAATGTAATGTAATGTAATGTAATGTAATGTATGTATGTAATGTATGTATGTATGTATGTATGTATGTATGTATGTATGTATGTATGTATGTATGTATGTATGTATGTATGTATGTATGTATGTATGTATGTATGTATGTATGTATGTATGTATGTATGTATGTATGTATGTATGTATGTATGTATGTATGTATGTAATGTAATGTAATGTAATGTAATGTAATGTAATGTATGTATGTATGTAATGTAATGTAATGTATGTATGTATGTATGTATGTATGTATGTATGTATGTATGCATATGTATGTATGTATGTATGTATGTATGTATGTATGTATGCATGTATGCATGTATGCAATGTAATGTAATGTAATGTATGTAATGTATGTAATGTATGTAATGTATGTAATGTATGTAATGTATGTATGTAATGTAAAGTAAAGTAAATTAATGTAATGTAAAGTAATGTAATGTGATGTTGTGTAATGTAATGTATGTATGTATGTTTGCATGTCTGTCTGTATGTATGTCTGTATGTATGTATGTATCCTTGCACTTCCCCTTTGCTCCCCAGTATTTCCCGCAAAAAACACTGTTTTTCCAGCGTTTTCGCAAAGATGATGTCCAAAAACACAGAGTTTTTCCAGATTTTCGGCAAAAGGATGCAGGAAGCCCAAGCCAGCAAAAAAGCCGGCAGGGGGAATCGAGCCTGGGACCCCTGTTTTGCGACACCGGGTCCCCGAAGACTACGTTTAGTGGAACGTCATCAAATTGCCGCGCGGTCCTTGGGGGGGGGGGGGCCCCCCCCCCCCACGTATCAGACGTCGGGTGGGGGGGGGGTTAGGGGGGGGGGTTATCCTCTATCCTCTCTTAGGTGTCCGACACGCCGAGCAATGTTGGTTTGTTCGTTTAAAAACCATGTAGATGGCCCGGTTAAGCAAACCCGCTGCGAAAGCTCCGCGGAAGTGATCATTCACAAGCACATGCCCGCGAAAGTTTTGCTTGTGGCAGCGAAAGCATTTCTAAAGGTTCCCCGAAAGCGGTTTGGCAGTTGAGGTTATGCACCGCGCTTTCGGCGCCGCTCAGGATGGCAACCCCAAAATGTTAGGATTCCTTTTGGTTTTTCTTTAAAACCAACCGAAAGGGGGTTCCCTAAAAGACGCCAAGCATACCCCAAAGAGGTGACTTGACGCCAGCCGCCTGCCCGCGAGGGGAAGAGGAGGTCACCACAACCAACAAGAACTTTTGCTCCACCAGCACGGCTCGCATGCCCTACGCCCAGCTGGGCTCAGCCCCTTGGCGAACGGCCGGCCAAATGCTCCTAACGTGGGAAAGCGTGGGTCGATCAAAGAGAATCCTGAATCCTTTTTGTTCAAAGGGTATCAAAGGGAATCCTTAATATGGGAACAACATCTGGGTTGTTGAAACGGAATCCTTTTGGGTTATGCGCATCTTCCCACAGGGTTTGTGGACAAGGATTGGCCAGCCCTCCATTTTAAGAACAGCCCAGTCAAATGGGCGGACCCAAAACTGCACCATCTTCCAATTGGTCTCCCTGCAAACCAAGATGAAAGAATACCTACGCCCCAAACGGGAATGCGCGGGTAATTTGTTGACTTCCCCAACATTGAAACCGTTTGTGTTCCATCGTCTCAACAGGCAACCAAGAGGGGGCCGTGTAAAGGTTTTCCGAAAGGATCAACATGGGCAAAAGGTGCGGCACGGTGAACAACTGCACTTCACCCCTTTGATTGTCCGCCGCAGTGGGAGGTTTCTCTTCGGCCTTCCTACCAAAAACAATCCTACAAATGGTGCCAGTGCTACGAAAGTGGATGCGAGCAGCGCCCGAAACCCTGGCTGGGCGATCTGACAAGGGATCCCACTCTCTACTGAGAGCATGCTCGGGCAATTTAGTTTCAGCTCTCAAAGGCTACTTTTTCAGGTATGGTTTGCTGAATTGTTTGGATATGTTATGATTCTTGGTGGATGGAAACCAAGCGGCACCACGCAGAACCCAATTCTGTGGCCTTGGGTTGGTGAATTCTTGTTAGATCCACGCAGTCAAGCGGGAGTAGAGCCAAGCAATCAGCTCATATCAGCTCAATTCAGACGTGCTTGACATGTTTGGACCAGCTTGTTTCTCATGCCAGTTGAGCCACAACCAAAACCTGGGAAGATGAAGGCCGGTAGGGGACAGTCCCAACCCAGAAAGATGCCGCCGTCATCCGCTGTCCTGTTCATTGCTTGAGTTTGTATAAACGCCCCGACGATTCAAGTTTAGTATGAGGGGGGTCCGTTTGTGCCCAAAACTGCCACGTCTCGCTGCAAAACGAGAAGGAGCCAAGAGCAACGATAACCATCGTGAGAAGCGGCCTTGTCAGCTAGGAAAACACATCTTGTTAGGGAGCAAACAGGCCGGACTTGGTAGCTGATCAACAACGATATCACACACGATAACGCTTTGCACATAAACTGCATTTTGCTGCCAATGTGTACTTCGTGCACTATACTTGTATTGAACAGTTGAGGTTTTGCAGGCTGGAGCTGCCAAAGTGTACTTCGCGTACTGCACTGGTACGGAAAAGTCACATTTTCAAGCGGGAGCTGCCAAAGCATACTTCGCGAAGTACAGTTGAAGCTGCCAAAGTGATGTTGCTACGGAACAGTTGCAGTTTTCGAGCTGGAGCTGCCAAAGTGCACTCCGTGTCCTGCACTTGTACAAAAAGATCTTACACAGAAAGCACAGAACAAATCAAACCTCACTTGATTCTGGCTAGGCTCCTTCAACTCCAAATCATGGCTTTGTCAACTGGAAGCGGTTGTTTGTCGCCGTGCGTTTTATCAAGTTTGTTGGCTGCCAGTGGATTTCGCTGTGCTTTTCCAATCTTGTCGGACAACAAGCAGGCACCTCTAAACGCCGAGTTGGTTTTGAGGTCAACTGGCTTCAAACCCCGTCAAACTCCGGCCCCTCGTGCGTAAATTCTTAATCCTCACCACCATCTTCGCTGCGTGTTTTTCGTGAGCTCAAATTTTACAACCGGAGCAAGAACGACCACAGTTGCTTGGTTGCGTTGCCTTGGTCTGAAAAGCAAGCAACCGTGGATTCTTCCGTCTTAGGTTTCACTAAGTCACCAGCAAAGAACATTGGGCGGTTTCCTAATATTCGCCTGGTGGGTTCCTAGGTCGGCTGCAACTCCCCCCTGAAATGAAGGGGTCCCTCTCAAATAGGACCCAAGAAATCAACCAGAGCTTTGGTCACTGGCTCAGCCACTCAAGCAGGTCGCAAGGTTTATGTGTGCCAGCCCTTGGCCCTCGGCCCAGGTGGACGTGGAAACCTTGTGCTGTGGCAATTGCTTCAGTGTGGGGACGGATTCTTGGCAGAGCAAGGCGTGCGCGAGGCATCCAAAATGAATGGCTCAGGAGTTGTTTTTTGTTTCTTCGGTTTTTCTTTCCGTCCAAAGTGGTTTACATTTTGACCCTCGCAACCCGCCTTTGAGGGTTGTGTGGCGGTACTTTCTCTCCTATATGGTTGCCCTTTTGATGAAGTGCGCATACAGTGTTGTTCTATTCCCAGCTCTCGCATTGTCCAGCTTTATCTTAGCTGCTTCAGACGTCGCGCGCCCATCTCTCAAAGGAGGCATGGCTCAGTTAGTTCCAGCACTATGGACGTGATTGTTGCATTTCCTTTGATGAGTGTGCATAGTTATTAGCTGTCGTTGAATATCCTTGTGAAGCTTCCCTTGATGGGTGTGTTTTTCTTTGAGCTTGCTTGTTGGTATTCCTTTGGTGTTGCTAGAAGAATCAGATGTGTGTTTCTCCGGCGGTATGTTTTGGCCAAAGCCAATCGACCTTACACATTGGAATGTCAGTTCCAACCTGTTGCAGGTCCAAAAATATGTTCCCTTCATTTATTCCCACCTTTCAGTACGGCAAAAAGCCTGTGTGAGTGGGGATTGGGGGGGTTAGCGTTAGCGGACCTAGCAAAAAACAGAGGCAGCCCTCGCAACCCTTGTTGTTTCTCATACCCGTCTTTGGGCACCGGTGTTCTTTTGTTTGCTGACGATGTGTGTGTGTTTTTCCTGTCGTTTTTGAGAGAAATCGGTCGCGGAGGATAGTAGGGCACTCCCTATTGATATAAGCACCGAAATACTTACCTTACATTACCCAACCAGGTGTGTGCGGGTGTGTGTGTGTGTGAAACTAGGGGAGACCCTTCCCTTCAGAGCAACCTCAAAAAGGCCAGTCTCAAGAACATATAGACACACACCCACACACACACACACACCCGTGGGCAAGCCGCCATTCCCATGGAAAGAAGTTGGCGCCCCTCCCAACGCCGCAGCGCTCCTTGCTCAGAACGGCGGCACCATCATGCCTGGCTTCGGGTGCGGCAAGCAGGTGGGTGCAAAAATCGACTTGTTGTTTGCTCGTTGGCTTTTCCGGGGGAGACCCAGCAAACTTTGCCGTTCATTTTTGTTCATTGATATCATTTATTTTGCATTTTTCCTACCTTTTTCGGCGGGACCTAATGTTGGTTTATGAAGGAGCAACTTAACTTAATTTCCAGTAGAAATTATCCCTTGTTCTGCATGTCCTTTAATTTTTGTGTTGGACATAGTGAGCTGCATTGGGCAGGTTTATTACAGGTTTAGGAAAACTAACATGCAGCCACTGATGGCAGGGAATTCCCAATTGTGAGAACCCCGTGCTTTGTTGCCCTGCGCTGGTGATTCCGTAGGCGGAAAAGATGAACTATATATATATATATATCAAGGCATGTTCAGATGTGAAACGCGCCAAGCTCTTGCACATTCGGGTCCGCTGCATGCTTCAACCGTACTGTCCAATCATATACAAGCACCGTGGCGGGAATCCAACTTGTATGCATGGCACAGGCTCTAGTCATGGCAAGCCTCCCCACTTCAGCAGGCTGGAGGTATGGTTGATTTCGGTTGATTTCCTACATAGAGGGATGTCTCAGAATGTTTTGTTTCCTTTTGCTTGCTGTGGTGCAAAACGCACCACTCTGTTTTGTGAGTCTACCATGTTTTGGAGCGGTTCAAAGGGAATGCGACTGAAAATCACCACCATGCTGTGGGGATTTTGGGTCCCCTTGATTTTGGCGCATGCGGAGCCTCCAGCTGGTCCATCGACGCTTAACCACGAAACAGGAGGTGGACGGCATCGCCGAGGAGCTTCAGAAGCGAAAGGCCGGCAAGGGTCGTCTAGGGGGGGTGTCCATCCCACAATATTCCCGGGGTCAATAAGCCACCCCCACCTCCATGTTCTGAAGCTCGATTCCCACGTCTCTTTCAAGGTGTCCCGTAATTTTTGGAATGGAATTGTGCGGAGTCAACGGAGGCGTTGGCGGCGTTGGCGGCGCGCAGTGATATCACTACTCATTTTTTGGTTGACCAAGTGTGAGTGGGTCCCCTACAGTTGGTTACTCCCGCATGAAACAGAGGCTGAAGATTTCAGTTTCTTTTGTATGCTGGGGATGGGCCAATATTATGATGCTCTGCTGTGCATCTGCTGCCGTGCGCTATAGTCAGCGAGGCAAACTCGAGCCATGGTCATGGCCTGACAGACCCGAAAAAGGGGTGAACTGAGTGTTCCAATGTCATTGGGTGAGACAGTGAAACTTGACGGTGGCTGATGATGTCATTGTCATTGAGTGGTGATTGGCTTCCGGAAAAAGATGAAAAACAAACAGTCACTAAATGCCCATGCCGCTTGACACCTGCCGAGTCGTTATTAATCTTATGCATTTTTTGTATATCACTGGCGGGTTCTGTCGACTTTTTTCCGCAGGTGACCCGCGGCAACATTGCGCAGGTCCAGATGCAGGCAGGATATTTAGGACTTTGCATACATGTTATATATCAGGGCCTAATTGAATCATTTAAATAGAATTGGTTCTGGGGTACTGGAAGGCCAAACTTAGTGATTGATGAAAGGGGTAGCTATTCGTATTTATTGTGCTCATTATATCCCTTCATGCCGGGCCGCTTTGGGTAGCCGCGACATGACGTGGAAACGGACCTGCCACTTCGAAAGCGATTTAGAAGGGGGATTGGAGGGTGTATCTCAAAATCGTGGTCCCCTACAATGGAGGGTGTCCTATTAGTTTCCATAAAGGACCAACCAAACAGGCGTCCACCATTTGAGAAACACCCTGGCAACTGGGCTCTGAATTGAGGGAGGTTGCTTTGAAGAGCAATTCAGGAGAGCCCAAGTGTTTGAGTCCTTTGGCTTCCAGAGGGGAACCACCCAAGTCTTTGACTGTGCCAAAAGAGAGGGTTACATGAGTTTCTGTTGGGGGGTTGTTTTGAAGGGACACGAAGGGAAACCATCCAACTTGTATGAATAAACCTGACCGACACCGGCCCGTTGCAGAAACCAACAGGATCAACAAACCTCAAAATCACACGGAATCTTCTGTGGCAGCTGTGTTTGTTTTCCCAACACCATTAACGTGTAGGTGGCCCAACCCCAGTTACCCCAGTACACTCGCAGACATTAAAGCAAATTGTGTCATCTCTGAACAGACAGTTGTCATTTCAGCGATCACACCTGAGAGGGAGTTTGTGCTGATTTTGTTCCGTTTATATTGGTCCAACAGATTGTGCTTCAGGGTTCCCGGGTGCAAAATCAACGATGGCAGCTAATGCAGTTTCCCTGAACAGCACAAGGGAAGGTATATGTCTTGGTTTGTTCAACCCAGCGTTGTTTTGTGTGGGCGGCCCTTTAATGGATTGACCAGAAGTCTTCATGATGAGTTGCCGGGTGGTCTGGGACTCCGACGCATACCAAACAACTTTAGTAAGAACTGCTGGCGTGCTAAGCATCATCCCATCCCGGCGGGCTGCTTAAAGTAGAACAGCTCGTGTCGGATGGTTTCTCACGAACAAAAGGAAATCGACTACCTACGTCCCAAGTTTCAACTTTCCACAGTCATGAGAAGTAAAGGAAGACTACGGAGGTTGAATGAACCCCCCTGTTTTATTCGTGCAGTCCACAATTTTGCCCTGAAAGTCCCATGTCATGAACCAGTGTGTCATGGCGAATGGCCCAGGACTCTTTGTGCAATGACAATTAGAGGGAGCTGCCAAGACAGTTGTTGTGCTACTTTTGTGGATTCTTCCGTTGGGACGTGGACATGTGAATATTCAATCAGCTCCTGTACCTGATGTGTTTGGGGCCCACCAGGCGAGGCCCACCATGAAACCAATCACTTGGAATCCGAAAGTAAGCCACGCATGGGCATGACTCGAAGCCTCTTCATGATGTGTTCCACGGTTGCCAGCTTCATAGAACGTGATTTCAGGAGAATCTCATGATCGAGATCATCAAGTTGCTCGACCTGAAGGGCCAAAAGGGTGGAGACACACGAGAGTTTGGGCCTGTTTTGCCGGCGGAACTCAGGACTGGGAGAAGATAGGGTCCTTCGTCCATGAGCTGTCCCCTGCGTGATTTGTGTTTGGCTTTTTGTTGTTCTTTTCTACAGAGCCCAGTCGCCGGGTGACCACGCCGGAGCCCTTCGAGGGAAAAAAAACATATTTGTGCACATGGCTCCGGAAACATGCATCCGCAAAGGTTCGCCTTCACGAATCACGCAGGGTACAGTCACGTGTTCGTGATTTGAGCTTATCAACTGTCTCTCAGCCACATCCGTGTTGCGCACTTGCACCTCCAAGGTGGTTGCCCTTGTTGCTGCCCAGTCAGTTGTCCAAAGTGAACCACTGTCTTTTTGATCATGTGTCACTGTCAAACATCTGAAACAATGTATGACATCCATGTTTAGTCATGGTAGCCCTCTAGATGAGCCTTCTGCCCACAGGTTTACGGATTCACTAGATGCACTGGGAAATTCACCTGGCTAGTTTTGGGCGATGGTCCCATTTGGCTACAATGCAGGCTTGTTTCTGGTGTTTGTACGTCGTGCTTGATGTTTGTGTAACTATATGTTCGTGTGTGTATATATTTGTATGCTTGTGTGTATGTCTGTGCATGTCGTTGTAGTTGTTTGTTGGTTGGGCTTCCTTTCAACATCCAGCAACCAACTTGCGCAGTTTTGTCCATGGGAATGCTGGTTGCAACCGGAGCAGACGCAGCAAAGAAACTTCAAAGATCTTGCAGGCGCGGGCAAGCGCATCCGAGGCTGAGCGTGCAGATGGATCAACTTGCGAAGAAGGAGGGGGTGAAGTACCCTCCCACGCAGCAGACCATGGAAGAGGCGCACCGTTGACATAGCGCGCTCATGGCGAAATGAGAGCGCACATAATTTGAGGAACAGGGACAGTCCCAGCAATTAGGTGTAGCCAGCCTTGGAGTGTTTTGCATGCCTTTCCCAAAAAGGTGGCGCTTTGTTAGCAGGGTCACTGGGCAAGTGGCACCATCCAGTATCTAGCAGGGTGCTAAATTTGCAACCCTTGTCAATTTCCCAAATACGAAGGCAAAAGGGGATGGGCAATGTTATACATTGCTACACCTCATGTTTAGTATCCATTTGGCCGCAACTGAGTGTTATGCCCTATGTTGGCAAGTGGTTGTTCCGGCTTACCTAGTGTGAGGACTTCATTTTCTCCTTTGTTTCATAGGCATGATGCTGAGGGCTTATTTGGCGTTGCGCGCACGTGTGTGTGTGTGTGTCACACATGGGGGCGCTCTAGGGGATGCTTTCGCACCAAAATCCAAGCGACACCATCCGTCGCTCTTTTGAGCAACGATTGCACCCTCCATGTCCCATGCATGATCCTCAATTAGTTCTGTGTAGAAATGGTGACATATGTTTGCACACCTGTGGGTTCCACAGCATCTCAGGGATTCAAGGAGATGTTTCAAGGAGCAACGTCTGTCACACCAAGAACTGGCCCGCTTGGGCTCACCTGTGGTCTTCCCATCAAGCACAAGGGACCCACATAGAGAGTTTCGTGTTTCTTGTGGGGCCCCCCAATTTTCCACCAGGAAAAGAGAGAACATCTAGTTTGGGCGACTTGACTCGGTCCATGCTGCTTCTACCCAAGAGATGTTTCCGATCGCCTGCAACCTTAAGGAGTTTGTTTGGCCATCAAAGACACTCCGTGGTACGTTCAGAGGGAAGCGGACCTTGAGCTTGTAGGATGTTGGAATGTTGGGATAGTTCCACTTCTCTGATACCATACATAACTTGTCGGTAAGGCCATTGTCCAAACGGTATCACAGAATTGTGCAATTGTCAGAGACTGTTGAATGGCAATTGCAGTTGCAGAATTGAATCAAGATAATGATTATGCAATTCACAAACAAATCATTATGCAACTGGCAGAAACCTTGGTCCACCTTGACAGCAGCCAAGACAGGCTTTGTTTGTCAACCAGGCGTGCGACTTTGCGCGTGTAGCCTTCCGGGCCCCAAGGCGCCAAGGAGCTGAACCAAACGGTGGTCGTGGGTTTGCCTGAAACCAATCCTAAAACGGAGACACACCAATGAACTCATCTGAATTTGGACCCTTTCTGGGGATGAAAGTGAGAAACTGGGATCTGCCCCTCAAACCTGCTGTTAGACCCACTCCAAGGATTCATGTGTCACACCTTGTGCACCCACGAGCCTGAACAGTTACGCAGGCTTGACTCTTGCACTCCCCTCTTGAGGTAAACAAGGGCACCCCTCTCCACCAGGCAGCCATGTGGCGAAGAAGATTTCTACATGATTCCGGTGAGCCTTCTATTTCCTCCCCTTGAAAGGAACACACAACAGATAATTCTTGCTCTGCCCATTTGTCTTTCCCTGGATCCTGTGGGCCTCGTCTGGATCTTTGGACCTGCCTCTGCATCCCTTCAGGTCTTCGGTCAAGGGGTGCAAGCGCCCTTGGGCTGGAACCTCCCCATCACCGCCCTGCCGCAAGGCCAGCCACCGGAATTCCCCTGGGTGTGGCTTTTTTGTTAAGGGTACCCTTTAAGATTGTTTCTATAGCCCAAAACGGCCACATAGGTCCAACAAAAAAAGGCTGCAGAGTTTCCAAGTGACCGACCATCTAGTGTTGTTAGGGATCCAGGGACCTGTGAGTGGAACCCCTTTTCCCCGGAACCCAAACAAACCGCATTCGGCAGCACGTTCTCGGCCTCGTTGGGAGGCATTTGACGGCAGGCGATCAATCGGGTGACCCTGAAAGTGTTTTGTTCCATTGGAGATTAGTATTCTGCACGAATAATTGTCCTTTGGTGCAACTTGGAATTCGTTTTTTAAAACCCCGTTTAGGCTCGTTTGAGTCAGTGATCCTGCAGAAAGCAATGTCACTCACTAACATCCACATGCCGTTCATGTTCCTTTGAATGCATTTAAAGGCCAGAAGGCAGAACCAAACAACAATGTCCCAAAGGCTCAAGGCGCTACTTGAGAAGCCCACTCTTGTGTTACGAGCGTGCTGTGCAGGCGACGGCAGTGGTGCTCTTCAAGTGCCTCTTATGCTGCACTGATGTCGTGTCTGATTGATCCTGACCATACTAATCAGGGGTGGGAAAGCCTGCCTTTCAGCGGGAATTGATTCGTTGGACGTGTGGTCTAACATTTGTGGTCCTCTGGATAAATCCAAGCATCAAAGGCTTGGATCCGGGGAACTCACCTGCTAAGAGGCGAACTGCCCACTCAGATGCGGATCACCCCGAATTCAGATGTTCCTCCTTGTCTTGACCAGTTGATGCTTGCCACCTTTGGTCTGGTATGTATGCAATCCCCCGCCAAAAGCATAACACATGCTGTGTTCCTTTAAAGTCCCCCCCCCGCCCGAAGTCTGGGTACCTACACAAAAATACACACTCAATGTTAGTGGGAGGGAGGGCAGCTGTTTGTTGGCGGTGTCCTCATGTTTCTTTGCGTTCACCAACGGCACCGTATACGACTAATTGTGCTTTGAACACACGTGGCACATTCAAGGATAGGAGCGACCATGCAGAACAGCCATTGGCGTTCCCATTTTGAACAACCCACTTTCCTGGAAGGCTATGAATTCTGAACATGGAACTAACAACAAAGTGGTTGGTGGACATGAATTGCCCCAACGACGTCCGCCAAATCCCCCATTCAAATTCACACCCAGATTTCGGGGATCCTCGCGAGCCGAGGATGTTCCCTCCGGGGGTGTCGCCGGGCCAGTCGGTGCTGGTACAAGGCCGGCGGGGTGTCGAGGATTTGGCCGCCTTTCCCGAGTGCCACCCGAGCGGCCACCCGTTTGGAGCGGATAATGACCACAAAGGGGCCCGAATTTGGACAAGAATCGCCCTCATAAACCTTGGTTTGCTGGAGTTGTAGCCTGATTTTTTACAAACCCAACTGAGGCTTTACTGCCCCTATCAATATACTGTGGCGAAAGAGGCGGTCATGTGTTCAATTCAGTCAGTTTTGAAATCAACATGCGGAACCTGAGAGGGTCGGTCGGAGAGTTATTTCCGGTTGACTGTGTGTGTATATTTCATGCTGGCCGATTGTTCGAATTGATCTTTTTGGATTCCCACAAGGACCATAAGTCGTTGTCCTGTTTGAATGAGATATTTTGTGCGCTTCCCGCTTGTCCCAGCACTGTTCTCTCCTTCTCTTTAGACGGATTTCCCTTCAACATCAACCAAATATCATTGTTCCGGATGGTCACTTAGCAGCTAGACGAAGTCTGAGGCAGGTGAGCTGTGAGTTCAAGCGACACGAGGAATCAAAGGCCTGAGTCTCACTTCTGAGGTTCTCGGCCTGGCACATGAGAAGATCACTTGAATAGTAGGAACCCGTGGTAACTAAACCGGCCCGGTGTTCTTTTTGGAGGTCGTTTTTCACTTTTGCGGGCCGGGGGGGAGGGGGGTACTGCCACCCTGTCTTGGCCAACTTGATGCTGCTCCAAGACAGGTGCCACTGAATTAATCATGGTCCATGGCTTACTATAGTTGGGTAAATGTAGATGGCACAACCTCCCCATTCAGGCTGAATCGGCAAATTCCAATGTCAGATGGGGACAATTAATCTTGACCGTGGCTCAAATAAACAACGAATCCCAGTACACACACAGTAGTGCACGTCACTACACAGCCTGTGAGCTTGTCCCAAAACGATGATTCGTCAGGGTCACTGAACTGGGGTTGCCGTGATAGACTTACATCCGCGGCGTTCCCTTTTGGAGAAATCGACCACTGAAGTCGGGCGTATGATCCAACCATGTAACTTTCTTCGGTGCTCGCTTCATGCGAGCTCTTGCTCTTGCGCTTTCTTGAGGTCCCAACGGCATCTTTTCTGTCCAGGCGCCGGGCAGCTGCAGAGCGCGAGAGAGAGAGAGAGATACCCACATGTTGCACATCATTGTAGATGCATCTTTGTCAAAGGAAGTTTAACAAGAAACTTCCGTAGTACTGGAACTAAATGAGCTAGCTGCTTTGACATATAGCTATAACAGATAGCTAGCATGACAAATAGATAGCTTTGACATATAGCTAGCTTGACAGATAGATAGCTTTCCAATAGGCTAGCATGACAGATAGATAGCTTTGACATATAGCTAGCTTAACACATAGATAGCTTTCCAAAGACTAGCATGACAGATAGATAGCTTTGACATATAGCTAGCTTGACAGATAGATAGCTTTGACATATAGCTAGCTTGACAGATAGATAGCTTTCCAATGGGCTAGCATGACAGATAGATAGCTTTGACATATAGCTAGCTTGACACATAGATAGCTTTCCAAAAGGCTGGCATGACATATAGCTAGCTTTCAGAAAAAAGCTAGAGCTGGGGGATGGCAAGATGTAGAAAACGTTGGCGCTGTGCGTGAATTGGGCTTCCGGACTGTGCGCAAACCACCTCGGCTGCGACGCCTGTACGGCGGCGGTCTCGGAACGGGTTCGGAACGGGTGCGGAACGGTCTCGGAGACGGGACCATTGGCACGGCCGCGCGAAGGTTTCGCAAGGTTTGAATTGCGTGGCAGGCGCAGCACTTTCGCAAGGTCAAGTGTAGATTTCGTGACAGGCGCAGCACTTTCGCAAGCAAGGTCAAGTATCGATTTCGTGGCAGGCGCAGCACTTTCGCAAGCACTCTCTGCGAGCTGGGGGATGGCAAGATGCAGAAAACGTTGGCGCTGTGCGTGAATTGGGCTTCCGGACTGTGCGCAAACCACCTCGGCTGCGACGCCTGTACGGCGGCGGTCTCGGAACGGGTTCGGAACGGGTGCGGAACGGTCTCGGAGACGGGACCATTGGCACGGCCGCGCGAAGGTTTCGCAAGGTTTGAATTGCGTGGCAGGCGCAGCACTTTCGCAAGGTCAAGTGTAGATTTCGTGACAGGCGCAGCACTTTCGCAGCACTTTCGCAAGGTCAAGTATAGATTTCGTGGCAGGCGCAGCACTTTCGCAAGCACTCTCTGCGAGCTGGGGGATGGCAAGATGCAGAAAACGTTGGCGCTGTGCGTGAATTGGGCTTCCGGACTGTGCGCAAACCACCTCGGCTGCGACGCCTGTACGGCGGCGGTCTCGGAACGGGTTCGGAACGGGTGCGGAACGGTCTCGGAGACGGGACCATTGGCACGGCCGCGCGAAGGTTTCGCAAGGTTTGAATTGCGTGGCAGGCGCAGCACTTTCGCAAGGTCAAGTGATAGGCGCAGCACTTTCGCAAGGTCAAGTGCAGGCGCAGCACTTTCCCAAGGTCAAGTGTAGATTTCGTGGCAGGCGCAGCACTTTCGCAAGGTCAAGTATAGATTTCGTGGCAGGCGCAGCACTTTCGCAAGGTCAAGTGTAGATTTCGTGGCAGGCGCAGCACTTTCCCAAGGTCAAGTGTAGATTTCGTGGCAGGCGCAGCACTTTCGCAAGGTAGATTTCGTGTAAGGTCAAGTATAGATTTCGTGGCAGGCGCAGCACTTTCGCAAGGTCGAGTATGGATTTCGTGGCAGGCGCAGCACTTTCGTAAGGTCAAGTACAGATTTTGTGGCAGGCGCAGCGTTTTCGCAAGGTCAAGTGCAGATTTCGTGGCAGGCGCAGCACTTTTGCAAGGTCAAATATAGATTTCGTGGCCAAGGTCAAGTATAGATTTCGTGGCAGGCGCAGCGCTTTCGCAAGGTCAAATACAGATTTCGTGGCTCGAAAATCGCAACTTTTAAGTACGAAAGTAGTACGTGAAGTCCACTTTTGCAGCTGGGGCTTGCAAATCGCAACTTTTAAGTACGAAAGTAGAACGCGAAGTCTACTTTCGCAGCCGGGGCTTGAAAATCGCAATTTTTAAGTGCGAAAGTAGTACGCGAAGTCCACTTTCACAGCTGGGGCTCGAAAATCGCAACTTTTAAGTACGAAAGTAGTACACGAAGTCCACTTTCGCAGCCAAGTGCAGGAAGCCGCAGAAAGACACGGGTGTCCTTTACGTGGCTCAAATGTAGTTACTTTCGTGACTTGGGCATTTGGCACACCTCACACTTGACCACGCAACTTGTCACACTTTACTCAACCCCACAGTCAGTCAAGCGCTCCAAGGGATGTTGTTTTGTGTTGTTCTGTTTGTGCAGAGAGTCACAGTCTGTAAGCAGTATTAGTGGCGCCCGTGTTTCCCCTCAGGGGGACTTTTTACAGACTACTCAGAAAATCAACAACGCATACGACTTTTTTTCAGAGGTTGGTGCTTCGGCCGGCCGCTTGCGCACCCGCTACTCAGGGCAGCTTGGCGTTGCAACCGGCTGCTCGCGCCATGGATCGCGATGACAGCAACATGAGTGAGGACCGCTTTCAGGTCCTGTTGACCTACCTGGCGGCAAACGCCGCAGAACTGCGACAGCTGCAGTGCCAAGACATGGTCTCGCTTTTGCGCACTGGCGAGGCCAGGCGAGGCAAGCCGGCCATTCCAGACAGGGCCGCCGGAGAAACAGTATCGTGCTGCGGGTGTGCCGTTTCGGGCCGCGCGCGAGAGCGCGGGGCCGAGCTAGCGAGCCGTTTCGGGCGTCGGGCCGCGCGCTCGCGCGGACTGCTGCACCGCTGAAGCAGACGAAGAGAAAAGCCTAGCTTTTGCGCTTGACACGCGTGCGTTTCGGGCCGCGTGCTCTAGCCCAGACTACAGCACGGCTTGGGCAGACGCAAAGAAAAGGCGCTCTCGAGGGGGAGGGAGGAGAGTTGAACTTGAAGCGCTCGTTGGGAGCTTTGGAAAGGGAAAAAAAAAGAAAGAGAAAGAGAGAGAGAGAGAGAGAGAGAGAGAGAGAGAAAGAGAGAGAAAAAAAGAAAGAGAGAGAGAGAGAGAGACAGAGAAACAGAAAGAGAAAGAGAAAGAGAAAGAGAGAAAGAGACAAAGAGAGAAAAAGAGAGAGAGAGAGAAGCAAGGGGCCAAGGACAGTTCTCCAAACTATAGTTGTTCACTGCTTTGAAACTTCCGCCCCCCGGCTCTGCCGGACCTTACTTGTATATAAAGATATATGTCATACATATGTGTTTGTATATGAATACATATGTATTATAAAGTGATATAAAGTGCATACCTATGACTGTCTCATCCAAATCTTGCAAACATATTTTTTGTTTGCACCTTCGCCTTAACCTAAACAAAAAGACACCCCAAATGAACAATCACCTAACTGAGAAGGCTTGCAGCCCGGGTTGCTCCGAACCTCAAAGTACCGACCAAGCCGCGATGACAGCAAATTTGTTCTAAGGAATGCAACCCTGTCTCCGTTACGGTCATGGCAGTCAGTGAATACAAGGGGCTGAACAACTACTAGTAGTTTACTTACTCCTAATATGACTAGTTTTTTTTTTTAAGTACCTCACCCATTCCAATTTAGTTAGCGGCTTACATTAAGGTGTGCTTCCTGTGTTCGGCCAACTCTTTAGTTTTAAAGCACACTTGCTCCCGCATTGCCAATATGTGTACCGCCATCCCGGGGCCCTTCCTTCAATCCAACCCCAGACCTGCTCTTCTTGGCCTCCATTTCACCATGTTTGGTTCAGCCCCAACGAAAGCCGAAGAAAAACAGAATATGGGATATGTCAAGTCCAAGAAACAAACTCCCCCAAGAAATGTATATTCATGTGTTTAAAAAAGATAAGAACATGAAAAAGCAAAACCTATTTGCTTGACTCACCGCTTGACCCACAGCTTGACCCACCGCTGGACCCAGCGCCGTCGCCGGCCACCAGGCGCCGATGGAGGTCACGCCGGGCATGGTCATCATGGTGCAGCCGCCGCCGCCGCCCATGCCTGGCACGCCAACGGTCTAGGCGAATGCGCGAGTTTCGGGTGCCCTCCCAAAGGAACTGATCGATGTACATTGGGCAGTGGGCAGTGGGCAGTGGGTATGTGTCAAGGGGTTTGGACCGACCGCGCAAAATGGATTGTGGCATGCGTTTCACATACGTATCGAGGTACATATGAACATATACATATATGTGTACAGCGCATGCTTGACCTCAACGATCGGAAGAATGTTTGTCAGCACATGTTCTTGTGGGATGATGCCTACGAGTGGAATCTGGAACGTGAGGATCCTGAAATTGATCCAGAGAAGCAGCTTCCGCAGCACAAATCTGTGCACGTTCTAAGGAGCTTGCAGGTTGGGTGCTTGTCTCGTGGCGAAGAACAGTTTTGCCGATGAATAGCTCATGTCTGAGCTTGGCGCAAACCTGGGAGGCGAAAGGCAAAAGTCCGCGAAAGTGTGTGTGTGCCGAGTCCTTGTGTTGAGGGGCCATTTGTTTTCTCACGCAGGGGGACCATCCACTTAGCGATGAACCAACGAAGCGTCCTCATCAAATGCATATATCAGGGCTGACCGCCCTGACGTACCTGCAAACCGTATGTGATGCGAAGTCTACTTGCTCCCCCCCGGAACTGCTGTTGCTTGCTCCCTGTTAAGGAAGCTAGACAGTGGCCATTTTGACTCGACCTGCACGTTTCTGTCGGCACTCGTGGCATATCACTTGACTTGTCGGCCTTCTCAGGGAGTTTAAGTGTTTTTGAGGGGAACCGACTTCTTGGACCTGAGTTGCTAAAGAAACCTTTCAAAAGCATCGTGGTTGGGTTTTGTTCTTGTGGCCTTTTGCCTTTGCTTCTTTGCTCTTCGTCCGTCTTCATGCGCTTGGCCCCGTTGCGAGATGGCTACTTCCGCTGGCTGTCTACTTTGTTCCTTTCCTTGTCGACTTGTTCGTGTTCTTCCAGTTGGTCCATGTTGGTCCCATTGCGCGATGACATCTTCTTCCTCTTGCTGGTCACCTTCTTTGTGCCTTCCTCGTCTTTGTTTTTCCAAAACCAAGCAAACCAGTCCCAACTCAGGTTTCCGCGGGCGTGCAAAATTCCCAACACCCCTCAGCTTCTACCCATGCCCCTGAAACCCCAGGTCATAGCTTCACAAGTCGAAACATCAGGTTGTTTTTCCCGCGTACGCAAAGCAGAAACGATCCTCAAACCCGCATCTGCGTCTGGCAAAAGCGCTGCGCATTCATTGCCTCAAGCCTCTCGCGAAAGCAACCTCGGAGCGCCAGAGCCCCAAGAAAGCCCTCGCTTCGGCCGCAGTCGGGCGAAGAACGCCGTGCACATATCGTTGAGTATCCGTTTTGGCAGTGAATATATTATGAACATAGATCCCTGACCATGGGCACAGTGAAGTCTTTAGCTTCTACATGTATTATCATGTATTTGTGCACCATGTGTATGCTACAATGACAGATATACAAATATATATATATATATATATACGTGCATAGCTACGTCACAAGTAAATCATGCCGAGGGCTTGGTGAAAAGATACAATAGCTCGCAAGGCCTCGGCACCTTTGGCCCTGTCAGGCAAGATGCTGACGCTCTTCTCCACGCGTAATCCACGGTGGCTGACACTGTCCCCGCGCCGCTGGGTATGAATCAGAGGGGTCAGGTGAGTCACATGCTCGTTTCCTCCTGCTGGATAGGTCCTCCTCCTGTCTTTTGCCTCTCTTTGTTGGCAGTCATGTTTCCTTATCGTCTCCGGCTCCCTTCAGTTTCCTTTAGCATTTGCTCTTGCAGCTTGCCGTGATCCCACAGGCCCGGCCCCCCCCCCTCCCTTGCGGTGCGAGGGATGCAGAGATGTCCAAATAAATGACACCATTGCGCAGCTTCCGGAAGGGCCGGGGGCAAAACCAGATTCCCCATGATGAATGAATGAATGAATGAATGAATGATATATATATATATATCTGTTTGTGGGATCTCGTTCTTCGGGTTTGTGGGTAATCGATTCTGAATTCTCTGATGTTGACGTGTGCTGACAGCTGTTCAATTGTAATTCCAGCAAGGTGGCATTCGTGACCAGGTGTAGCGACTGGCTCCTTCCGAAGTCGCCTTTCTTGACCAACAGTCGTCCCTTTGTGCATGGACATGCTGCTCAAGATCGATCCCCAAGACCCAAGACTTGATCCAAGACCCTCCCAATGACCCGGCAACACTGGGAACAAGAGTTTTGCCTTTGAACAAGCTTGGGTCAAATTCCTCTGAGGCCTTTGGGAGCACTGAGTCGACTGAATGGAGCCGTGACTAAGCCCTTCAGAAGCTGCCCGTTGCCTCACCCAAAACTTCACTGCAATTGCCTGGGGGTAAAGCGAGCTCACTGTGATGCAGGCCCTTGACTTGGACTCATTTTCGATTTTTGGATGTAGAATTGTCAGATGTGAGCAATGGCCAAGAAAATCTGTACTGGTATCTACGAACATGAGCCGAACTCACCGAATTTTCCTGTCAGCGGGGAAGACAGTGACATTGACGGTGGCCCATGTAGCACTTGGCATCCAAGAGCGAATGGAACGCCAAACCATTTTCCCCAACCCCTTGTTTCCCCAACGCAGATGAATGGGAGCTCCCTTTGTAGATGGCTTCAAATTCAAAGGCCGCACACCTCTCCCATAGACACCTGGAGTAGCGCATCTCGCGGCCAACTTGCTAGCTCCCCTGCAACATGGGATTGTCCCAGACGTAATTGAGTCCCTTTTCAAAAGTATGTGAATTTTGTGTGCGGCGGGGTTTGAGTCTTGGGTGTAAATACTGCCGCGGGGCCATCACCGGGTGCTAAAACGGAATTAATGTTTTTGTTTGTTTTCTCCGACTTTTCCAGAGCTTACCGTTTACCCCCAATAAGAGGGTTGTTTGCACCCAGCGGTATTCAGCACCCAGCGGTTTTAGCACCCAGGGAGCGGCACTTGGTCTCGTAGGATTGTACTGATGCCTGAAAGGCACGGTCAAATAGATCGCAAATGAGTTCATGAGCTTGCCAATCCGGTGATGAAGCGAGCCAACTCCCGTGACGGTCCCTTACTTGGTGGGGTTCCCTATTCTTTTTCTTTGGGAATTATAGGGCCCAGATAGATGATTTTACCGGTGGGAAAGGACGCGTCCCATTTGTTGCATCCACTTCACTCGTTTGCTTTAATTGGCTGCGAAAACAAGTCGAGTCCTATGTCCCACAACTCCCTGGGAAGCTTAAGCTCTAATAAGGTATCCGAAAAGAAATGGCCCCCAAAGTTTCATGTCTACAGCTGATAAGCTTGTGGACAGATGTTGACATTACTGGCTCAACATCCTTGATTTGTTTGGCTTCCCAGCTGCTTCGCCTCTGCTATTCCCAATGTTAGTTTGGCAAATCAAGTGAGTAGAAGATTTATGAGGCAGATGGAGGCATCACTACACTCAGGCACAGGATATATATATATATATATGCTACCCCCCCCCCCCCAGGGGACCTACCTTTTGGTTGCCTCTCCAGTGAATGAATTGCCCATCTAGGACTGGGAGGAACGATCTCTCAACTAGGACCAGGACCAAATGAGACTAGAACCCAGGATCTCTCAACTGGGACTAGGACCAAACTAGGACTAGACGACCCACCTCAGATTCTTACAACTAGACGACGAGTGGCCCGGAAGCATAGAGGCAAGTTAGTTGTTAGCGATCAAGTAGTCTAGTCGCGACAAGCTGCACACAGACAGATTCCGCTTTTTGTCAGTAGCTCGAATATGGCACTAAAAGTTGAGGAATTTCATGCACTTCTCAGTGCAGGTTCTCCCTGCTCATCGCGATCTTGCCCACCATCACGTCGCGCGTGTAGATCGAGTGGCTCGGCATGTGGATCTCGATGATGCATACCATGCTTCGGGCGGCTCCAACATGAACAAGACTTCATGCCCGTCAGGCTCCACAGGTCGCACAGAACAATCTGCGTAGTGCTGCCTGGCTTGCAAGCGCTGAGATTCCGACAGAGGCAAGGCTCTGCTTGACGCAAGCCCCGCAGAATCTGGCCAACGCGAGACCCCAAGTCGTGGCCGAGCAGAACCACCAGGATGTGCGGGTGCAGCGAGCCGCGTCCTCGTAAGGCAGGTGCGAACACGTCCCTTTTGAACACAGTGACAAAGTTTGTGTCAAGAGTTGAGACCCAAAAAGATACCAAATCACGAGCAACCTTCTGCGATCCTTGAGTTTCCAGCGGACCACAAAAGGCCGCGACATCGCCGAAGACGCCGCCGCTCAAGGAGGTAGCCATGCCGTCCTCGAACTCTCTAGCGTAGCCCACGCGGTAGCTTTCCCGCCATAAAGGCGGTAGCACGCCCAGCACCTCCTCGAAGAAAATGTCCATCATGAGAGCAAAGAAGCGTGCCTGTGACACTGGATCTCGGGCAATTACGCGCCGCATGGCAGCTGCCGTAGGCATGTCTGGGGCTTCCTGCGACCAGTCCAGAGCAACTGCAAACTCCTCCACCTCCGCCACTCCATCGTTCTGCAGATGCAGTTGTAGCAGGAGAGGAGAGCGGACATCAGCCAGATTCGGAGTCACGAACAAGTGGGGAGTGCCGTAGTGCTGCGTGACTGCGAAACCTGATCTGGCTGCGATGGCCCTCCATGCCAATGATGCTGGCCGTGGCCTGCAGCACGCCTCCTAAGGCCCGCTTCAGCGGCAGGTCCACCGCGTCGTCCTGCAGTAACTTGCGGACGTCGGCGGATTCGCCGTGCAGGGCCATGGCCTTCAGCAGGTGCTCGACCGAAACACCGGCAATAAGCTTGCAGTGTTTGCCGAAACCTCGGCGCTGAACGTGCGCTTTGGTTGCCCGCATGAGGTGAAGTCTGCGGCTGACATCGTACATCACAGGGAGTAAAGACTCCGAAAGTGACCACCTCGGCAGCATGGGGCGCGCGGCCGCTTCGTCCTCGCACAAGATGTAGTGCAGCTCCTCCCGCAGCAAGAGGTAGCGAAACACTTCGGGTGCGTCCAGAGCAGTGTCGCGTCGTAGAAACGGCACTCCGTCTCCCCATGGAAACAAGTCCGGATACGCCATCGCCCAGGTGGAGGGCTCAAACATGCTCGCAGGCTCTGCTCCAGATGGCACGACGAGCTTGGACGGCCTCACATGAAACATGCTGGCCTCCGCCCTGCGCTCGCTCTCGGCAGTGCCGCGTGCCAGGCTCTGCACTCGGCGGATCTGGTTGATCGTGCGCCGCTCGTGCGCGCCTTCACGCCCCAGAAGCTGACGATCTCCGTCGGGCACCTGTCCGTCCATGTCGTTGTTCGAGCGATTGCGCACCAGCTCCTCCGCATGGCTACGCCGAGCGCCCGGGCGGCGTTCGCACAGCTCCTCTAAGTCGCGAACGACACGGACCCACTTGTTCTGCTCGTCTGCGCCATCATTCAAGCCGACGATGGTGGACAGCATGTGGCCTCGGTAGCAAACGCACATGCAAGAACAGCACTACGAGACAGGAACCTAGCCCTGATGCGTCGGAAAAGTCCGCCAGCATCAGCAATCTAGCCAACAAAGTTTCAAAGCACCAGAAAAAAAAAGATAACACCGAACCTGGCCTGTGTCTTCTTCCGCAGCGCTATGCTCAGATCCATGCGCTGCAGGCTGTGTCGTCTCATCCTTTTCCGACTCCTCATCTTGGCCTTGCGCATCCGCGGGTCCCTTCTGCAACAGCTCGCGAGCCAGATAGCTGTCCTCCGAAGTCTCCACGAAGCAGCCCTGCATGGGCGACTCTGAGCAGTGCCGCAGCTCCACATTGCGATCATATGGGCTGCTGCGCTGTAGGCAGGACACGGCAGCGTCATACTCGTCTCGGGGACATGACAGCAAAGCCGAGCTAGCAAGTGTGTCCTTCTTCTGGCCCACGAGAACGAACAGGATGGACTCCTGCATGTCCGACTCAGGGGGCGGCAGCGTAGTCCGTATGGCGCTGGGCTGCGCTTGTGGCAAGAAGATGCTGTTGCCGACGAAGCCCCGCTGTCGCTCCTCCTTCTGCAGGTTCGCCGGCTGCAGAACTGTCACTTGCAAGCAAGCCCGGATCATGGGCAGCAGCCTGCGTGTGCCCGCGGCCAAGTTCCGTAGCGGCTGCATCTGCCTACCCATCCATAGATCATTGGCCAGGCTGAAGCGAGGCAGGGTAAGCACGGAGCTGAGCAGCGCAGCACGGCAGTCCCGACATACGTCGCAGGGCTGCGTCACATCGACTGGCATGCGTCGCTTGTGCAGGAGCAGAAACTCGTCCTTGAGGAAGGGGTGCTCCACAGCAGAAGCCTTCAGCTCATCCACATCAATGTGGGGCCAGCGATGCGCGTACCGCTGCACTCCAAGCAGCCGACATAGGCGTGACTGCTGCGAAATGTGAACCTTGTCGCAGTCGTGGTCCACATCTTGCGCAAGCTCGTCGGCGCATGGGTCCCGAAAAAGAAGCAATGGCTTCAGGTCCTCCTCCCAATGACGCCTGGCGCAGACAGCACAGGCAGACTCATGACGATCTTGCTCTGGACCGCCAGGCTCGCGAAGTCTGCTGTCCGCGTTGGCGATGATCCCGCGCTGCGTGCTCATCGAAGGGGCCTGAGGTACCAGCGCAGTATGCACTAACGAAGAACACGTCATCAAAACACATACAACAAACGCGAAGCCAGCTGTGACAACTATAGGAAAAAAGCGCTGCCTCGGGTCCTGCATGGTCCAACAAACCAATGACCTTCTTTCGATACTCAATGTAAGAAATGGAGGAGTCCACGCCAGCAGAATGGTCAGACACTATGTGGTCTTTGAAAGAAGTCCAGGAGGAGAACTGCTGGCCACAGAGTCTGCAAGCATAGCGAAGGCGGCATTCTTCTGCATCATCAGGAAAAGAAGAAAGCAGACGTCGCGACAGCGACTCACCCACCCCCGATATAGTAGGAGTGCAGTCCAGTAAATGAGCCGCGCGGCGTAATTTGGCGTCCAGGCCCACGCCGGTGGTCTGCAACAAGGAGAGGCAACCCCTGACACAGCTGTCGTCTTCAAACTTTGTTAATGTTGAAACGCATGTGGAAACATGAACTATGTTTGCAATGCTTGACCATAATGGCGCATGCCATTTTGGCTCAAGCTTTGCCCTGGGTTCTTTGAACCCAATTTGTGTGAAAAAGATTTGAGTTTGAACACCCCCGAACTAACCCCGATCAAGCAATGGCTTCCTCGGCAACCTCGGCAACCTCCTTCGAGCTGATTGAGGACCAGACGCTCACCGCGGAGGAGGTGGAAATGGCCAGCCAGGAGGCCCAGGAAATCCGCACACGCGAGGCGGCAGTGGCGGCCGGCCTGGTGTTGGACGAGCCCGAGGCCCCCCCCGTCGGCTTCGGCTACCGACGTGATGAACGACCTCTCCAGTGCACTGGAGCGTCTCCGTGTGGCGTTTGCCACACCGACTTCCGGCTTGGGTGCCCCTGGCCCCGCCGAGGAGGAGGACAAGGACATGGAAGATGCGGACGCCACGGAGCGGGCTACTCCACCCACGAAGAGGCTGAAGGGTTTCGTGGCGGCTTCCCAGAAGACCACGGCTCATGTGAACAAACCGGTCTCCCTGTGCCGGTGGAGGGCCGTCCCGGCTACTTCAAGTTAGTGGACCTCCCAGACCTTTTCCCGGTCCTTCCGGCATCGGCGGCCACGTTGCTGAGGGACGTCACGGTGGAGGAGGCGGTCTCCCTGTTCCACAAGTTTGTCGGGAAGAATCTCACGGAGGACTTGGTGATTCGCATCCTGGAGGCCTATGTTCCGATGAAGATCCAGATCCGGCAGGAGGAGGTCTGGGCCTCACAGTTCCAGAGGAACAAGGCGTGCATTGGCACCCAGCGGATGCACAGACTCGATGCAGGCCACTCAGATTACAAGTTCATGTGCAAGGCATGCGGCACGGGGTGGCCGGAGGCAGCCAAGCAATGCTGGGTCTGCCCAGGCAAGGAGTTCGTCCCCTTCCAGGCACCCTCGGCTACCTATGAGGCGGACGGCGTCACTTACAACCTGCTCATTGTGGAGGGCAAGCCGACCTGGATCCAGCAGCGGGAAGGGGGAAGCCTGGGTGCCGCTGGCCCCGGTGGTACCCGGGCACAGGCAGACCGCAACCTGGTGGACGGCACGGTCCTGGGGAGAGCTCCTCCGAAAACGGACACGGCAGAGGAGATCACCATGGCAGACGTGGTCCCGCTCAACAGGCGGGTGGACATCCGGCAGGAGATCCTGTCCAGAGGCGGACGATGAGGCGTTGAAGGTCCGGGAATGCCAGGAGATCAAGGTCAAAGTGCAGCGGTCCCTGAAGGAGGCGGAGGCTCAGAGCTTCCAGCTCTACCACCCCCAGGTGGACCAGGCGATCCGGAAGAAGGAGGAGCTGCATGAGGCCTTGAGAGCACCGGGAACCGACCCCGGAGGAGTCCTCGGCCAGGCGGCACAAGGAGTTGGTCACGGAGGAGATGCTGGACAATGAGATGGCTATGCTGGCGCCTCTCCAGGAGGGCATGCAGGCCCTGCCGTCAGAGGAGGTGGCCAATGAGGGAGCCCGTGCCCTCAGGAAGGTCAACCTGGAGCGATTCAAGGCCAAGCTGCGAGACCAGGGGAAGGGCGTTGACGCCAGCCAGGCACTGGCTGAGCTCCATTCAGGAGGCTCAGGAGGCGAACAAGCGCACCCAGGACACCAACCAGGCCTGGATGCTTAACCACACTCTCAAGCCCTTGGAAGTTTCGGCGTGGCCAGGTGCTCTCCGGCAGGCACTGGAGAGGGGGCTATTCTGCTGGATGACCCCGAGGACATCCCCAACGTGGGAGACATCAAGGAGAAGTATGTCCCTTACATCAGGAGGCTCAGAGAGTCGCAGAACCCATGGCACCAGGAGGCGCTGCTGGAGGAGATGCCCGATCTGGCAACACCGGTTTCCCAAGGGTGCCATGGCACAGCAGGACCTGGGCTCGGAGGAGGGCAAGCTGTCCCTGCTCCTCTGGGCGATGAAGAGGCACCAAGGGGAGCTACGGATGTTTGGGGGGATCTGGAAGAAGCACTCAAGCGGTGAGATCCCCAAGGGCGCGGACCAGCAATTCAAGCTCACGCCGGAGGAGCTCCTGGCCCTGGAGCGCAGGACTCACCCACTCACGTGTGAGCAGGACCACATCGACCCAGTCATCTACACGGCCTTGGAGATCCGAGCGCAGGTGAACCGGGGCGAGCGCCCGGCTCCGGAGCAGGTGGTGGGGAGTGTTTTGGACCAGGCAGACGAGAACGTGGGACCTGCCGAGCCTGACGGGGGTGTACGCCCACAGGTTCACTTTCAAGTACATCTACTCGGCCTGGACCACTTTCCCGCTGATCGTGAAGACGCAGCGCCGGGGCCGCAATGCGGAGGGCTCGACCTCGGACAAGTGGATGGGCAACATCCTCCAGATGAGGAAGGAGGCGGTGCCCTTCCTGGAGAGCCTGGGAATCCCCAAGCCGCGCAGCAAGGCGGAATGGAGCTACATCTTCAAGGAGATGGGGACGTTTCTGGCGGCCAAGAATTTCATCGTTAACTGCCCGTTGCCGGTGATGGAGATCCCAGTGGCCCCCGTCCACGACAGCAAGGAGGCGTTGCGTTTCAGGGCGGTCTGTGACAAGCGAATCACCCTTCCGCTGTCATCGCTGAGGGCTTTCGACTCGGTCTACACCAAGTTGGTGTCGGGCTTGAGCAAGTCCTCCATGGTGGAGGTGAAGGTCAACTGGCGTTGCAACGTGGTCCACGACTGGGTTAAGCAGGTCCCGCAGGAGGCGGCGGGGGCCCTGTACGACAGGTTGGGCTACTCCCAGGACCTCATCCGGCAGCTGGGTTGCTCCCCCCCCTTGGGTGCCTCTGGCCCCGGGGGAGGAGCGGCCAAGGAATCGGACCCCAAGGCCAAGGTTCTGGGGGGGGCGGACACCACGCTCCGCACACCGGACCAGGGCACCAGGCGGTACCCGCCCATCACCACGTCCACGGTCACGGCGGTCGCGGGCCGGAAGTACATCAACAAGCTCCCCAAGGAGACGAAGCACGTGTTTTGGGCCTCCGTGGAGTGCGGCTTGGTCTTGCCCAGCATCAGCGCCTGGGAAGTGGTGGGCAAGGAGAAGTTCAAGACCACCGGGGGCTACATGTGCAGGTTTTGCAAGGGCTTCTGGAGGGCGAGCCGCGGGGGGACCAGGCTGCTCCAGATCACGGGGTGGCACAAAGACAAGGCCACATGCCTGCAGCTGGTGATGGACGAGCCCCCGGAGCAGCTATATAATCAGTGGATCCGGGACAGGATGGAGTTCTACAAGAGGGTGGAGCCGACGGAGCCTCCCAGGGACGAGCGGCTAGTCCTGGGCGACGCGAGCACCCCGCGCATGTCCACTGCCTTGTGGTCGGTCATTTTGAGCAACCCGGAGAAGTCAGGGCTGGCGGCCATCCACTCGCTGGCAAAGGAGGCGATCTTGAAGGGTGAGAGCCGCTAGGTCGTGTCTCACAACCCTTTTGGATGTGGAGTCGTGAGATCTCTTCCCACCGGGACTTGGGTGCCTCTGGCCCCGTCTCGGGTGGGGGGAGGAGTGAGGGTGTCTCCTTTTGGGTTCATCTTTCACCATGGTTTCCCCCTGTTCAACAGGTCTTCCCCCCTCCGTGGTTTTTTGGGGATTTCCGGGGGTTGACTTTTGGGTCCTGTTGGGCTGCATGTGGCCTGCCATTTGCACTCGGCATCCTGCGGGGTTGGAACATGCATGCAGTGTGCCGCGGTTGGGTCCCGGCCGTTCGATAGGAGGCTCGAACCCCCGTTTTCATCATGGCTAGGGTCTCTACAAAGTTTCTTTTGCGCCCGCCTTACACTCGTCTTTGGGACCGCATTCCAAGGGTCCTGTGGGACACGTTGGCGGATGAGTCCTTCTCCCCGAGACAGACGGACGGGGAGCTGCTGGTCCTGATGTGCCTGCGGAGGAGGGGAGGCAGCTGGGCGGGGAGCCGGCCATCCGCTTCGCCCAGCTCCTGGAACTCTCGCGCATTCCGGTAGGCCAAGACGACCAAGTGGTACCGACTGACTACTTCAACGGCCTGGTGGCGTCGGCGGCGGGCAGGCTTCCCCAGCCTCTGTCCGCGGCGGACCTGGCCGACCTTTGGGATAGCCTATGGTTCCTCCTCATGGCGGCTGCGGATGGCAAGCCGAGCGAGAACTTTTCCCCGCTGGAGAACGAATGGGACCGCCAGGACCAACTGAGGTGGTTCTCGCGAGATGACCCACCCCCACTCCAACAGCCGGAGCTTCTGAAGTGGAGGCACTGGCGGCCCGGGAAGATCAGGGAAATGGAGCCCACGACCCAGCGAGCGCTGGAACTCCATATGCGCGGAAAATGGGCGGAACGGCTCCTTGCCCACTTCGCCCCCTTTGCGGAGCACATTGCATACATGCAGGACATCCTGGGGGAGGACTTCCGCAAGGAGGCATTGGACCTCCTGGGGGACAGTAGGTTCCGGACGCTCAGGCAACATTGCCTGGTCTACGAGAGTCTCCGCAAGAGAGGCTTCACCGTGATTCCATGGCAGGAACGACATGTCCGCTCTCTCCTCAACCAGCTCGCCGATGAGGAGGTCACCCCGTGCAAGTTGCGGCAGGTGTGGAACACCCTCAAGTGGTTCTCGAAGACCTTCGGATTGCTGAAGATAGATGAACTCCATCGCCTCAAGTCCAGGAAGAGCTCATTGGAAGAGGCGCTCACGGACACGGTCACCAGGCCACAGCGTAAGGCGGTGGTCCCCAGCAAAGAGGTCATATGAGCGCTCGCTTCAATGACCTCCAGCATGTTCACCCCAAGGACCTTATCCACACCAGCAACACTGTGGAGCTGAAGGCCTGGCAGACCAAGACGGTCTCAGCAGCACGAATCAATCGCAACCCGGTCCCCTTGATTGCTCCGAAGTACAGCTTCACGGGGATCCCCTGGTGGACCACCTGGGTGGCCTCGGTAAGGCGGTTGGTGTCCGAGGAGGCATTCCAGGACATGGACTACTTGCTCCCGACGGTGAGCAAAGACTTTGCAGGGCTGATCCCGAGGCCTTCCACACCGGAAAGGGCTCTGAGATGGCTCAAGGATGCTATTCGGGGTGTCACCCCGGACCTGGTGAAGCCGCTGTCGTGGCACTCGTTCCGGGTGTTCATCCCGGACTGCGCCTTCCAGATGGGGATCCCCCGGGAGCGCCGCATGTACCTTGGCAACTGGCTCACGGAGAGCACGGCAGATGTCTACGTGCGGGAGAAGCGCAACGTGGTTGTGGAAATTTGGGGCCAGGTAGCGCAGAAGGTCCCCAACCTGAACCTCGGGCCAGGCAGGGAACGCAGGGAGGACTTGAATCACCCGGACTGGGCGGACCCGCTCCCGCCGCCAGCAGTGGACATCACGGACGCAGGACCGGAGGGCCGCGAGGACCAAACCGAAAGGGAAGGGGAGGCATCCCCTTCGGTACCCTCAGGGAGCGCGCCATCGACTCGCTCATGGTCGGAGTTCCAAGGGAGATGGCTACCTCAAGAAGCAGTGGCGCATGATTGCCAAGGGTGAGCTGGGCTACATCCCGGCGAAACACATCGTGGGCGCGCTCCCGGAAGAAGGGGAACGCCCCTCATCCACCCACAAGAAGATCACGGTAGACGGCTGGGACAGGGAGGATGAAGAAGAGGTGAGGAGCCACCCTACATCCCGGCGCCAGCTGGAACGATTGCACCTAACCTTCAGGACGACGCTCTTGATGTGCACAGCAGCACTGCCACAGTTTGGCAACCTGAAGGTCACCAAGGAGGAGCTGGATGATTGGTATGCCTGGTTCTATGGGGAAGACATCGCCGGCAGGAAGCCTCCCCCGAGCGACACCACCTTGCTGTCCGCAGAGCGCAATGCATGGCGCAAGATCCACGAGATGGTGCACCAGGGCACCACTCTCTCCGATGCCCTCAAGAATATCAGGGGCGACTTCCTCTTCTGGCAACGGGAGGTCTATGAGCACCTCAACAGGGCGCCGGAGAAGGGGAAGAGCAAGGGCAAGGCACCCAAGGTGTGGCAGACTCAGTGGGAGAAGCCCAAGAAGGGGGGAAAGGCTCCTGGCCCTCGGGGCCGACCCGGTCCAAGCCGAAGGGCAAGGGCGGCAAGGGGAAGTCCCCCAACACCCCCTCGGTTCCATGGCCGGACCACTGGGCTTTCAAGAATCCCAAAGGGGTGGCGTACTGCAGAGATCATCACCTCCACAACAAGTGTTCGGGATCATGCGGCCGATCCCACAACTGCCCGGTCAGGAAGGATGGGTGGGTGTGCGATGCCCCCCCATCGAAGCATGTGCCACAGGCATGCCCTCACCTTCCCAAGTGACAGGAGGCCACTCAGGGTGCCCGTGGCTTCCTGGTCTCAGTTGGGACCACAGGCCACCAGTGCGAGAGTGCACACAGAGGGGGAGAGCCAGCGGAAGGCAGACAGAGCGGGGGAGGCCAGGACGGCCTCAGGTGGGAGGGGACTTCTCCAGGGTGCCACCGGAGGAAGAGGAGCGGACCCAGCCAGGGCACTCCAGAAGGGCGGAAGCCCTTTCCCCCGCACCCACCAAGGCAGTGGGAAGACCCCCCAGAGAGACCCAGAGGTGAGGATCCGCCCGGCAAGGGGCGTTCCAAGGGCGGGAAGAACGCCAGCAAGCCCAGGGACAGATGACTGGAGGGTCAGACAAAGGACACACGGAATCCCTAGGGGGGGCAAGCCCCACCTTTTCATGGATGCAAGACATCCCGGAAAGACTGAGGCTCAGACTGAGCTGGACGCCACGTCCGGTGCCGGAGTCGTCAAAGCCGTCCCTCATCCTGCTGTACGCTGGGAAGGATGATGCGGGGGCCCTGGATGCTTACCTCCATGCCTACAACCCGGCCTTCTCGGAGTACATTTGGGCGGTGGACATCAGGCGAAAGGGTGGAGACCTTGGACAGGACATGCTGGGAGACGAGCCTTACTCTACGATGTGCTCCATGGCCATGGCGGGGAAGGTCGCCTTGGTGGGGGGCGGCCCCAACTGCAGGACGCGGAGCATCCTCAGATGGTTCACCGGGTGGCCCACCGCCGGTGAGGGGCATGGAGGACACGGACAATGACAGCGTGCTCATGCTCCGGGGACCCAATGGAGTGCAGCAAGAGCCCGAGCGCAGCGAGGTGCTCATCGATCTGGGTCACACGGGCCTACATTCAATGGGCGAACGCACTCCACCACTCCCTCATCAAGTTTGACGAGTGCCGCCTGGGCCAGGTGGTTGTGAAGTCCACGACATTGTCAACGGACCTTCCCCTTCACCATTGGCATGATCTGCGTTGCAACCACGGGGCTCACCCCAGGAGGGAAAAGCTCAACTCCAGTGACCTCAGCCGGTACCCGGAGCAGATGATGCAGGGTCTCGCAGCGGCCATCCTTTGCCGAGCGGGACCCGTCCTGGAGGCGCTGAGGCCGGGGGGCACGGTGCCCCAGACGAACCCAACGACCCCCCCGAGGCGGCAGAGGGAACCTTCTCCCAGCACGCCGGGGGACAACAAGCGCCAGTCCCGGAGGCTGAAGGCTGGCCAACAAGCGTTGGCGGGACTAACCTTGGGCTCACTTCCGGTCTCGGCCTCGGACAATCCGGAGGTCCGGACACCGACACAGAGGACTGGCGAGACGGACGAACTTCGGGGGGGAACTCTTTCCCATGCTCATGGGCACACCACGGCATGGAAATCTCGGATCGGCCCACCATCCTGCCATGGGGCCCACCCAGCCTTTGACATCTGACAGGGGAAGATGAGTCCCTGGCACCAACACACTGCTCGGATGAAAGAGTTATCGCGTGCTTGTGTGTGGTGCCGTTTGGTTAGCTTGCATACACTTTAAGATATCAGTCAGCGGATGGAATAGCCGTGTCTTACTGCTAGCTTCAGGCCAGCCGCGAACATCCAAAAAAAGATTTCTTTCTGCGTGGATCTCCAAAGAACACCATCTTGAAAGTCGTCGCCAGACTGCAGACAGTCAATATGCAAAGCAGAAATAAACTCCACGTCAGGAGGATACGCTTTCCTCAGTGCACGAACGCGCTGCTTGCTAGCTTGTCGCAGATACGCTTGCACTCGTGAAGCGAGCTCCCTGGAATCGCCCTCTGAAGGAATGGTGACTGCGTCGTTTTCATCCTGCCATTGCCGTAGTTCTTCATGCACGCGAAGAACATCGGGATGGATGCCCCTCCTGCAACGCAGCGCGCTGAGCTTAGGCAACTAACAAAGAAAGCGTGCAAATGCATACTACACTAGAGACTGTGCGCAAAACGGTTCTCCTGCTCGCACGCTCCGCGGCAACCGCTGCAGGCTGGTGAAGCTCACGCAAAGTGGTGAGCTCAGTCGCGCTGCGTGGATGCAGCAACTCTTGCAACAAGAACCATGCAAAAGCGACATAGTCCGCTTTGGGAAACACTTCTTGCCACAAGCACGGACTGTCGGCATTGCTGCGGCGCTCCCAGCCGTACTTCCTCATCAAGCAACGCAAGTATACCATGTCGCCTGGATCCAAAGCGCCCCTGCGCTGACGAAGCTCATGCTCATGCAGCACCAATGCCTTCCTGCCCCACAAGATCACAAGCACTGCCTCGATCATGTCAGCTTGATCTTCAAAGCCGCAGGGCTCCATCCACGAGCGGGCCACCCGCAGAGTCAACAAATCCAGCAGCCTTTGAGCCACGTCGTAGACTCCCGCGTTCTCGCTAAAGTCCAGGAGTTTTCGCCACCCTGCAACTGTGGGCAACGCAACACTTCCGCATGTATATCGCAGCACTAGCCACGGAAGAAAGAAAAGAAACACCAAACAAAAACACAAAAACAAAGACAAGGAATGCACAAAAATGTTAGACATCGAGCAGACGCCTCGACCCTTGCTTGGATCACGCTCCAGGGCACACGCAATGAGTGCAATCTGCAAGTGCCTTGCCAGAGCCTCAACTGGCTGCAAATCCACACTGCCAGGAACTGCAGTTACATCTTTGCCAGCGCGAGGACGATGCTTCAAACTCACCAAAGGCCGATAAACACGGCGTCGTCCATGCGATGATCTGCTGCTTGATCTGTGCCTCGCTGCAGTGGCGACCCGCCAAGCGATCTTCTGCCATCCCTAATAGCCAAGCCAAAAGACTGGCGCGACGCTGCTTGGAGGGCTGCTCAGTCTCGAGCAGCGCAGCATCAACTGGCAGACCAGCGCGGTCGGACCGCACGCATGACCAGATCCAACGCCAGCCGCGCTCAGGGAAAGCGTCGTCTGCAAGAACATCACGGCCAGCCGCTGACGCAGCCTACCACAACTGATAGACCGAAACCAAAGAAAACCTTGCCTCAGGCTGAGATTAGCCAACATGATGCTAGGCCTGTGAAATTTGATGATGTTCTAGGACTTCTAAGATGAGCTGGAGCTGCTAGCCCTGTAAAAGATGTCTGTGCGCAATCCCAGTGAGAACAGGTAAGCAACTGTCGACAAAAGCAAGTGTTTTAAAAAGCCATGCCTCTGCTCTGGAAGAAGGCGAACGCACAAAAGAATAAGGCGAACGCTCCAAAGCCTCTTACATTCAGGGAAACGCTGTTGACAAAAACATTCTTTTGAGCAAGCCCTCGTCTGTTCGCGCAAACACTGCTGACAAGAAACACATTCTTCACAATCCCCGGGAGAAAAGGTAAGCAACCGTCAACAAAAACAAGCGCTTTTCCTCTGTTCGCGCGAACACTGTTGACAAGAAACAAGTGCTTTGGAAAACCATGCCTCTGCGCTGGAAGGAGGACACAGAGATTCGACCAAGACAGCAAGCAGCTGGCCCTTGGTGCGCTGCTCTGCGAAACGCCTCGGCCGGCTCCAAAGGAGCGAAGCCTTGCCGCCGTCATGGAGCCATCCAGCTCGGCCCGGAGCCAGTCAGAACCTCGTGCTTCTGCTTCGGCTCGCAAGTGCTGTGCATCGGGAAGACCATGCCCAGAACTCGCTACAGCTGTCGAAGACGAAGTGGCCTGCGCTCTTATCACATAGTTCTTGAACACGCACAAAAGAGTAAGGCGACCAGCCTCTTACATTCAGGGAAACACTGTTGACAAAAACATTCTTTCGAGCAAGCCCTCCTGTGTCCGCTACGCGCGCTGAAAGACACGCTCCGGTATCTCAAGGCTTGTCGTGAACAAGTTGCGCATTGAGGGTGCCAAAAGAGCTAAGCAATAAAACCAAACTTGTGGGGTCTACTTGTAGCTGCGAAACCAGGCCTCTGCGTCAGGTCGGGAAGGTACGCAACACCATGGAAATAAACAAGCCATCTACACACAGTTCAAACATCCCCACAATTCGGCGGAAAAAATTCAAAAACGACACCATGCCTCTGCGATGGCGGAAGGGCACAAAGCTGCCACCAAAGCATCAAGCAGCTGACCCTTGGCGCGCTGCTGTCCAGTGGTGGGATCCCTCAGGGGAACATCCAAGCCAGCTGCAAAGGAGCGAAGCTGGCCCCGCGGCATTGAGCTTTCCAGCTCGGACCGCAGCCATTCCTCGCCACGCGCAACTGCTTCAGCCCGTAAATGCTCTGCGTCAGGAAGGCCATCCCAGAACTCGCAGCAGCTGTGGAAGACGAAGTTGCCTGCGCTCTTACAACATAGTTCTTACACACGCACAAAGAGCAAGGCGACCAGCTTCTTACATTCAGGGAAACACTGTTGACAAAAACATTCTTTCGAGCAATCCTCTGTTCGTGCGAACACTGTTGACAAGAAACAAGTGCTTTGGAAAACCATGCCTCTGCGCTGGAAGGAGGACACAAAAAGTTGACCAAGGCATCAAGCAGCTGGCCCTTGGTGCGCTGCTGCTGGCCAGAAGCGGGGTCCCTCTTCTGCACGCCAAGGCCGGCTCCAAAGGAGCGAAGCCTCTCCGCCGCCATGGAGCCGTCCAGCTCGGCCCGGAGCCAGTCAGACCCCCGTAGAGCTGCTTCGGCTCGCAGACGCTCTGCGTCAGGAAGGCCATCCCCAGAACTCGCAGCAGCTGTGGAAGACGAAGTTGCCTGCGCTCTTACAACATAGTTCTTACACACGCACAAAGAGCAAGGCGACCAGCTTCTTACATTCAGGGAAACACTGTTGACCAAAGCAATGTTTCGAGCAAGCCCTCCTCTGTCCGCTACGCGCGCTGAAAGACACGCTCCGGTATCTAAAGGCTTGTCGTGAACGAGTTGAGCATTGAGGGTGCCAAACAGAGCTAAGCAATAAAACTAAACTTGTGGGGTCTACTTGTAACTGCGAAACCATGCCTCTGTGTCAGGTCGCGAACGTAGAGCTGCAACCACGGCTTCAAGCAGCTGGCTCTTGGAAAGCCGACTACCAGATGCGGGATCCCTCTGCTGCACGCCGAGGCCAGCTGCGAAGGCACGAAGCTTGTCCAGCTTCATCGAGCCATCCAGCTCAGCATGGAGCCAGTCTTGACCATGTACTGCTGCTTCAGCCCGTAAATGCTCAGCATCAGGAAGAGCATCCAAGGGATTCGCAGCCTGCTGCGCGCGCTGAAAGACGCACGGTGGAAACCAACAGCGCAAGCCAAAAGTGGTAATTCCAAGAAACCAAGAGGGGTATGCGAAACAATCGTGCGCTCTCGCATGCCAACGTCCAGCCTGCGCACGTCGCTGGCGACCAGAATGCGACATGGCAACACGACACGTCGGAAGTACCCGCCAGCGCCGCGCGACTCTGATATCTTCTGGCCACCCGCTGTGTGTAACTGCTTTGACAAGATTGGTGCGCCAAGGAAACGAATCCGCACTTCGGAAGATGCGATCTGAGCGATGACACCTTCTACAGCACTAACACGGAGGACTGCCTTGAGCATGAATGCACGTGCAAGCAGCAATGACAAGCGACAGCAACCTCATGGAGCACCCCTCCAAAAAATGAAGCATAGCACCAACACAAAGAAGCCGTGTCGCCCTAATCAACTGTCGCCGCAAACATTCTCTGGGCAAGCTCCGCTACTGAGACACTCATGACATCCAAGCTTCGGCTACTATTGCTCTTGTCAGCTGCCTATCACTCCAAAATCCAACTGCGCATGTTTATTTTACAAGCCAATTACAAAAGCCAACTGCCCAATCTCACTTCACAAGCCAATGACAACTGCCAACTGCCCAATCTCACTTCACAAGCCAAATGCACTGTCCCAAAACACAAGCCAAATTTTCGAGTGTTACTTCACTATCCTAAAGCGCAAGCTAACTTCTCGGGCGTTTCTTCGGCATCGGAAAGCGCAAGTATTTTTTTCAGGCGTTACTTCACTATGCAAAAAAATGCAAGCCGACTTTTCCTTTTCTACCTTCTCTTCTCGATTCTGAGTTCTTTCTTCTTTTTCCGGCGGAGCTGGGGAGACGCTCTCCGCGCACTACTTTTGTACTTCAAACTTACGATTTTCGCGCCGGAGCTGGCGCGGACCAGGGGGGATCGAACCTGCGACGCCGCGATTGCGAAAGCAGGCGCGCAAACCATGAGACAACTTTCAAAGGCTATTTGCGAGTAGCGACAGCAAGAGAATTCGCACGGCGCCACAGCGAGCGGTTTCGACACGCACGATCCCCGCAGAGGGTCTGCCAAGGTCAAGGCAGATTCGCCCGGGACCACAGCGAGAGCGATCCGACACGCGCGATCCCCGCAGAGGGTTCATCGGGCTCACGACAGCTTCGCACGGAACCACGGCGAGGGCAATCCGACACGCGCGATCCCCGCAGAGGGTGCGCCAAGGTCAAGACAGATTCGCACGGGACCACAGCGAGAGCGATCCGACACGCAGGATCCCCGCAGAGGGTGCGCCAAGGTCAAGACAATTCGCACGGGACCACAGCGAGAGCGCTTCGACACGCACGATCCCCGCAGAGGGTGCGCCAAGGTCAAGACAGATTCGCACGGGGCCACAGCGAGAGCGCTTGGACACGCACGATCTCCGCAGAGGGCTCGCCGCGACCAAGACAAATTCGCACGGCGCCACAGCGAGAGCGCTTCGACGCGCAGGATCTCCGCAGAGGGTTCGCCAAGGTCAAGACAAATTCGCACGGCGCCACAGCGAGAGCGCTTCGACACGCACGATCTCCGCAGAGGGTTCGCCGCGACCAAGACAGATTCGCGCGGCGCCACAGCGAGAGCGCTTCGACACGCACGATCCCGCAGAGGGTTCATCGGGCTCAAGACAAATTCGCACGGCGCCACAGCGAGAGCGCTTCGACACGCACGATCTCCGCAGAGGGTTCGCCGCGCTCAAGACAAATTCGCACGGCGCCACAGCGAGAGCGCTTCGACACGCACGATCTCCGCAGAGGGGTGCGTTTCGTAAGCTCCTGTCGGGCCTACCCCCGCCAGAAAAAGAAGAAGAATTAAGAGTCGAGAAGTGAAGGTAGAACAGAAAAGTTAGCTTGTGTTTTTAGGATAGTGAAGTAACACCCGACAAATTAGCTTGTGCTTTTAGTAGAATGAGATAACAGCCGAAAAGTTGACATGAGAAGTTGGCAGGTGAAGTAACTCTCAAAAAGTTGACATGAGAAGTAGGCAGGTGAAGTAACTCTCGACAAGTTGGCATGAGAAGTTGGCAGGTGAAGTAACTCTCGACAAGTTGGCATGAGAAGTTGGCAGGTGAAGTAACTCTCGACAAGTTGGCATGAGAAGTTGGCAGGTGAAGTTGGCAGCCGCTTTTAGAAGAAGAACCCTTCGCAATGCTTCCAGGAAAAAATGAACTTCAAGTATAACTTCCTCTGCAATGTCCTGTATATTGTCTAAGTATTGCAGTAAACTAGGGAGCAACCTAACACTAGAACCAAGGATCTCTCATCTAGGACCAAACTAGGACTAGACCATTTAATTCTACTTCTTATAGTATTTGGATGTCAAGTATTACATTCTGGTGGAAAACAAGTCCTGTTTAATATTTGGTCCCAACATGTAAACTCTGACTGGATATTATCCTTATTTCAACTTCAACTGTTCAGCTAGAAGTTGCATAGAACTTGACTAATATATCAACTACAATTCATAACGAACGTCCTTTCCAATGTCCTTTATACGTTCTATGCATTTCAGTAAGCTAGGACCATACTTGGCCTAGAACCAAGGATCTCCCAACCAGGACTAGGACCAAACTAGGACTAGCTAGTTCTGACAGTGATTGAATTTCAATGTACAATGGTCTATTGGACAGGACATCGTTTGTACCATTTAATTTGACATAAACAATCAATATTTAAGTTCGAATCTAAATCGCAATTTTGGCTAGAGTATGTCCTTCTTAAGCTCCATTGAATTTCAATCAGAAATAAGGTCGAAATTGATAAAACATACTAAGTGGAATGCATAAGGAAAGAATCCAAAGGTCCCAAACTTGTGTCTTTCACTAGTCCTAACACTACCTTGGTCAGAAAACACCGCAAAACACAGTGTTGTGTAGCGTTTTTCCTACTCAATTCACATCTCCACCAACGAACGCTCTCAATGCTCATTTGAACTTGACCAGGATTTAATTGGGACTCAATACGGAAATATTTGGTGAGAATCCTAATGGTAATCAAATTTGAGATTGCGAGTTTAAATAGAGTTCCTTTCCCAATATATACTTGCAATTCAATATGAGCTTTAACAGGATTTGATAAGGAAAGAACCCATATTCTCTAGACAAGTCTTCTTTGCAAACGCGAGTCCAGGCCCGAGTGAAACCCATTGAGACCGACTGAAATTTCAGTTGAGCCTGGGCTCAAGATTCCCTAGAAAACGTTGACCTGCAATCGTGGGCCTAGATTGAAACAGATTGAATGAATAATCAGGACTTGGATGCTTGCACAACACTGTGCCAAAGTACAGCCGCGCAAAGTGCAATGTTGAATTTGGGTCTCGATTTAAACCGATTTAAATCGATTTAATTTAAATCGGGCATGGATTCAAGATTCAACATTCGAGAATCCAGGCTAAACTTTTCCAGGGATTCTTGAATCCAGGCGTCGATTTAAACCGATTTAAACCGGATTCTTGAATGTTGAATCTTGAATCCATGCCCGATTTCAATTAAATCGGTTTCAAGCCTGAACCTTCCAGAACGTCCTTGGAAATGCTTCTTTTTCAGTGCTATCCCCAAAGCCCAAAAAAGGGTAGAACACACTGCAAATACCAGTGAATTCATCAAAAAGGTAGGTCCCTGGGGGGGTACCATATATATATATATAGGGTTTGCTTGAGATTGTGGGCTACGAGCTTGGCTGTTTGTCTAAGATCCTTGTGGGATCACTCGCATTTGTGAGACAAATCCAACCCGAAGGGTCGTTTGAGGATGTAAGGAGCCAAAAAGGGATCAAAGTACATCCTCGCCGGGACAGGGGAACAGATGGTTTATCAGGTTGGTCCTTTCAGCTTGTTTGCAAGACGAGTGTTACCCCGCCAATTTCCCTACTAGACTAGTACCTCCCCTAACTTGGAACCTGACAGAGGGTCTCTTTACCGGAAGATGGTGTTCCAAGAACCCACAGTCAGGTTCCGTGCCTGTGGAAAGGTAAATGCAACTTGTGCAGTATTAGGGGTCAACCCACCCAATCAAGGCGAATGCGCCGGACGTGCGGAATCTTTGACCGTGACTCGATGATCGGGCTTACAATTCACCACGATTCAGCTCGTATCAGGATTGTTCCCGGTTTTTGAACGTCAAGAAGCTGATGAGCAAATCTGGAAGCAGATTTGGAACCTTGGTTTCAGCCACTAATATTGGCTTATGCCAGGGAGCAGCGCTGATGAGCTACGCGTCACTCACTGCAAGGAGTGCGTGCAGACACATAATGTGCGGCATTCAAAACCTGTCGCGGGGTCAGTGGTGCCAACACGTTGTTTCCTCCTGCCAGGCAAACAATAAAGATGGCTTTTCCAGAGGACTTGAACTTGCACTCTGGGGCTTTTTGTTTGGCCAGTTTCAATCACTGGAAAGTCGGAGACCTACGGCTGAGGGCTCAGAGGATCAAGTCCGCAAGTTATGGGAACTTTACTTGAGACTAAGAATTGTTTTCAGTCATTTTGCATTTGATGAGTTGGACTGTTCGCTTCCCTGCCCTGCCAATGTTGGACGTGATGCTGCTTAGGATCATGTGGGTAGGTCAGCTAACGCTGAGACTTGCTTGGGCTGGCCCTGTGTGGAAGCGAGTAGATATTTGGAGCTGGATGAGTTGCTTGGAAGATATGCCACAGTTTCATGTTGGTGAGGAGGTTAGCATCACATGCTTTTGGATCTTTTGGGATGATAGGGACTTTCCGGTTAAATTGCCAAGCTTTGACACTTTTTGTTTAGCAGGCTTGATTATTTTGGCCCGACAGTGTATCTGGGTGGTGAGCTTAGTGTCAAATGAGTGGCATCTGTGTTTCTGACAGTCAGTAACAATCAGCTGGTACATGGCTCGACCCCAATCGAATTGTGGCCCCATTTGCTCGGAAATTGGATGCCAAGTGTACCTATTGGGTATGCGAGCTGATGGCAGTTTGCCGCATGTCCAGCTTAAAGCAACTCGCATCGTTCATGGCGTATTCGGCGTTTAACATGACTCTCAGGTCGCCCTTGGCATTTGTCAATTCAATCAACAAGTCAAGGTGTCAGCACATGAACCAAATGGGCCATCAACCCAGAACAGGGATTCCCAATTGAGAGGAACCTCCATCACGGGCAAGGCAAAGCATGGCAAAGCCCTTGCACCGTCACGATTTAAGTGCCCTGCAAAAACATTTCAAGTACATGGCATTATCTCCAAAAATTGGAACCCCTTTTTGGTTCGATGGTTCCTTTTTTCCCTTGCAAATAATTTCAAACAACCATGCGTCAGTGCGGGATCCGTTTTTGGGATCTGTCAAAAGTGACATTCTGTGGTGCCGCCTTCAAACTGGACATGTGGCCTTTGAATTTGACATCCCCTGTGGACCACCGAGCTTCTGAGAGCATGCCGACAGTGTTGGCGATCAAAGTTAGAAAATGCTTCCCCTTCCCCGAAATACCGAGAGGTACTTTGAGAATGGCGAAGCAAGACAGCCGGTGTTCCAAGGGTTGATCCCTTTACCATTGTTTTCGCTTGTCATGTTAGCGTTAAGCCACTTACGCATGGTGTGGTGCTGTATTTGGACTGCTTTCTGCCAGAGGTGGTAATAAGGCTCTTTGCGTTGTTGTTGTTTCGTTTCGGAAGACCAGCTTGAAAGTAGATCGTGACTCGTGACCAGAGCCTAATCTGACTACAGGGCTTGTTTGCTTCTTTTGAGTTATGTTTCTGACTGATGGTCACCTTGGTTGAGCTGAGATCCGCTTTAGTGCAGGTCTGTGGCTGGGGCAGCGCATGCTGATGCCCACTTTACAAGTATCACGGGCACATGCGTTCACGATCACCCGTGTTTGGGTCTTCCATTTATGCTCCGGCTGTTCAGTGACACTCTTTCAATTTTACTAACCAGAACAAAATCCGAATCGTGTTCTTGTTTAAGGAGGCAGCCAAAGGCCCCAGCGCAACCTGGGAAAGATTGGTTGAACCTTCTTACAAAGAGCGGGCGGCATGATTGGCCCTATCTTTCGACCGATCGAATTGGTCGCTTGGACATTCGCAATCGGATCTGAGGTGGCGACCTCGTTCGAAGGCCGAACAACCGGGCCGTGGGGCGCGTAGCGTTTTGACGCTGGAGATGCTTACTTCATACTCTATGTGTCAACATTGGGCTTCCCTAAAAGATCGGAAGCTCCATGTTACCTTGCGCATTTATGGCGAGTACGTGTGCGGGGGTCGAAACGAGCACCTTTAACTGCGGAATCCGCCCACTTGAGCTCCATGTCCGTGTCTGTGTTTGTTTTTGAGGGTACCCTTTGTGGGTTGGAAAGGGACAATTGTTAAAAGGAATGGCTCCATTTCGGAGGTGCCCGATTCCGATTGTGGCTCAGATGAAGTTATCAGTGACTCAGTGACAGGAGTGAAGGCGAACTGCAGCTCCTGGGGCGCAAGGACCACCAGGCGCGCGGGGTTTGGAACGCAAAGGGAGGTACAACAACATTCGCAAATGGGTTGAGCCAAGAGGTTGGGCCAAGAGGGGTTTGAAGGGTTGGGTCAACCTCGTAGAGTTCCCGTGTTGCGAAATGATGGGAATCTGAAGGTAGCATCCGAAAATCAGAACCAGGGGTCAATGATTGTCACCGACGGCGATCTAAATGGAACAATTCGCAAGGGCACGATATGTGTGAATGCACTGCCAGCCTTTCCAACTGGAGGTCCTAGCGTAGCTGCTTCACCCCAGCTAGTTACATGGCGGACTTCTTGGAAGCATGAGTTACCTGGAGCTTGAAAGTTCGAAAGGCAGGTGTTGTTCAAGTCAGGTTTCGCGTAGCCTTGCTTCAAGTCGCGCCTCAAAATTGAGCTGCGTAGCAAAGGGCTGTCAAGCCACAGAACGCTCAGAACTGCCTGTTGGCTCGCTTGCCAACCGTGGAAACCTTCCTTGGCCATTTGTCGTAATGGTTCTACTACCTGCCTATGATGTGAGCCTTCATATGCCTTCATATGCCTTCATATGCCTTCATATGCCTTCATAGCCATGTTTGTAGTGGCCGCTGCTTACGTGGGGGTAAAATGAGTTCACCACGAGAATTATTCTCTGCCGAGGGCTTCCCTTATTATCGGTTTGCGAATCATCTCTGAAGGGATGACAGAGGTCGCACTCACCACATCACTGTTGGGACATGATAGTTCCCTCGTGAGGGACAATTGTTTGAAAACACCTGGATCTGGAATTGGAGACGAGGGGTGCGCACGGAAGAGGGTACGAATAAAATTGGTGTTCCAGGACGGGGGCTCTTTCGTTTCTTTCTGAGAAGGACTGCAAACTCTGGATTCGGGTTACTGGCTTGCCAACTTCCCTTCAGTGGTCGAGCCTTCCAGTTGAATTCCTCACGGAAGTCGCATGCCCGGAAGCCACAGGGGTCTTTGAAACTTTTGGCATGTGTTCAATTGATTCGCCTGACCTCCAATTCGGATCAATGCAAAGGTAAATGGGGCTCCCGAACCGGAGGCTTGTGAATATCGGGTTTCCATTGCAGCCCTCCCTCCTTTCCCTTCAACAAAGCAACCTGAGCCAAAAACATGCCCACATGAAAGCAACCCACACAACATGTTCCACTCATTAAAGCAAGCCTCCAAAACGGATACTCTCCAACTTCCAACAACCGCATTTTCCTGAGGTCAAGGTGCGCGGCCACCGCATCGAGCTTACAGAGGCTGGGATTTATAAGAAAGGGACGCTAAAAGAATGCACTAAGAATGTATGCATATATATGTACACGGAAAACAACAGCCCTAACTAGTATGCCCAACAGCACCCCCCCAAAGCTGTTCGGAACCCTAGGCCCCTCACAGTATAGACCCCAAAGCTTGAAGCTGTTGGGGAACAACAACACCAACATACTCTCTGCCTTAAAATGGAGCTGCTGGACCCCTGGGAAAAAACAAGCAGATCACGGGACATCATGGCTGGTTTTTGCTTTAGCTTCTGACGCCTAGTTGGTCAGAGGGGAGACGGGTGTATGCGCTGGCCTTGGTCCCTTTAGAGTCAAGCCCTGGCCCCTGGAAAAAACCCGATGGCCATCCGAATGCGCTGACCGGGGTGTTTCTGAAAATATGGGAGCACCCAAACTGGATTGCTGGCTTTTGTTTCCCTCCCAGTCCCAAAAAACGGCCCAGTTTGGACAGGCCCCAAGGCTTGTTTGGAGATGGCCGGGCCAAACTCCCTGCCAGTCTGAAGGGTCCTGTTGTTTCATCTATCAATTTTACTTAGGGACCCTTGGGTGGACATCATTCAGGTGATTCAGGTGGGTATTTATGTCCACCAGTCTCTTTTCAGGGGGTTCCCCAGTAAAATTCGCAGCCAATTGAGTTGCCAGCACTACGGCGACTTTGCTTCCTGGGATGACAGAGGTTGACCACTTTGGGATTCCACCTGGAGGTTTGGGGATGAAAGAAACGAGTTTGCATGTAGAGACTGCAAGGCCAACGTGCTTGCTGGCCACACCCAACACCTCGGAAAGGAAGCCGGTGCTGGGGGGTGGCGTTCTCCAAGATTCACAGAAGCAGACGGCGGTCGTTTCTCAGATCTCTGGAAAGGCTTCTGGTACACTTCCGTGATGCGGGAGTTTGTTTGACATGTGTGTCGAGTTCCGGATCAATGTGAAACAAGTTGTTTCTGCCGTTGATCCTGCAGGAAGCTTTGAGCTAGCAGAAGCTGACACGGCTTTGGACGACCAACCATCCACAAACAGTCACGAACAGGCATTGGTTTTGGTTTGGACTGTAGTGATTTGGTCGTGTAAAGCATCTTTCCCAGCAAGTGGGGGGGGCAGACGCCAGGACTACGGCCCAAAAAAGCCTACGCGAAAATATGTTTTTCTTTGCCATCGACCATAAGCATGAGTCTTCAGAACTGCTAAGCAGGTCTACACAGCACATGAGAGCTCCACCTGGCTTCTTGCAAGTGTTTCGACTCGAGCTTTCATTGTTTTTAGTGACTTGGCAGGTAGAACATTGGCTGCTTCAGTTTGCGCAGCCTCTTGTCGGGAGCTTGGAGAAGCTATAGCCAGACCACTGCCGATGCCTGTAGATTGACCGTGTAGTGTCCATAGCGTTCGCTTCTTGAAACCCGTTTAGAAACCCTCCTTCAGCAGGGTCCCCATGCTTCCCCTTCTCCAATTTAAGGAAGCTTCCTTTTGGTGGGCTATTGTTGAAGGGGCAAATGTAGGGAGTCCTGTTCATGCGATGCCATGGAAGCTCCTTAGTTTCACTTAGGGTGATGGCTTCCTGGGGGGTTTGCCTTTAAACCAACCAGAGATATGTTTCGGACTCGTACTTGCTTTCCCCAACCTCAATAGAATTGCGCCATCGACGTTTTACCCAACTTTTGCATGACTATGATCTGCAGCCACATATGAAAAACACAAAAAGGGACATTCCCGAGCAACCCGTCAGCTCTGAGCAAATTAGTTCACAGGGCAAGACGAGCTCAGGTTCTCCAACAGGACAGGTAGTATTTCCATGTGAATTATATCAATTATAGCCACACAAAATATGCCTGCATTTTTCCGGTTGGAAGATCCGCACACCGGGCGGGTTGTTGCTGCCTCCTGAATCAACCTGCCTGTTTGGTTTCCTTCATATTCCCTTTCATCCAGCAACAAGTTCGGGAGCGCTGGTTTCCGTGTGTGGGCTCCGAACCGCGAGATTTGAAAGGTGAACTCCCTGGCGGTCGCCTGCATAGAGGACCGCCTGGTGGCATTCTGCGTGCCCGGCTCTGAATCTGGCACTGAGTTCCTGGGTTGCTGGACTTGATACTCTTCTGAGGGTTGATCCACCATTCTCTTCAACCCTTGTTCTCTGTAGAGACGTGCATTTTCCAGGGTTTCGCTTTTTTCCAAGAGAGAAATTCGGAGGATCATATGTTGGTGTCTGGATCATTTTAGTGGCAAACAAACAGTTTGAACTTGCTTTGGCCAATCCACCCCGGAACTGAGAGTAGCAAGAGGAAGCTTCCATTTGATTCCACGGTCAACGCCCAGAAAGGGTTGGTCGTTTGGGGGCTGAATCGAAAGGATACCAAAAGGACCCAAATGAGGATGGTAATTTATTGCTCCGTGCGCCGGCCTCGCAAGTCCGCCGCGATGGATGGATGGATGACGGACGGACGGAGGGCTGGCTGGCTGGCTGGCTGGCTAGCTGGCTGGATGGATGGGATGGATGGATTGGATGGATTGGATGAATTGGATGGATTGGATGGGTTGGATGGGATGGATGGATTGGATGGATTGGATGGATTGGATGAATTGGATGGATTGGATGGGTTGGATGGGATGGATGGATTGGATGGATTGGATGGATTGGATGGATTGGATGGATTGGATGGATTGGATGGGTTGGATGGATTGGATGGATTGGATGGGATGGATGAAACACGCGCGATGGACGGATGGGAGCGCGCGCATGCGCACCTTCGCGACTGGCTCGGAAAAGCTGGCCAGGGGCTTCCGAGGACGTCAGCGATGCTGGCAATGCTGCCGGGTTGCTTCATATTTACAGTGTTGTGAGCACTCCCCCAACTCGAGCTCCAATGGCAGCAAGGGCGGTGATGATTGCTATATGGTGGTTTGAAACATCATTGTTGTTGGCCCATTTGCGGTGAGCTCGGTAGGAGTCATGTGTTCAGGAATACTGGGAATTCCGAGTTGCACGGCTGACTTTGCCGTGCTTCAAAGGCCGTCTCCGGCCTTGTCGACAACTGCCGTCCGCCGAGTGCTGCGCAGGGGCGCCAAGGGCCGGCCGCGCGGGGTTGATCGAATCCGAAGCAAGAGTTGAGGGTCAACACAACATGCAGCTTGCATCCACCGCGCGCGGCGGAAATATAACTACATGGTACGGTATGTCTACACAACATAGAAGCGTACATAGCGACACATATAGACACCTGTACACATGTACGTTTTATCTTTATCCAGGTTATCCCATCCGAGGCGCTGTGCTGCGCTTCTTTTCCGAGAAGCAGGCGACGTGGGGGAGGGGGGGAGACATGGGTATTTTTCCTAGACACCCGAAAACAACAACCAGGAAAAGTTGACAGAGCTCCTGAAACGGTAAAATTTGGCCATTTGCCGCATTTCCTTGTCCAACGGACCGAAACGCAACCAGTATTGTTGTGGCTCTCTAATAATCAGGTCATGTGCCCCTTCTGCAGTTGAGTTGAAGTTGTCGGGTTCCTTCTGTGGGAACCATGATCACCCCCTATAAGGATTTCTGACCATGGAACATGTTGCCCAGAACATCCCCGCCATCGTTTAGGATGGAATGCGGGAAGGGGGCAGTTTCCCCGTGGAATTCATTTGTAGTTTTATTTTTCTATTGGGACACCACCACCCCCTTCACTTTAAGATTGCGCGGGGATCTTGAGGCGTTCTGTTGTTTGGTGGTTGAGGTCGACGCCGCTTACTGTTTTTTGTTGCGAAGGAAATGGCCACTACTGCTACTTTGTTTGAATGACACCTTGAGAACGCCTCTGTTTTACCCTGACAAGAATTCTGCGGCAAGTTTGATCGCGCTAGAAGCTATCGCACTAGGGACTTGGGCAAGAGCTTTTTGGCAGTTGACTTGGGCATTGGAGAAATGGGTGCTAAGACCAGGGTTTCTTTCCGGAGCAGAAACGCCGAGGCTGCCGAGGTAGCTTCTTTAGCAATGCCAACCAGCGAACCCCAAACCATGTATGAACCCACTCCCCCGAAAACACAAATTTATTGGGAAGACAATCTTGGCGCAAGCGTTGAAGTGAGGAGCAGTTTTGTGACCTACTTGCAGATTGCATACATACTGTCTCTCATGGACAGGTCCTCCACACCTGCTCCGTCCTAATGGGCTCCATTGTGAAAATACATTTTTCTTCAAGGGTGGAAGGAATGGCCAGCAACTTCATTGGGGAGTTTAGAAAACCAATGCAAGGGTTCCTGCAAGACCATGCCTGTGACTCAAACTTTGGGAGTGTTGACCATGCGTGACCTACAGTTGGGCCAAAAAATACAAGCTGATTTAGAGGTCCAAATCCTGGTAAAGCAGGTGGTTGTTGCATGTATCCTTTTACCTCGGTTAGGGAACCTTGTCAAAGATCCCTGCAAACTGATAAGGTGTTCTCGGGGAGGGGTCGGGGAAGAAGGGGTCAAAGTGACAAAATCATGGTCTAGGTCTTGCAGTAGTGCCCTTTTACCCTTTGTTGGGGGAGGGTTTCCCTACGAAAACGACTGCAGAACAAAGGGTGCTCTTGTTCTAATCTCTCTACTGAAGGACCTAGTGGTGCTTTCCCGAGCATCGCTGAACCGCGA
>CAUJNA010003385.1:627059-650441 GCA_963377175.1 Effrenium voratum
CTTCCCACGTCCTCTGAAAATCACACATGATTTTGTCCTTGATTCTTCCGTGCATTTGGAAGGAAGATTCGGAGGACGAGGAGGAGGAAAGAGCTCCCCTGCAAGGCATGGCAGCTGAGGTGGCACTGGGTGTCCGGCTCACTCAAAAAGTAGTAAGTAGCAAGCATTCCTGGTTTTCACCCTCGAACTTTTTGTCCAGTGTTGTGCTTTGTCGCGTTGCTTGTTTTCTTGTTGGAGGTTGGGTTTCCCCTTTTTGAGCTAACCAAGAAAATATGTTTTGTTTGTATTTCGCTCACGCAATGCGACCCGTGAAAATACCCAGTGTGGCGTATGTGCTGGATACTTATTTGGGCTAAGGAGCGGTTTTTGTATTTCGCCATCATTTATCCTTGGATGGTGGTTTAGAGTTTAGAGGGCTTCTGCACTTTGCACAGACCCCTTTATTTTCCCCGCGCGCTCAAGCTGGCATGCTCACCAATGGGTTTGAGAATCGGAATCTCTGGATAGGTTGGGGGAACCAGCAGTCCCGCGCAGGACAAGCGAGGAAAAAGTCCGGATGCCGGGGGGGCAGTTTTTTTTGAGTGTATAGCACTGTTTTGGAGAAGAGGGGTTTCACCCGGTCGGCATTTGCCTTTGGCGACTCGCACAGGCTTGGAGCTTCGCGTGGCGCAGATCTGGGCGGAAGAGTTGGCCGCTTGTCATGCGGGGAGTGCTGGGAGGGCAAAGTTAAACCGCCAGGGTATGGGCCCCTGGTGGCAGACCAAACCATTTTGGGTACCATTTTGGGTACCTACTTTGACCCACACCCATGTTGTGTTACATTTGTAAGGATGCTGATTGATTTTGGGCTGACTGGTGATGTTTGTAGGTTTTCCAAGGGCTGGGAACTTGTGAATTTTCTTAGGAGGCCGTTGTCATGATAGATGTTTGAACAATGGGGGTTGCTTGGACCCTGTCTCTAGTGCTAGTCTAGATATTTGGGTAAAGCTCGGGTAGGTGTTAGCAACCTAGGCTCTTGGTTGTTCTTTCTTAAGGAAGGCTCTAAGGACCGTGGACAACTCCTTTGCAGGACAAACAGCGCAAGTCCCTTTGATTTAGAGAGGGCGCATCAAAACCAAGGGTTTTTGGAATGAGATAAATGGTTGAGCCGCTCGTAGTTCTGGTGGACCTGGAGGAGCGCGTCGACCCAGAGGCTACCATCAGTGGCCAGCCGTGCATCCCCGGCATATGTTCCGACAGACTGTGCTGAGAGCAGCGCCTACACCGCGCAAGACACCACAATCAAGGGGCGTGGCAGAGGGCATAGGTTTACGCCACTATTTTTGCTTTGTCCAAATCTTCCCAAGCTTTGTCCTGCCGCTGCCAGGATGAGAAGGACAAAGACCGCCGGTCCCGGGACCGCGACCGGTCCCGGGATCGGGACCGCGACCGTGACCGATCTCGTGATCGGGAGAAAGACCGGGATAGAAGGGAAAAGGAGAAGGAGAAGGAAAGAGAAAGAGAGCGGGAGAAGGACGCTGGCTGGCAAGCTGTGACTTCAAAGTGATACTCGCAGTACTTCAGTCCGGGAATAACGCAACACATTGCAGAGTTCTGAGGTTTGACATGCGTTTCATGTCAATCTATTCATTGATCTCCAAGACTCTGAAGATCAATCACCGAGTGGCTGGACTCTGCCAATCCTGGCACATGCTTCACGCAAATTGAGGCAACATGTCGGCTTGCCTAAACATCATGACACGGTGCGTGGTTGGGAACGTGCATCTGAATGTTTGGTTCTGAATCCATCAACATGAGTTGGCGGGCACTGTGGTTACTTGTATGCTGATGGCTTCAAGTCTTTCTAACAAACTCACAGGTTTCACGAAGGGACTGAAGGGCATTGGGTTTGCGAATCGTGGACATATCATGCCTTGCAGCGGTTGGCCAGTCATTGAAAATGAGAGGGCTCCAATCCACGGGCATTTGATCAGCAAAGAATATGTGTGACTGTTGAGGGCACCCAGGTTGCTCTGAACATATCGATAAATCTTTCGGTAGGGCCACCAACATGCTTCGGGGGTGTCCAACGAAGCCGTTTGGTCACAAGTAGTATCCCCAAGAACAAAGCTGGCAGCTGAAGATTGTTTCTCCTAAATTATGTTTACTCTTTGCGGGCGGCTTCATTTCCCTGTTTCCTTTGGGCAGGTTGGCGCTTCCCTTCCTTTGCCATCGTGTCTTCCCAGTGCCACGCGGGAGGAGCGCATGGAGCGCGCTCCGCGCACGGAGGAGGAGATTGAAAGAGACAGAAGGCGCGCTGCGCCAGGGACGGTGCCCTCAAACGGAAACCCCACTGGGCACATGATTGCAAGAGTCTCTAAGGCGGTATCAAAGTCAGAAAGTCTGCTTGCCTCCCTTGAACCTACATACCTCATATATAGGGCCCCTCCCCTCCCTCAGCTCCCCTAAAGACAGACGTTCGTGAAGTTGCGTTTTGGAGTTGGAGCGTTTTGTGTTCTAGCAATATCGCCTTTGAATGGTTTAGTATTACAGGCAGGTTTCGGGAAGTCTGGACATCTGCTTTGGAATCGGTTTTGTATTGTGGTGAAGTTCAAAGAGGCTTGGCAGTACTCTTCAAAAGGGGAACGCAGATTGTTATCTCTTTTTGGGGACAATGTTTTTGTGGCAATAATTGCTTTTGTATTTGGAGGAAGTGACCCATGGCTGGAAGCCCCAGGCAGAAGGAGGAAATCCGGCGGGCAGAGCGCGAGCGTGCCTGGGCCCCTTGGCTGAGTATGTTTTGGAATGTGCGTCACCGTCAAAGACCCTTGACTGGGGGTATAGTGAGTAGCAATCTGTTAGCATGCCGCTCCGATTAGCACATTTGGAGGTTTCAACCAGAAAATGGGTGGGCCACATTTAGTTCCATGTGCTAGCTGATTGCAACTGAATGTTTGGGACCATCTAACATCATGATCCTTGACCAACATGATGAATGCAGAGCATAGTTAAATCATTGGTTGAGTGTCGAACGTTGGTCAAGTTAGCAGGGGGTATACCAACTTTTTCCCTTAGTGTAGCGGTTTGGGGGGGTAGTCGAAGCCGCCTTGGCAAGGCTAGGAACAGAGCAGACATATTAGCACTTTAACATTCTGGTTGGTAGTGGGGTGCCTTGTGGTTGGGATTTGAGGGTTCGCAAAGTTACTTTTGGGGCAGGTCCCTTTTACCACCATTTTTGCATGACCATGTACATTTAGTTTTTTTGGATGTGACTTTGCTGGACTCAGAAGGGATGGTCATCAACCGTGGATTCTAGACCACTGCCATCACCCCCCCTTTACCCTAATCAGGATTGTGAAGGTAACAAAAATTGGTTTGGGTCACCAACGCCTCAAGCAGGCTGCTCCGAACCTCAAGACCAAAGGGTAGTCGGTACCGGGTCCTTCGTTTTCCTTTTCCATAGGCCAATGTTCTATCCAAGAGGCAGGGTCCTTGGACCAGCCCTGCTTAATAAGGATGTTAGATGTGGGAATTTCCTTTAGACCTCCAAAAGGCCATGTGAGGGGTTCAAGACAGCACCTCCTCCAAAACGGGGGTCAACCTCCCAAGCGAATTTCCACACACATGCAAAGGAAGAAACAAACAAACAGACAAGCAAGCAAGCAAACAAACAAAGAAGCCCTCTACACCAGGGACAGTCTCCAAACACACAGGGAACCAACAAAAGGATGTAGGGCAAAGTTTTGTGAGTCACGCTGGCTGCCTCCCAGAACTACCAAATGGATCCATCGTCCCATAAATTGGGGGGAGGGGGGGGCACCCACTTCAGGTGGGTGTTTACAGGGCAACCAGAGGGACATCATCGCCCACTTCAATAAACCCGTACCATCTGGGGAATCTTTCAAAGTGGGGTTTGTGGGTCTCAGAAAGTAACCTTGCCACCGCCCGGCCGAAAACGAGTCGCGTTCGAAAGCGGGTGCCAAAAACCGGATAGAAGCCAAGTGCACACTTATTCACTTGCAACTTGTGCCGCGAGTTGCAACTGTTTCTAGAAACGTTGAAGCAGAAGCCTCAGTCGAACAAAGAAAGACGTTACAGAGTCGATTTAAACAAGTTTTTGTTGAGGCCTCTATGGGCCCCTTTTTGGAGCTCCTTTCATGAAAGCTGGACCCTTTTGGGCGCTCCGTTGGAGCGAGGACATCGAGCGTGAGAGGGAGAAGGAGAGAGAGAAGGAGCTCGAGAGGCGGAAGGAGGCAAGGAGCTAAAGATCTGAGACTCCACCTGAGCAGCTGTTGTTCATGGTTTAGTTTCCACAAGGGCCTAAACATGTAACCCCTGCCTGTTGATTTTGGGGTGGATGTCCTTTTCGCCGCCACAGGGGAAGTTTGTTTGAATCGCAACACCTCGAGATTGAGAGATCCACTCGTTGGTGTTTGGTTTCAGACCGAACCCCTAAGCAGACTTCATTTCTGAGAATGATTTTGTATTTGCCCCTTGCCCTCATCTCTCCTCTTCGCCACTGAGAGGGAAGCAAAGGTGCAACCTCGAAGGTAGTCATGGGCGTTCACGAGCTGATCCCAGTTGAACACTTGAAGAGAGGAAGTCGACCTGTGTTTTCGTTGTGAGTCCATTGCATGCATCATCATGCATCCATGTTTACCTCTTGAACGAAAATAGGGTCGCTGTGACACAATGTAGGGTGCGGATGTTTTGCATGTTTGCGAGATGTTGCTGCTTCTTTCAACGCCCAACATGCTCAACGCACTTCCTTGCAACCTTTCAATGAGAGAAGGTGCTGTGCAAAGACACCTTGAGTTAAGCATCGGAAACAGGCCTTTCGCGTGGGTGCCATCGTGAAAGAAGCCTTGTGGTTTCATCCTCGACTTGAGGCAAGAAAGCAAATGGAAAGAGAGAAGGAGGAACGTCGGAAGGAGCATTTGGCTTAGACGAAGCGCACGCAGTCGGGTAGATGTCTGCATAACTATCCCTAAGTCCTAAGAAGTAGAATTGGGGCCCCTGGAGTTCAAATGGAATTGGGGGACCCTCCGCTGCCCACCTTAAGGTAGAGGGATTCGCTCATATGCTGCTATCTAGATGTCAAGATGTCTGGCGATTTTTGATGTAGGTTTGCCGCTTTTAAAGGAACCCTGGCTGACCTTCAGTGGCTTTCAAAATGGATCGCAAAGGCTTTTGCTGGTTCCCCACGGGTGCGAATTTCCAGAGGGAACCCGTTCAAAAGTGGTTCACGGTGTCCACCGGAAAGTCCCCCAATTAAAATGCATGCCCATATGAACCAACGCACACAGGGTTCCGTTGTTTGCCTTTGCAATTGGATGTGGTTGGTTCGCTTGAAATATATCGGGGAATCCACTATTCTTTGCGGAGGCTCACTGTCTTGTTGAGCAGCTGGGCGTAAGTTTGAACCATAGTCATTGAGGTTTCAAGCAAGTTTCATGTAGCCTTTTGACGTTCAACAAAATGCAGGGCTGTGTGATCATGGCTCCTGTTTGGCGTGGCAAATGTTGACAACTCAAATGGCAGCATTGAAGCTTCTGGCGGCCGGGACAGCCGGTGTCAGGCAAGATACAGGAGACAAACATCGCACTGTGTATTGCAAGTAGAACGTTAGTGATGGATCATTAATGTGTATCCATTCTGTGGCTTTGCATTTAAGTATTGATAGTACGTATTGACTGCATTATCAACACGTGTGGGAGAAATAAACACAATATAATTGTTTGCATATAATAACACAAAATCTAACATTTGAGAAACATGTGCCAAGTTATTAATATACAGCAGGCATAAGAACAGCCCAAGTTGTTAATTTATGAAATAAGTTGAAACCATCATAATGAATATGTTGCATGCGGTGAGACAAATAGCTACTAAACCAGTTGAAGCAGTTTTCTTGTATTCCATGTACATATGCATGGCATAAGTATATAATGATGATTTTCAGAGTGAACCGCTTGCTAACATCTGAGAACAACCCTAATACCATATAAACATTTAAACGTTCTATAAGTTCATCAATTAGAACAATCAAAGCTGATTCAGTGTTATGCTTGTCCTTCAAACAAACATGAGAATTGATGCTGAAACAATGTCACTAGTACCAACAAAAGCATGCAGTTTCTTGTACATAAGGTGTTCACATATTATGTTGGAACATTCGGGAACTATCAACACTGGTCAACAGTTACTTAGTAATGGCCTAACTATAGATTTGAAATGTTGCAGTTTGTTTGTGAACAGACTTGCCTTTGCCAGGTTTTGGCCTTCTTTAAGGCTTGGGCTCGCCAGCAACCCCAGCATCTTAGAGTGGGATATCAGTCAATACACAAATGACCAAAGAGTTTTGCCTGGTATTGCTGGATGTTGCCTGTCTTTCGCCATCAGTCAGGATTTGCCTTTGGACCATTTTTTCTGAGCTTCCAATAAAATTTGGGTCAACATGCACCCTGAGCAAGGGCGCTGACACAGCAAATGCAAGCGACTCAAAACAGCAAGGATCTTGGTTTATGCAGCCAGCAGTGGCCAAGGAAAAAGTCGAAGAAGAAGAAAGACAAGAAGAAGGACAAGAAGGCCTGCCCTTTGTCTTAAAAGTGCCACCCTCTTGCTAGTGGCCTCATATTTGGATGGTCCCGCATTCTTGATGTTACTGGTTGCGTCGATCTTTCGCGTCAGAACTGCGGATCAATATTTGCCGGCGATTAGTTTATCGAGTTTTGCGTGCTTGGGTGTTATGTTTTTTAACACCCAATCAGAGGAACCCTGTGATGGTCACAACATGGACCCGTCGCTACGATTGTCATCACGGGGAGTATGTCATAAGGAAGTGTGGTGAGTAATTGAAACATCGCAAGTCAGCCAACCAAATTTGAGATCTCGTTTGACACATTGTTGCATTGTCAGGTTTACTGTTAACTGGCTATTATGAACCATAGTCAAATATATTTGTTTTTGTTGGGGTCAACAACTGAGGTAGTTGCAGGGTTTCGGTTTTCCTTGTTCGCGTTGCCACCTTTCGGGGCTCAGCCTTGCAGGTCCGATTCGCCTGGGTCTATCTCGGGGTTCAAGGGAAGGGTCGCTGACGCAAATGGGAGCAGAGGAAATTCTATCCTTGTGCATGGCAAGCTCGCCTGGGGGAAGAACAAGCTCACCAGCAAGGTTCTTTGCTTAGGGGGTCCAACTTGTGTCTGTTTTTGGAGTTGTAGAATGTGCAGAGATGTCAACTTTGGGGATTCCCTTGTAGATTTTTCGGAATTCCGTTTGGAATTTTGCAAGGAAGGACGGCCAGCTTCTGCCTTTACCGAATTCTGCCGTTGCACATCCAGAGCCAAAACCCAGAGCCAATAGAGCCAGTGGTGCGCTCCTTGCTCGTTGCCCGAGACTTCGTAAGCAGAAGTGCCCCCTTGGGACGGACATGTGTTTTTGAAGCTGTTTGTAAGAAGAGGATGCTTGACACTTGTCACTCACTTGCCACCTGATTTGGAGCTTGGGACTCGGCGCGCCGTGTCATTTTGTTTTGTTTGCTTTTGTTCCCGCCCCGTCTCCATGACGCTTGAAAATTGGGTCATTGAGACTCCCTCGTAGAGTCTTTCACCAATTTTGGCTGAGGATGTGTTTTTTAAAATATTTTTTGGGGGGGTCGTTTTGCTTTCGCTGTCAAAGAACCCCAACAACGCGTATAACAAAAACAACGAAACCCAGACGGGATGAACATCCCACCCAACCACTTGCTGTAGGGGGAGGCGCATTTGTGGTTGCCGGTACCAGCTTCTGATTACTCGGTTGCACATGTTTTGTGGAAACATTGGCTTCACACCAAAATAATCCCCTTAAGTGACAAAGTAGTCATAAGGGATGGGAATCCCACGTTGGTATCACAAGGGTTAGAGTTTCTCAAATGTTGCCAAACGGACATCGGCCTTTTTTGGGGACCCCCTATTTTGAGAGGTCCCATTGGCCCATTTGGCTCAACATCCGCCTGTTAGGGCAGCTCCAGCAGCGACAACGTGCAGCTCACGGGGCTGGTGGGGGCGGAGAAGCCGGCGGCCAAGCCGACGGCGGCCAAGCCGACGGCGGCCAAGCCGACGGCGGCGAAGCCGACGGCGTCCGCCCAGGCGCGTGATGTGCGTGGAGTGGTCGAAGGGTGGAGAGCGCGAGGGATCCCTAAACCTCCTTACGGAGTTTCCTCCATGTTTTTTCTTCAAAAATAGCACTTTCAATGTTGAAACCACCAGTCAAGTGAAAGTGAAGCTTTTGAAGTCATCCAGTGACCCCTGTCCTTAGGGTTTGTGGGGAGGCTTAGGGAAGCCAACTCTCTCTCTCTCTCTCTCTCTCTGTCTCTCTCTGTCTCTCGCTCTTTCTCTTGTCTACTGTTTTTTTTCAATTCACCTCAAAACTGACATCGTTCAAAGCTGGATATGTGTTTCATCAGGTCGCGAAACCTGTGACATTTGCCATGGTAGACCCACCTGCAGTGCTGCGGCGGGTTGCTGCCTTTTTTCAACGCACCCTTTTTCCCATAGCAACCGGGGGTCTGGGAAGGTCGTGATCGTCAGCCCTTCACTTCAGAGGGCACATAAGATTACCATCCATCTTCGGCCTGACCGACAAGCACTTCAATCGTACGAGTCGTGCAAATTATCAGCATATGCATTCAAGCAGGGATTTGAGCGGAAACGCATACGGACTGGTGAGAGGTAAGGGAGATCCGCAGAAAACCATTGATTGCAAGGGCAACATCTTTTTTTGTGGTTTTTCACCACAGCTTGTGACATAGTTCCGAGTTGCTACAGGCCGTGGAGAAGCACATGGAAACATGTGGATGGAACATGGAGTCGTCATACATAGTTGTTTTCTGATTTGCGGTGTTGGACAACCCGTGTTTTGTTATTGCCCACCAGAAACCTTCAATGCGGAGTTGTCAAACATGAGGCTCTTTTTTGGCGAGGGGGGGGGGGTGTTTCGGCGCCACTGCGTGGTCCTTTGGAGCCTGAAAGGGAGCATGTTGTCAGCCCCCAAAGCCCTGGACAAGGATGGGCAAGCTTGTTCAAGCATGTCCAAGCAACTTTTGTTCAAAGAGCCTCCTTTTGTGTTTTCCCTAGGGCACCAGGACCGGGTGGCTGAAACAAGTCTCATTTGCACCCTCGGGTGCGGATAGGTTTCCGTGGATGTGGACGACGCGGTGGACACGCATCCTCTCGACTTAGATGGCGACGCCGGGTGCCAAGGGGCAGTCGATTGCAGTCGTGCGGCGTGGAGTCGTTGCAACGGAGAATCTGTTGATCAGCTCTATCAACAATTTACAACATGTTGGCTCCATGGATGGGGGGGGGTTAGCTGGGGATTTCAATGTCAAGTCTCTCAAGCACTTTGAGTTTATCCTCACAGCTTCAGCCAGTCCATGTTCGTGTACATACTAGCAGGCGGCACACTGTCTTCACGCGCTCGAAGAAATTTCTGAATGCAGAGATCAGGCTGAAATAAACCTTGGTTTCCCAACACTCTTCACAACTGGCCAAAAGAAAAGAAATCTGTCCAAATGCGACAGAAGATGCAGGAAACACTTCAGCATGCAAAGATGCAGTGTGCTCATCTTTCCAAGTCTGAGACGTCATATCTGCGGCCATGCCAACCATCCTGTTTGCAAAAACGAGCAGAGCAGACAAAACTGTTTGCCTCAACAAAGATCCATTTGCTTTCCAGAAAGAAAACAAGGCCACGTGCAGAAGATCGTGCTCGGTGTTTAACCCTCAAAATTGAGTGGGCAACGATAAGGCCGAAGGGAGATTGCCTATGATAGCCTGCCAAGCCACTGCCAGCAAGCGGTCCAAATACCACGGATCAATTAGCCAGTGCTCTCCCAGGGCAAATGATACGCAGGGTTGTCCAGCCAAGCAAAGTAGCAATATGAAGCAGATGGATACGAATGTCCTACCCCAAAGTGTCTGCATGAGCCCAATGGCCTGCGTGAAACTCCACTTGCTGATTGTGCTGGCGAGTATACAGTCAACAACGAACGTTACCCGTTACCATTTTCCCCCCACCCTCCCCCCTTCCCCCCAGGCAAACAAGAAGGGAAAGCCGGATTGTTGGAAACTAAAGATACTTGTGAGTTTGCCTGGTTTGGAGAGCTCAGAAAAAATGGTGCTACTGTTGGACAGTAGCAGGTTGGTGAAAAGGAATTCTTGATTTGGTAGTTGCTGCTTGCCTACTACTTGGCTTGATTGCATTTTGGGGGGGATCCAAAACTGGCAGGTGGGACGTTTCAGAACTAGGGGCTAGCGATCCCCATCTTGAAAGGATATTTATTTGACCCGTGGCATTCCTTATGCCAGATGGTACGACGGTACTGGTTTCCTTGTAGTGGTGTTTCTACGGATAATGGGTAAGGAAAATCAGGATCCCCCGTTTTGAGCAACCCAGAAAGCTGTTGTCCTTCTAGCATGGAAACAGACATGAGATCTCTTTGGCAGGAACACGATCTTCCAGGTCCTTTGTTGTTGATTCCATGTAATTGGGAGGATATCGCTTCTGAGTACAATTGTCGCACGGCAAGTTTGGCATTGGTCCAGCTCGCTTTTCATTGGACGAGGAGAGCAAGGGTTCCTTGGGCAGTGCTGCGTTTTGACAAACCCCGTCAGCGCGAAGTTTTGAGGATGGGGCCATTGAGTTGGACGAGGAGCCAACGAGACAGGCGGGAGAGAAGTGGCGTGGCTCGTGTCAGATCTGCCTTCGTAGCTTCCAGGTTCAGCAACCCAGACCCGTGGGTTCCTTCCTGTTTTCCTTTTTCCCCAACAGCTGAAACCTAGACAGAGGCCCAGACAGGCGATAAGGGGTGGTTTGGGGCAGCTTTCCGGAGGGTTCCGGAGGGTTCCGGAGGGTTTCAGAGGGACTGGGAATGCCCTCTCGACTTGGGGATGTGCCAAAAGTCAGCATCGGATGGCACTCTGCTGAACGAAACTATTCAATGAATCAAAGTAGGTTCATCCAACATCAGTTGCACTTTCGGAGGGCCCCTAATTTCCACAGTGTCCGCTCTAGACATTTGCTTTCTGTGCGAGTGATGCGAAAGCCGCCAAGGTTTTTGAGACGCGAAGGAGCCCAAGTTGAAAAAATATTTTCATTCCTCTGAAAGGCGGGGTTCTTTGGTATCCCACTTGATGAACACCGTAGACTCTTCAAGAGCAACCAGGGCTGTGCAGAATTTTGCTTGGACCAGCTCCCGAACCAAAGGAGGAGGCTCAAACAGTAGTGGTTCAAATACGTTTAAGGCAAGACCCTGTGAGCAACGCTGTTTGCCGCTGGTTTGTGCTGAAGAGGCCAAGCGGGCTGCTGCCAAAGCAGAGGCGGGGGTCCCAGCTTGCCAAACGTTTCATCATGCGCAATCGGCCGCGGCAGCACCGCCACGCTAGACCTCATAGCTTTGCCCCTGGCATGTTCGAGCTTGAATCCAGACAATCCAGGCCAAGCGGTCAGCACCTGGTTTCAGCCAACTTTGCATCGGTTTTGCTCAGGCTGTTTCTTTTTTGCTCTCAGGGCCAACCCTGGGCCAGCTGCTGTGCAAAGCAGCCTTGTCAAAAGCGGGTTTTTTGCAGCGAAGGGGTGTGCTCTAGCGTGTCTCCTGGGTTTGCAGAGCCTGGCATGCAGCCCTCGCCCACGTCCTTGCGCCGCGAGCTCGAAAAAACCTTCGTAGGCCCCCCTGGCATGGCCAGCATCACCCGGGCGGCAGAGTTATGGAGCTTCGCTCTGGATGCTAGATGGATCCGGACCAAGGACGTAACCTGACACAACCGTTTGGCCACAGTTGTGGCCGCAGCAGGATGAATGTTCCGACCCCGCGGCAGCACCGCCACGCTCAACATCATGGTCATAGTCCTGGCTCTTGCTCAAGTCCTTGCCGCATCCAGGGCAAACCCTAGCCAACCCTAAACTACTCCAAACCAACCGTAAATCCACCCTTTCCCAACCCTAAACCCACCCTAAACCAACCCCAATTCCAATTTGAACCCACCCTAGCGAACCTTAGCGCAACCCTAAACCCAGCCGAAGCCAACCCCAAGCCACCCCTAACTCAATCCGAATCCCACCCTAAACCAACCCCAAACCCACACAAAGTCGACCCTCAACCAACCCTAATCGCCTTGCATCGCGCCAACCCTAAACAGCAAAAAACACTAAAGCAACCCCAGACCGCCCCTCCACCAACGCAAAGCCTACCCTAAACCCATACCTGCCTTAAATCAATCAACCCGAAACCCACCCTAAACCATCCAAAAACCCACCTGTACCCAACCGCGAACCCTAAACTTATCCTAAGCCAACACAACAGACGAATCCAACCCTCCCCCCACCCTAAACCAACCTTCAACCACCCCTAACCCAACGCTTAACCCACCCTGAGCCCATTCTAAACTCGCCCATAACCACCCAGGAGGCACCCTGCAACCCTGAACCCAAGCCCATTCTAAGCACAGCGGCTCGCGCCTGAATCACCGCGCATTATTATTAGAGAGCTTGAAATAACACTTGCCACTATTTTGAGTTGGTCATCCTGCACAATGTCTATGTATACATAATATACCTGTATATGTTGCTCTGTGAGGAAGTCTTAAACTTCGTCCAATTCTAGGCAGGTAGCCATTTTGTGTGTTCATGGTTGTTTGCGTTCGAAAACATGAACGATCATGCGTCGGAAGTGTTTTACGAGCTCACAAAACGGGGAAAAACAACCTTACCCGCGATGAACGTCCTTTACTAAGGGTTCCTTTTCTTCCGGTTTGGGAATTCTAGCTATCTGCTCAGCAATGTGCAGCAGAAGATTGGGTAGCTTGCATTCTGATGCGGTGCCGGGCGAACCTGCGCAAATCATCGCAAATCTAGCCAGATCAAGGAGATCAAGTTCAATCTCTCGAAGGGGATGCTTTCCTTTACTTTCACTTGGTGGACTATAATACTTTGTGCAGAGGCTTGGTGAGTTATGATTAAATGAAAGTTGCCCCGAGCAGGGCCAGCATATCTCATTATTAATCAAGGGAATCCAAGGGAGATTTAACCACCTGGTATCACAGAAGGGTTGTTTCCAACAAACTTGCAGTTCCTAGAAGAATGAATTGAACGAACAACTATTGACCAGCTGGTTCAAGGTTTTCCGTGGTGGGAGCTGTGTTTGTTTGGATGTGCATCCTTTTGAAGAACCTGAGTGCGAGCCGCCCTACGAGCACACAAGTGGGTCAAAGCACCAGGCAGATAGAAGACTGAGTGCCACGGCACTCGCAAAGTGATGGATAGCTCCATATTGTCTAGAACCTCGATATACTACCAATAAGATGTTGCAAGTACTTGCAGCATCCAGTCAAAAGTCCCATGGTTGAATACCTATTTAGAGGTTTTGATGGCAGTCATGGCCACCTTGTCTCCATGGTGAGGCAAAGAAAGCGGCTGAAGCCAAGGCGCTGGGAGACAAAAAGCAATGGGTCTTCCCTGTCGGTATGGCGTTTGGTTTCCCTGTGAAAGATTGGTGTAGAGCTGTGTGTCAAAATGTTAAAACTTAGGGGAGCATGTGCCACCAAGCAAAAACCTTGATTCAGATTTGAGGACCAGGAGAAACGGAGATTGAAGTGACCTACTAGCCGGCAGAGGAGTTTGGTGGAAGACACGGCAAATTTGTCAAATATATCGAAGCCGGAAATGGTACTCCGCCTTACTACAGAGAAAACAGGGCCAGCGAGCAAGCAAGAAAGCAGGCAAGCAAGCGAGCAAGCAAGCAGGCAAGCAAGCAAGCAAGCCACACTGCAATGTTTCACACGGCAAAATGTTGAGCCACATTTGCAGGGCAGCTTCACTCATCTCCAATCGTTGTTTATCAGCAAACAATAAGCAGTCCTGCAAGCAATTTACATATTTTCTCCGCATCTGCTTGACCTGTGCCTGAAGCAACACAGCTTTACTCATTCCCAGTTCCTAGACTTTATGCTTTGTGGGCAGACGTTTTTAGTGGCAACCACCAGGTGCTGACTTGCTTTTGCAATCTACTCAGGAAGTGAGTTTAAGATCAATTACGCCGTGATGTTCCAGAAGGCCAAATCTCAGACGCTGGCGTCCACTAGGTGCCAACAACGACATGACTGTTAATTTGCCGCAGCCACAAGGGGTTGAACACGTCGTTTTCTGGCACTCAACGTTCAGCAACATGTTTGCAGAATGTTTGCGCGGATGACGATGACGTCTAGGGAACAGCTGCAGCAACTTATGATCCTTCCTTCAGCTTATAAAGTTATTCCCAGCGTTAGCGAGTTTGCAGTGCAGTCGTTACACATTGAATGCCCGGTATATTGATGTTGAGAGGATCATTTTATCTTCACTCGGATCATCATGTTAGGCTTTAAAAGGACAACGGAGCCCTAAGAAATTTGCCAACAAGCGGTTTGATTGTCTCAGGATTCCAAAGACGTTGTGCTTTGGAAAAGATGGTTTCCCTAAGAAACAAACAACAAAGGTTACCATCAAAAGAGATGCACCCGCTTCTGACTAGCATCTTCGCGCGCCGCGAGAAGATTTCCAGCAACCTGGGCCTTGGTAATTGGAACACCTCACAAGAGGTTTGCCTAAGCAGGCGAAGCCGGCAGAGGCGGGAATGCGAGGGGCGGCGTTTCACGTGTTTCGAGGTTGGCACCAGCTTCTGTCAATTCAATCATGGTGACATGTCACCCACGTGATTGTAAGGTTCTGATGCTTTGGTTGAAACAGAAGGGTGAGGAGCTAGAGGCTTTCTATGTTACCCGGCTTTGCAAATGCGTTGGCCAGTCGTCCTCAGTTGTTGAACGACATACTTCAGGGAATCTTTATACATTCATGTGCATATAGTACACATATATGTACCAGTCCCTGGGCCACGTACCCCCCCCCCCCCCCAATGGTATGGTCCCCCCACTCCCCCGCATCATCCGCATCTTGGGGATGATGCTGGCATTGCTGGGGATGCTGTCCAGTATTTCACCCCGTGAACCAACACCCCCGCACCTCTCGCAACATCCTACCCTAAACCAAACCACCCTGCAACCCCTCCTTAACCCCAACCCTAAGCCTACATCAACCCAAACCCCAAACCCACCCGAAACCCACCGCAAACCAACCCTGAACCAACCCTGAACCAACCCTAAACCAACCCACCAAGCCTAAACCAACTCCGAACCACACCCCACCCCACCACCCCACCACCCCACCACCCCACCACCCCCCACCCCACCACACCCCACAAGGGGGGTGGGGGGGGGGTCCACGGCCTGGAACATACATATATATATATATATGTACCAGTCCCTGGGCCACGTACCCCCCCCCCAATGGTATGGTCCCCCCACTCCCCCGCATCATCTGCATCTTGGGGATGATGCTGGCATTGCTGGGGATCCTGTCCAGTACCGTGTGAGCCCTGCAGCTTCGGTCCCAGACTCCCCCTTTCACCCCGTGAACCAACACCCCAGCACCTCTCGCAAAATCCTACCCTAAACCAAACCACCCTGCAACCCCTCCTTAACCCCAACCCTAAGCCTAAATCAACCCAAACCCCAAACCCACCCAAAACCCACCGCAAACCAACCCTGAACCAACCCTAAACCAACCCACCAAGCCTAAACCAACTCCGAACCACCACCCCACCACCCCACCACCCCACCACCCCACCACCCCCCCACAAGGAGGGGGGGGGGGGTTGGGGGGGGTTGAGGGGGGGGGTTCACGGCCTGGAATATATATATATATAATATAATATGTATATATATATATATATAAGAGTGATCAAGATAGTTAATTGGTTTCATTTCTGCCAGGCAGTGCTACTTATTGGCGGAACTTTTTGTAACTGTTTGTTGAGGGTGAGTGACAAAAGGGCGACACCCATTTTGCGGGGGTTTCCTCAATTCGAGAGGTGACCCATATTTTTCTTGTGTCAATGTTATATTGGAATTGTGCTGCCTGGCAGCTGCGGGTCACATTGCGTTTGCTACAGACCCTCAATCCCTGCCCCGCCGCGTAACCGGAGTTTGCTTTGCACTGTTCTTGGGTGTGTTGGTTATCTGTTGAATGTGGGGGTGGGTGCAAAAAGCGCTTTCCTGTCATACCAGGGGCTGAGAAGTGCCTTTTTCTGACAAGCAACCCAGAATAATACAATAACTGTCCAGCCCTGCGTGCGTGTTTGTTTGGCCAACATCCTCAAACAGAAGCAGACATGCGGGCCATGGTGCAAATGGAGGTAAACCTACATCGATATCCAAACATTTGGGACCATTTCTACTACTCAGCAGCAAACCTCCAACTTATTGCGCTAGGTCGAAGACCAACCCAGTTTGATCTTCCAGAAGAACTTGCGCTATGGTCAAAAGACCCAGTTGGCAGCTCTTGATTCCGAAAGCTTTGTGCGGAAGTTGGATGCCCCCCCTCTAGAGGTATGTCAAACTTCTCGCAGGTGTCAGAAGGACAACCCTGGGTCAGAACCCGTGTTGAGGTGCCTGTGTCGGCGCCTTGTCTTGGGAGCCTTGAACTGGTGCTGCCACATTGAGCAACTCCGAGCCTGCACAGATCAAGAAGTGCCCCATAGCGCCGCTGAAATATGTCTTTCTTTCTGATGGTGGTGGTGATACTCATTTGAATTAAGACCGGACTGAGAATCCCCAACTTTTGTTCAGCAAGCCTTCAATTGTTTGCACACCTGCTTCTCGTTTACTTGTTGTTTTTCTTTAAGAAGAAACTGTCTCCAGGCGCCAAAGCCAACCGCGCCTCCGGAGGCCAGAGGGATTGGGGGATTTTGGCCAGGAGCTATGGCTGGACATCTGAAATGGTTGGTGGACTTGGCTCCCCATGTGAATCCAGGCCTCCTGTGCTGCCCTTGTCGCGTTTTTTTTTTTTCTTCCCCGGAAAGGTGTGGGCCCTTTGAACATCAACAAGACGAAACGAGAGCCTTTTTGCCCATGGCTCATGGGGGTCTGGGGAAATGACGTCCACCAAAGGGTCGGGTCCCTACTTAAGATTTATATATGAACGACTGCCTTTATTTGCAGAAGACTGCCGCAAAGGCCGGGCGATCTATTCTGTTGGGTAGCATACTGATTTAGGTGCAAAACGTGCCCCAGACGAGGTAGGGCCGTGACGTATAGGAGGTGGAGATTCGTCAAAATACAAGGATCCCAAAAATGATGGTTCTCCTTTTGGCCTCCCTTCCGACCAGGGGTGAACAGGGCGCCCTCGAAAAAGCGGACACACGAAACTCTTCGACCAATTGGAGAGCTTACATGTTTGAGACATTACTTGTACTTGGTTTGTTTGTGAGTTGTCGTGCTTCTGCCTCGGTACTTGTGTTGCTTTCACCAGTGTTTGTCTCAAGTTATTCCGGTGCCTCAGCCATGCGCAGCCATTGCGCCTAGCACACAATAGCGACTTTCCCGAGGAAACCAAAGGGGATGGATATCTTTTTTTCTCAAACCCCTCAGCACCCAGGTCTAGGGGGTTCCTCTAGTCAATCCCTCCACACCGGAGGCACCAGAGAAGCTGAAAGCCGTGTCTGTGGAGGTGGGGAAGCCGGTTGTTGGTTTGGGAGGCCAGAGTTGCTGGTGAACTTGTTGTGTTGGGGCCAGCTGTTTTTTTGGTAAATGTTACAAACAAGTCCCGGATTTGGTAGTGCAACAGGCTTCAGCCAGAAATTTGAAGCTGGCAAGCACGCAACATGCCCCCAGCTTGTTGCCCACCCTTCTGACAATGGAATTGGACAGAGATCCATCCCAAAAGAAACATCAAACTCAATTGAAAAAGTTTTCTGCTATGTGGGCAATCCTTTTTCAACAACCATGTTGCCAGGTTGGTAGTGGCTTCGGGCCCCATTCTGAATTACGCGTTAGGTTTAGGGATTCCCCCCAGCAACCTCACCATCATCAAAACCTGTCACTGGTCCTCATCAGTGCCTGCAGTTGGCAGAGCGGTGAACATTGATTCTGCCGCAATGGACACGACAAAATCAGGTGTATTTGGCATTGCCAGGCGTCACAAACTATTTGATTATTCGCACTTTTGGTGTTCCGTTAATTTCCCTTTCAACCAGCTCAGCCAGCAAACAGCCAACTTTGGAATCTAAGTCTGGCCAAGCAACTATAGATAGATAGATAAATAGATAGATAGACAGAGACAGAGACAGAGACAGAGACAGAGACAGAGACAGAGACAGAGAGAGAGAGACAGAGAGAGAGAGACAGAGACAGAGACAGAGACAGACAGTAGATAGATAGATAGATAGATAGATAGATAGATACATAAATAAACAGACAGACAGACAGACAGACAGACAGACAGACAGACAGACAGACAGACAGACAGACAGACAGACAGACAGATAGAGATATAGAGATAGATAGATCGATAGAGATAGATAGATCGATAGATCGATAGATAGATAGATAGATAGATAGATAGGCAGATACATAGATAGATAGCTAGGTAGATAGATAGATAGATAGATAGACAGTAGATAGATAGATAGACAGTAGATAGATAGATAGATAGATCGATAGATAGATAGATAAATGGCTGACCTTCGGCGAGTGTCCCCGATATCATCCCCTTTCCAATATAGTACAGTATTGGCACGTGCCCCTTCGGCATCTAATGGTTACGTACTTGACCAGTCGGAGTTGATTGTGAATGCAGAAGGGACAGCCAAGCGGACACGAACCTTTTGTTTTTGTGCGGAGGGTGCAACACCCATTTGCTCTTAACTATGACTGGCAGGCGCATTGATTTTGCTTATTATTTTCAGACTTATGTATGGCTCTACCAAGTAGTTTGCGCCTTGGCGCTTCTTGGGTTTCCTTCACCTCGGTGTGCTGGCCAACTTGTCACACCAAATATGGTTGGAGGATTCGAGAAGCGGTCAATAGTCAAGGCAATGATGATGCGATTACACTCACCAACTTAATTACCACAAATCAGGTCTTATCCCTGACAGCCTTTGTCGGTCTGGATGTTGCCTTGTTTGTGTTGGGCAGATGTCCATTTTTGGGACAAGAGTGGGGCCGCAGCCCCCATGGTTCCCCCGCGGACCCCCGCGGACCCCCGCAGATCCACGTCGGGTGGTCCGGCTTTTGGTCCCGTGGGCTTTTCGCAGGACCTCGATGACGGCGTCGAGGCGCGGAGCTTGCGCAAAAGTTGGACCTACGGCGAACTGGGGATTCCCATCTCCAGCAATTGAACCCTCTCTTAAGAAGGCCTTGTTGGCGGGTTGGTCGTCGGAAACCAGGGTGTTAGGGCCATCTGCGGAAAATTCAACATAAGCTACGTGAGAATGTAGGGCGAACAGAGGGACGGGTTTCATGGAACCCGCTAGTCACGGCCCTGGGATCTACTCTGATACAAGAATATGGACAAATAGATTGAGAGAGCATGGTATGGCAGTGTTGTGGTTAATATCCACGAAGTCAAATAAAATACATATACAAATATATATATATATACGTTACACATATATATATATATATATATATATGGGGTCCCTTCAGTTTCCCTTCAATCCCAGCCAAAAGCGCAACAACAACCAACACGCATGTGTTCCCTGATTGAAATAACCCGCCAAACCGAGTACCCTCAAGCAAAGCCCATTTTTTGTGCCGCCTTCCAAGCGAGCCCAAACAGGTGGACCAGCAGTTTTGCGCCAGGGACTGTTTGTTGAATGTTGCTGTTCCAAGAACAGGGACGTCCCAAGAACAGGGACGGCGAGGGAGCACTGTAGCCCTTTGAAACTTGGGAATGTGCCAAAGTCTGCATCGGATGGCACCCTGGAAGAAACTAATCAATGAATCAAAGTAGGTTCATCCGACATCAGTTGCACTTGTCGAGGGCCCCTAATTTCCACCGGGCCCTCTCTAGACACTGACATGCGAAAACCCCAAGGCTTTTGGAAAGCTAAGGAGCCCAAGTTGAAGAGGATATTCATTTGTGGTTGTTGGCCCCCCTGCCAATTGGCATGGAAATGGAAGTCAAAACAGCGTGTCCCCCAAAATGAGATTCTTCTGAAAGGCGCGGTTCTTTAGAACCCCATATGAATCTGCAGGGGAGTCTCTTCAGGAGCAACCAGGGCTGTGCTTGGACCACCAGCCCCTCCCTTTTGAAGGGAAGCCAAAATGAGGAGGCTCAAGAAGTAGCGGTGCAAATATGGTTAAACAAGGGGTTGGAACGCTGTTTGCCGCTGGTTTGTGCTGGCACTGAAGAGGCCAAGCAGGCTGCTGCCAATGCAGAGGCGGGGGTCCCAGCTTGCTATACGTTTCATCATGAATCATCAATCCCTAATTTGCTTGCTGATGCACAACCGGCTGCAGCAGCACAGCTCGGTCTACTCGTGAACCATCCTATTTCCGTGTTGGCGCGAACGCACCGGTCCTGCTTCCTTGGCAAGTCAGGACGGTCCTGACAGCGCAGCCAGGGGCGTGAAAGCGCAGCTCGTCCCGCATTCTTTGCAAATCAGGATGGGCGTTCAGGGCAAGGAAGTTGCATCCCGCGCTGCTCCTATGCCGCTCTGCTTTGGAAGCCGAGAAGCAGACGGGGGGTTTAGGGACTCTAGACAGCCAGCAAAGGTTCCTATTGAGTGAGCCGTGACCATGCCGCGCACCTCGGGGTTGTCTCTGAACGTAGGATCCCACAATGGGACGATTCCCTTTGGAGTTCCGTCAAGCCCGGAAAAGCATCCTGCCAAAATGACACCCCATGTTGCCTTGCCTGGCTTCTCCAATTTCGCATATCACCTGGTGGTCGCCCACTTTATTAAAAGCTATGCTTCCTTTGTCTCGGAGAAAAAATACGTGCAAGGAGCTTTGTGGGATGTTCAGGACCCTTACATGGGTCCGAGTCTTTAGTTCCAAGCCAATGGTGCTGTTTGTCACAGACCTCCGTGTTGCCTATTTTTCTGTTTCATGCTGGAGCGGGGTCGTCTTTTTGAATCACATACCGCGCAAAAGGAATCCCTTTTCTCCCTCGCCAGAGGTCTGGGTTGTGTGCAGTGGACGCTGGATGGCTGGGCATTCAGACATTTCGAACAGGTTGGGCAACATGCACTTGGTCGCTCGTAATTTCCCTTTGAGGAAGTCTTAAACTTCCTCAAAATCTAGGCAGGTAGCCAGTTTGCGTGTTCATGGTTGTTTTTGTTCGAACTCAGGAACGATGTTGCGTCGGAAGTTTTTGTGAGCTCACCGAACGGGGTATAACAACCTTGCCCGCGATGAAAGTCCTTTACTTTGGGGTTCCTTTTCTTCCGGTTTGAGAATTCTAGCTATTTGCCCAGCATCGTGTGTGTGTGTGTGTGAGGTCTTTGCAGATGTCTTGTGGATAGGCTTCTACAATGTGCAGCAGAAGATTGGGTAGCTTGCATTCTGATGCGGTGCCGGACGAACCTGCATAAATTCTAGCCAGATCACGGAGGTCAAGTTCAATCTCTCTAAGGGGATCTTGTCCTTTTCTTTGACTTCGTGGACTATAATACTTTGCGCAGAGGCTTGGTGGGTTATGATCAATGTGTGAGTTTGGCTTGTTGGATTTCTGGGGAACACTTTCGATTCCTGCAATTGTCCTGCTCTCTGACGCAAGTTGCCCCGAGCAGGGCCAGCATGTCTCATTGTTCATGAAGGGAATGGCAGGGAGATTCAACCACCTGGTATCACAGAAGGGTTGTTTCCAACAAACTTGCAGTTCCTAGAATAATGAATTGAACAAACAACTATTGACCAGCTAGTTCAAGGGTTTCCGTGGTGGGAGCTGTGTTTGTTTGGATGTGCACCCTTTTAAAGAACCTGATTGCGAGCCGCCCTACGAGCACACAAGTGGGTCAAAGCACCAGGCAGATAGAAGACTGAGTGCCACGGCACTCGCAAAGTGATGGATAGCTCCATATTGTCTAGAACCTCGATATACTACCAAGAGGATGTTGCAAGCACTTGCAGCATCCAGTCGGAAGTCCCATAGCTGAATACTTACTTAGAGGTTCTGATGGCAGTCAGGGCCACCTTGTCTCCATGGTGAGGCAAAGAAAGCGGCTGAAGCCAAGGCGCTGGGAGACAAAAAGCAATGGGTTTTCCCTATCGGTATGGCGTTTGGTTGCCCTGTGAAAGATTGGTGTAGAGTGTTGTGTCAAAAAATAGGGGAGCATTTGCCACAAAAAAAAACCTTGGTTCAGATTCGAGGACCAGGAGAAACGGAGATTGAAGTGACCTACTAGCCGGCAGAGGAGTTTGGTGGAAGACACGGCAAATTTGTCAAATATATCGAAGCCGGAAATGGTGCTCCGCCTTACTACAGAGAAAAACAGGGCCAGCGAGCAAGCAAGAAAGCAGGCAAGCAAGCGAGCAAGCAAGCAGGCAAGCAAGCCCGCCACACTGCAATGTTTCACACGGCAAAATGTTGAGCGACATTTGCAGGGCAGCTTCACTCATCTCCAATCGTTTTTCATCAGCAAACAATAATCAGTACTGCAAACAATTTACGTATGATCTCCGCATCTGCTTGACCTGTGCCTGACGCAAAACAGCTTTACTCATTCCCAGTTCCTAGACTTTATGCTTTATTGGCAGACGGTTTTAGTGGCAACCACCAGGTGCGGAGTTGCTTTTGCAATCTACTCAGGAAGTGAGTTTAAGATCAATTACGCCGTGATGTTCCAGAAGGCCAAATCTCAAGACGCTGGCGTCCACTAGGTGCCAACAACGCCATGACTGTTAATTTGCCGCAGCCACAAGGGGTTGAACACGTGGTTTTCTCAAACTCAACGTTCAGCAACATGTTTGCAGAATGCTTGCGCAGACGACTATGACGCCTAGGGAACAGCTGCAGCAACTTATGGTCCTTCCTTCAGCTTATAAAGTTATTCCCAGTGTTAGTGAGTTTGCAGCGCAGTCGTTGCACATTGAATGCTCGGTAAATTGGAGTTGAGAGGATATGTTTATCGTCACTCGGATCATCATGTTAGGCTTTAAAAAGACAACGGAGCCCTAAGAAATTTGCCAACAAGCGGATGGATTGTCTCAGGATTCCAAAGACGTTGTGCTTTGGAAAAGATGGTTTCCCTAAGAAACAAACAGCAAAGGTTACCAGCAATAGAGATGCACCCACTTCTGACTAGCATCTTCGCGCGCCGCGAGAAGATTTCCAGCAACCTGGGCCTTGGCAGTTGGAGCACCTCACAAGAGGTTTGCCTAAGCAGGCGAAGACGGCAGAGGCGGGAATGCGAGGGGCGGTGTTTCACGTGTTTCGAGGTTGGCACTAGCCTTTGCAAATTCAATCATGGTGACATGTGTAGCTGTTGAAAGGTCACCACGTGTGATTGTAAGGTTCTGATGCTTTGGCTGAATGAAACAGAAGGGTGAG
>CAUJNA010003386.1:0-79071 GCA_963377175.1 Effrenium voratum
ATTGATAACAATCACTTTGAGATCAATGGCTATTCCGGCAAGAACGTGGAGTTGCTATGGGATCACCTGCACCACCCCCTCCCTGCACTCTGGTTGCCACGGTGGCGGGCTGCAGGCAAAACTGCGGGCGCCTTGCCCAAGTATGAGTATAAAATGGCCTTTTCTTTCATTATGTTGGGGACATTCGAGGATTTTGGGGTCGTGCTGAGGAGTAGAATACACAATGCTAAAAAAAAAATGCTTTGGCTTTGCAACATACTTGGTCAGGAAAGAAGCTGCCGCGTCATCAAATGCAGTGTATTCAAACTGCTGCTTGTGGATTTGCATCTGCTCATACGGACACGTAGGAGAATTAGAATTGCATATGGCTGACAAAGACTGGAGTTCCGAAAACGGTGAAGAGCATTGTCGCAAAATTTCCATAACTTGATCGTATGCTTTCTTTGCAGGTCCATGTAAAAGTTCGATGTCTCTTTGCACGCCAGTTCACACATATGCCGCATTCAGAACACAAAATGGGGGCACAGCCATGCGTGCATGCTGCAGCTCTAAGGTCTAGGATCTAGGTAGGGAAAGATCGATATTTCGATTCATGGTTAAACTTAACCTTATGGCAGACCTAAATCGTAAATATGCAACTTTATGCAAAAATTAAAAGGGCAAATTCCCCAGCACCTCGATCGCCGATGACAAAAAACACCCTTGTCGGCTAGTTTGTGTTTTTACGGGGAAATTATTTCTATTTTTTAGTTGACAAACGGAGTAGATGTTAATTGTTCGGTACTCTCCTAACTATTCAAAGAAATATTAAAGAACATAAAGTGGTTATCAAAGAGGTTATTTTCTTAATTCTAACTTTTAAATAGCAAGTCGAACACAATCCCATATAACAAGGTGCTGGTTTTATTCCACAACATTAATACTAGCGGGGGCCCGCTGCTTTCCAGCAGCGTGCAAAATGAAGCCCATAACAAGAGAGTAACACAATCAGAACATGGAGTTAAAAAAATATTCCAATTTAAATAATTTTAAATAGATATACACTACTCACAAAAACAGGAACAGACAAACCGAACAAATGCTTAACAAAACGCGGTTTCGGAATATTTCGAAAATATACACAATAACGATTTTGTGCCTTAGCCTTGGACCGTACCCAAATAGAATATTTCGACAAATTATACATTGCACTAAATTTCAGACCCAATTCTGGAGACCCAAATATCTAATGACGAGTTATAAATAGAACTTCTCAATAGTATCTCAATATGTTTCCTAAAACACTACGATACACAAAATAACAATATCTTTCAGGTGCCCGATGCCAGCATACAGATATTTAGTCCATAAAAAGTTGCCTACATAAGGGAAAAATAGATCCATAAATTATTATACCTCAAAAAATCCATTACAATACAATATTTCAACCAAAAAAATAATAATAAATATAAATAAATTATTTTTCCAACCTCCAAAAAACTTTTTCATCCAAATATTCATTCCATAAAAAGCCTTGCCAATGCGATTTCAATCAATCTAAAAAAATTAAATATTCGATTCTTTTAAACTTAGCCGAAATCGGCCAACTTGTCATTAACCTAAATATCTTATCATTTAAATGCCCATTTATAACACCTTTTTCAAGGCTAAATCAAAAGAAATCTCGGGAGACAAAAATATATAATAATTTTTCAATTCTAAAACAATCCATTCCACTCCTCTAAGAAAAAAAAAACCTCCACAAATCTTTCAGCCAAAACAAACAAAGACACAAAAACACAAAAACACAAAGACACAGAGACAGAGAGACACAAAGACACAAAGACACAGAAACACAGAGACACAGAGAGCACCGAGACACCGAAACACAGAGACACAGAGACACAGAGACACAGAGACACAGAGACACAGAGACACAGAGACGCAGAGACGCAGAGACGCAGAGACGCAGAGACACAGAGACACAGAGACACAGAGACACAGAGACACAGAGACACAGAGACACAGAGACACAGAGACACAGAGACACAGAGACACAGAGACACAGAGACACAGAGACACAGAGACGCAGAGACACAGAGACACAGAGACACAGAGACACAGAGACACAGAGACACAGAGACAAACACAGACAGACACAAACACAGACAGACACAAACACAGACAGACACAAACACAGACAGACACAAACACAGACAGACACAAACACAGACAGACACAAACACAGACAAACACAAACACAGACAGACACAGACAAACAAACAGACAAACAAACAGACAAACAAAGAAACAGATACCAGAAACAAAGAGACCAACAAACAAAGAGAGACAGAGCAAGACACCGACAAAGAGACAGAGACAAAAAGAGACACACCTTCGGCGCGCAGCACACACAAACAAACAAACAAACAGACAAACAGACAAACAAACAGACAAACAGACAGAGACAAAGACAAAGACAAAAACAAACACCAGACACAGACACAAACACAGACACAGACACACAGACACAGACACGCAGACACGCAGACACAGACACACAGACACACAGACAGACACACAGACAGACACACAGACACACAGACACACAGACACACAGACACACAGACACACAGACACACAGACACACAGACACACAGACACACAGACACACAGACACACAGACACACAGACAGACAGACAGACAGACAGACAGACAGACACAAACAGACAGACACAGAGACACAGAGACACAGAGACACAAAGACACAGAGACACAGAGACACAGAGACACAGAGACACAGACACAAACAGCCACAGACACAGACACAGACACAGACACAGACAGACACAGACAAAGACAGACACAGACACAGACAAACACAAACACAGACAGACACAGACAAAGAAACAGATACCAGAGACAGACAGACCAACAGACAAAGAAACAGATACCAGAGACAGACAGACCAACAGACAAAGAGAGACAGGGAAAGACACCGACACTTCGGCGCGCAGCGCGCCGGATTCTGATGTCGACATGCCACAGGCTTCGCCTGCGCACGTGCACGCGTCCGACTCCGAGCCCGAGAGCCGTGATGCAGACGGGTTGCAAGAACGCGCGTGTGAGCTCTTGGCTGCGCGTGCGCCAGTTGCACGCGGCGGCTGGCCGCTTGTCCCTTGGCGCCCTCGCCCTGTGGAGCGAGCCAGTGCAAAACGGTCGCTGTCCCGCTGTTTTCGCGGCCAGGAGGTGGTTGCAGGACTGTTTATCGCATCGCCAAATTCTCGGAAGATGGGCCAAGATTTCAGCCAAAATTGCTACGGGCAGGCAGATATATGCCCCGACTCTTTATCTGGAAGACACAACGGCTTCGTTCAACGGCTACGGATGGGAAAATATATACCTAGAATTTTGATGTAGAAAACACAATGACTTCGTTCAAAGTCCGGATCATTTTTCCGAAATATCCCGGATATTTCGATACTCGTACTCCAGACCATTTTTCCGAAATATTCCGGATATTTCGACGATGGTATTTCCCGAAATATTTGGAATATTTCGGGAAAATGGTTCTTAAAATATTCAGAATATTTTAAGAACATGGTGGGTGGCTGCGATTCCCGGATCGCTTTCCCGAAATATCTAGAATATTTCGGGAAATTGGTCCCTACAAAAAATGAAGTCACTATGTCTTCCGCACATATGCCGGGAAAGCCCGGACAAATTTGGGCGAATGATCCATAGGAATTATGAAGCGATTACATCTTCGTAGGGCAATCCAAACCAATTTTCCGAAATATCCGGGATTTTTCGGCAAAGCGGTCCGGGAAAACGCGCGCAAATGCGACGAGCAAGTTTCACGATTTCGTTTTATAGAGTAAATATATCCATTAAATCATTCAAATTACTAAAATAATAATAAATATTTAATCTTAAAATAATATCAATATCACAACAAATACACATAAAACAATTACAAATAACAAACTATCTACAACTAAAATTAATACTTAACGAGATCTAATAAACATATCTTAATATTGTCGCCAACGAATCTAAATACAACACACAACTTCTTATAATAACAATAGACAAATAATATTATATTCAAAAACGATTCGTTTAAAACGAATTTACGCTTGCACTTACATACCATCGGCTTACCATCCCCAATAGCCGACCCAAAATACGCCAATTCAAACCCCCTTATATTCCTACGGGAGTCGGTCTACCATCATAAACGATTCATGAGTAACACTTACCTATATATATTTTCACAACAACAAATTCCCATCATAAGTAGATGATCCAATAACAAGTAACAACCAACAAAAACAAAAATCACAAATAAAACAAAAAAAACAACATATCACACATACAGAACGAATAAAACCTAGCTCTATATTTTGTTTCCTAAATATAAATTCCTATCATCAGCTTTATCGACTCTATATCATATCTTCCAAACATATATCAACTATTACAACATAACTAGAAAAAAGAGAAAAACACAAAAAAAAACAAAGAAAGAGAAATAGAGAGAAATAATAAAAAAGAAAACGAAAGAATGAGACAATGAGAGAAAGAGAGAAAGAGAGAGAAAGAAAGAGAAAAAAAGAAAGAGAGAAAGAGAGAAAGAAAGAGAGAGAGAGCGAGAGAAAGAGAGAAAGAGAAAAAGAGAGAAAGAGAGAGAAAGAAATAAATAAAGAAAGAAAGAAAGAGAGAGAAAGAAAGAAGAAAAAAGGGAAAGCGAGAAAGAAAGAGGAAGAGAGAAAGAGAGAAAGAGAAAGAAATAAAGAAAGAAAGAAAGACATAAAGAAAGAAAAAACGAAAGAAAGAAGGAAAGAAGGAAAGAAAGAAAGAAAGAAAGAAAGAAACAACTAAAGAAAGAAAGAGAGAGAGAGAAAGAAAGAGAGAGAGAGAAAGAAAGAGAGAAAGAGAGAAAGAAAGAGAGAAAGAGAGAAAGAGAGAAAGAGAGAAAGAGAGAAAGAGAGAAAGAGAGAAAGAGAGAAAGAGAGAAAGAGAGAAAGAGAGAAAGAGAGAAAGAGAGAAAGAGAGAAAGAGAGAAAGAGAGAAAGAGAAAGAGAGAAAGAAAAAGCGAAAAAGAGAAAGAGAAAGAGAGAAAGAGAAAGAAAGAAAGACAGAAAGACAGAAAGACAGAAAGACAGAAAGACAGAAAGAAAGAAAGAAAGAAAGACAGAAAGACAGAAAGACAGACAGACAGAAAGACAGAAAGACAGAAAGAGAGAAAGAGAGAAAGAGAGAAAGAGAGAAAGAAAGAGAGAAAGAAAGAAAGAACGAACGAAAGAAAGAAAGAACGAAAGAAAGAAAGAGAGAGAGAGAGAGAGAGAGAGAGAGAGAAAGAAAGAAAGAGAGAAAGACAGAGAGAAAGAGAGAAAGAAAGAGAGAAAAAGAGAAAGAGAGAAAGAAAAAAAGAAAGAAAGAAATAAAGAAAGAAAGAAAGAAAGAAAGACAGAAAGAAAGACAGAAAGAAAAGAAAGAGAGAAAGAAAGAAAGAAAAAGAAAGAAAGAAAGAAACAAAGAAACAAAGACAGAAAGACAGAAAGACAGAAAGACAGAAAGACAGAAAGACAGAAAGACAGAAAGACAGAAAGACAGAAAGACAGAAAGACAGAAATAAAGAAAGAAAGAAAGAAAGAAAGAAAGAAAGAAAGAAAGACAGAAAGACAGAAAGACAGAAAGACAGAAAGACAGAAAGACAGAAAGACAGAAAGACAGAAAGACAGAAAGACAGAAAGACAGAAAGACAGAAAGACAGAAAGAAAGAAAGAAAGAAAGAAAGAAAGAAAGAAAGAAAGAAAGAAAGAAAGAAAGAAAGAAAGAAAGAAAGAAAGAAATAAAGAAATATAGAAATACAGAAAGACAGAAAGACAGAAAGACAGAAAGACAGAAAGACAGAAAGAAAGAAAGAAAGAAAGAAAGAAAGGAAGGAAGGAAGGAAGGAAGGAAGGAAGAACGAAAGAGATAAAGAAGGATATTTCTGCCCCGGCTCTGCCGAACTTTAGTGTCATTCAACCTTGAGAAAGAACACAAGACTTTAGACCACGTTTGCCTCCCAACCTAATTTTGTCGCATTGTCGCCTTCTCTGGCGGAGGTGCTCAGTGCACCTTAAGCGCACAGAGAAACCCCCGGAACGGCAGTTGCACGGAGCAACACGCTTGGGCTGCCAGAAGCAGTCACAAAGGCCAGACCTGTAACCGGGGTTTTGGCTTTCCAACATGCGCAAGGAGTGCTCACAAAAAGAAACACTTGGTGTGATCAGTTGGGGCATCCACTCTTCCCATGGTGTGCTCTGGGTGTTGGTTTTCATTGAAACGCGAAAGCCATGCTGAGCGAGAAGTGCCACTGGTTGCTCCGCTCTGATTGGCCAACTGCCATAATGGAGAACTGCTCACCCAGATCTTTCAGAGTGGCCAAGCCTCAGCCCGCACACCGTTTCCCCAAGTGGCATGCAACGCCCGGACTGGATTCCGAAGGTGTCGGTATGCGAGGCTTCTCTAGACTCTTGGGTGTCTCTCTGCTACTCTAAAATCGCATGCTGCCGACAGGCAGCCGGTTCTGTTGACCGCGCGAATACGTGCCATCTAATCACCTGAAAACATACGCCTGAACCGCCTGAACCTCTGACTCTGCACCCAGCGCAGGCGCTTGATCGTTGGCCCAACAAGACCGCGTGCCAAAGCCAAATGGCCGAGCCGTTGCCCCTTACATTGGGAAAAATGGAGGCCACGGACTCAGGATCTTTCCAGATCTCAGGAAAATGGCCTCGGGCAAGCAACAAGAACCTTGCCTCATGCCTTGGTGCTTTCTGCAGAAGCCATCACAGCCGCCCGCTGGGCCATGTTGACAATCTCACAAAGATTGCATTTGGATGTTGTCCCAAAACATGCAACCCCTGAAAAACCGAAATCCCCCACAATCATTTCTTTCTGGCTTCATCAGCACAACCAAGCTTGCGCAATACAGACCGGACCTGCACGTCAGTCAGCCCTGTCATCTTGCTGCGCTCGGTGTCCTTAGCCATTGCGCAGGGGAAAGGGGAAGAGGTGAGTTGCCGCACTGGTTGAACAAAAGCAGGCATGGTAATCCACAAGACTCACCATGGCCCTAGAATTCCAGCGGTTGCTTCCTCAATTCCTTTCAGTAAAGCCCTCTAAACACGTTCGGAAAAGGGCAGATGCTTTGGGAGGGGGGGGGTCCATTTTCAGATTTTGAGGGAAGGCAGCCTTCCTTCCCATTGCTCCTGAAAATTGACAAAAGAGTGACTGTAAAAATGTGTATAATCGTTGAGGCCAAATGGGGCTGTTCCCCCGACCCCAGTGCAGCCCCAGTCATAATGCGAAGTCAGAGACTTCAAGGTTCATCCGCCTCGGCGCTTGGCGCCCCGCTTCAACTCCGAGGCCAGCTGGTCCTTCTCCGCGGCGGCCTTCCGCGCCGCCGCCGCCTGCTCTACCAGCTTCTGCTGGGCAGCCTGGCGCGAGAAACACACATATGGGGGAAGGGGGAGGCTTCAATTTCAAGCTTTATTCCAGTTGTGTTGAACCCAGCCATGGAGCGGCTTGGTCGGATAAACTTTTGGCTACAACCAAGTGGGGGCAAAAGGCCGAGCAAATATGGGAGCCGCAAAGGCTAATTACTCTGGCTCTGAAATCAAGGGACATAACTGCATGCCTTTGCCTGGTTGGGTACGTGCCCCAAATACATGTCCCTCACAAGAAACACAGATCATTTGTGTGGAGGTGTCTCGATATGTAGAATTGTCCGGGAAACTACAGGGCCATTGGCCCATAGAACTTCCAATAACCATTGGCAAGGCAAGCTCAAGACCTGTCGTTCATGGCACCAGCTCGGTGCACAATGGAGTTTTGCATTCCTTCGTTCCACAACTCTAGACCAAGCGCAAGCCCCAACTGACCAGCGTGGGCTCTCTTCCAGAGAGGGGTCATTGATAACCTGTGAAGCCCAGGCCATCGTTCTGGGATCGAAACCTTTCGCGCAAGCACGCAGCCGTCGATTTTCTTGGGACCTGACCATAAACGACCCAAAAGCACTTCAAAGACCCGCCTGCGCTTCCTCCACCGCCTTCTTGGCGGCTTCGGCCTTGGCCGCCAGGTCCATGGCCTGCTTCTGCGTCAGCTCCCTGAACCGGTGTGCCGGGCACCGGCTCGAATTGGGGGTTAAAGGGGTTGAAGAGGATTCATTTATCCATTTTGGGCACTGGACTAAGCGCTGCAAAGGGAAGGTTGATCCCGTAGCCCGTCTTCATTTCTCCAAAAGTAGGGCCCACCTTCATAGAGATTTACCCCATTCCCTAAATAGAGATTAAACGTATTTCGTGTCGAAAACTACTTCAAATTAAACGGCGCTTTCGGGTTGTGGCAAGTCCCCGCCTCATCTCGGAGAGTGCCTGGAGCAGGATAACATGTGGCGTTTGTATAGGGAGGACTTTTCTGGAAACGATCCTCCCGTTCTGCGACACACGAGCAGTGCCGTGTAACTTGGTGTTTAACGACCTCTCCAGGGTGCACAACTTGCTTTGTACCATCTTGTTCTGGTCAGAAGCATCGCAATACCCTTGGCAGAACCCTCTCCGAAAGATTTGCATGTTTCGTGTAAACAACAATCGCTTTCAAGGAGTTTAAGGTTGGTTTAAACAAGCTGTCTATCCCGTGACAAAATTCTCAATCATTCTCGATCAAATTCAGACACACACACACACACACACACTCACACACACACACACAACACAAATACAAATGCAATACGTATGCAGTTATGCAATGCACACATACGTTTGGAGAGGCTCAGAATTGTTGAAGCAATCTTCGTGTTGAATGGTGTCTAAGTTGTTCAAAACAGAACCCCTTGTGATGGTGCCAAAAAAATAAACAGTGATCCCTATCAATCTTATTACCCTACTTTCAATATCTTCCCCCCCCCCCCTGCCCCCCGCCCAGTTTGCCACTCCGCTTAACTATGGTTGGGCAAACCATGTCTCAAACCTAATTTAACAGATAAGCGGCTTGACACAACCTCTTCTTTGCTCCCTTTATCTGCTCTCTAAGCACACATTGTCACACCAAATTCACCACCCTTTTCCCAAAGCCACCCTTCTCGGCGGAAGCGGAACCCTGATCTAAGCCTAAACCCCCCAAACGAAGCCACTTTCGAAGCCAACAAACACGAGCAACACAAATTCAATCAGAACCGCCTCCTACACCTCCCGACTTGACTCGTCACGCGTCACGCGTCACGTGTCTCGCGTCTCGCGTCTCGCCTGGTGCTCCGCCACCTTGGCCTCCTCCGCCGCCTTCCGCGCCGAGAGTGCCTCCTCCAGGGCCTTGGCCTTGGCCACCTGACATCGGAACGGCGAACGGCAAGGACCAAGCGGCTCACTCAGCGCGACCGAACATCCCCCTGACCCCCCCGCCTCTGCAGCTTCCATGACCTCATGAGCTTGCTTCGCCTTGGCGTTCTCCTCCGCCACCTTCTGGTCTGCCTTCTTAACGGCCTGGCACGCGGTTGGCTGAGCTGGAGAAACAAACAATCCGACCAAAAACATGGGGTTCACAACTGACATTGACTTTCCCTTGCCATGATATCTTGCGTGTAGCGTCGCGCAAAACTGGAAACTCCCAACCCAGCTTTGGCTCGCACCTTTCCTGTTGGATTTCACTCACTCAAGTTGAAAGTGAAATAGATGTGATCAACTGGACATCACTGGTGGGAATTCCTGTTTTTAACAACCAGACCCATCCGGTCGCTTAAAGGAGGTTGTTGAGCCAGTCTTTTACCTGGGTCGGTTGGAAGCGTTCAGCCGAACGGTCAATATTTGGATCCCAAGTTTGGTCGCCCAGGCTATGGCCAGCTTCTCTTCAGGTGTCCCTTGGATTTGGAGGAGGTTTAGCAACGCAGAAATGGAGCAAACGCTATACGCTATTGGCGTGCCTTTTGTGGGAGCTTTCGTGTTGGCTGGATTCAAAGTCAAACCAAAAGGATACAAACCATTTTGGGGACCCCTAGCCATTTCCGAGTCAGCGGCAGGTCCCGGCCTCATCAGCGGCCTTCATGGCTTTCTCCTTCGCCTCTTCTGCTGCCTTCCTCGGCAAATTGAAACTTCCCGCTTCCCCGCAGAGTCTACCTCCAGAAGCTCTCAGTTGCCGGATTGAACAGACTGACTCAGCTCTGGTGCCAGGAAACCTCCTATCAGCACATTGAAAACCAGCCAACATGAACAATGAAAAACATGAGGCGCAGAAAAGTGAAACCATCTACGTCATAGAACCCAATTGGAAACATGATAATGTTAAAAAAAACAATGGCAAACATTGAATACAAGCAACCAAACAAACAAACAAACAAACAAACAAACAAACAAACAAACAAACAAACAAACAAACAAACAAACAAACAAACAAACAAACAACCAAACAAACAAACAAACAAACGAAGACACTCAAACAGAGCCACCTCTTGGAAAGCACGTTTGAACAGGGTTCCTCGAAAAATGGACCAAGTCCCACCTTCTCTACAAAGGATCTATTTCCTAGCTGGAAACACATGAGGCACCGAGCTGGGCTTTGGGCCCCGCGCTTGATGGCGGCGGCCTCGGAGAGGGCGTTGCTCTTCTCCGTGTGGGCGCTCTCCGCGGCCTTCTTGGCCTTCGAGGCCTCCTGGGCTTCCTTGGCCGCCTGAACACCAAAAGCGCTCGCGCAAGATCGATCCCTAGCCCGAAAGGAACCAACCCGGAGCCTCAAGGGTTTTCGCTCGTGCGAATTGGGGACAGTTTGCCCAGAAGGACCACCCGGAGTTCGCAATGAAGCAATTGACTGAAAGGCGGAGGGTTCACCTTACTTGGAGGTTCGGCTAGCAGGTTTTCTTGACTCCAAGAGAATTTGCGTAATCATGTGAAGGTTTCTGCCCACCACGTTAAAACCAAGCCGCCAATTTCAGCATGCCTCAAGGGGAACATCTGCGGTCCCGCGTTGGAGGTGGAGGGCAGGTGAAGTTGCAATTTACTGGGCCTGCCTGGCGAGTCAACACGTGCAAGCTCAGGGGGAAGGAAGTGGGGGGAGCGGCTCCCGCAAGATCCACTCGGAACCACCCAAATCGTCACGCATAGATGCGGTTTCAATTGTTCGATTATTCTAGACTTATACCCTGGCTGATTGCCTGAAATGGGGAACTCCTGGAAGGGACAAGCAACCAGACCAAAGGCTCAAGCAGCGCGCCTGCTCTTCGGCAGCCTTTCGAGCCTCCTCTGCCTTGTTAATGGCGGCAACCTTCTCGGCCTAATGCGGACGGGCGAAGCCTTGACTGCCCCTTTTCGGCTGATTCTTGGGGACAAACCTGTAAACGGAAAATGGCGAGCTCCATGTGCCAAGGTGCAACTTGCTTGGGTTGGAAACAACCAGCTTCCCTGAGGTTGGTTCTGGTCATTTGATCCTCCAAACATTGTGAACGCACCAATGAAACCTGACTTCAAAAGGCCCTGTTCGTCTTAAAGTGGCCTTGCCTAAAATCACGACGCCCCTTTTTGTTGTCCCAAGTGAGTTTTCAATCCCGATGGGCCCTACGGAACCGTTGCCACGACTTGGAGCCATGGGTTTTTTGGCATGGGTTGCCACCTTCGAATGTCTCAATCCTGGAAGCCAAGGAAGAAATGAGAGAATCGCCCAAAACTGCCAATGAGTTTCTTTAGGCCCTACCATAAGACCCACTAAGACCAATGAGGGTTTTGGGCGCCCAAAGGTAGATATCGTCTGGATTTCACGACTCCCCCCTTCCGCCCACTAGCTCCGGAAATCGAAGGCCTCCGCCTTCTTCTTGGCCGCGTCGGCCTCCTGCAGCGCCTTCTGCCGCTCCGCGTCCGCCTGGCGGTGAGACCAGATATCATGACAGCTTGCGCTCAATCTGGTCTTTGACCTCATGGCCTGATGTGGCCTTTTTCCCAAACTCATCACCACTAGATTTTGGAACAGCACAATGGCCACCATACTCGGCAATCTTTCTCAGCTGGTTTGTACAATTGTGTTCTTGGTTTGGTCTCGTCTTACTTGCCAGGCTTGCCCAAAATGACCTCCCAAGGGTCCCAAATTTTTGGGGGTCACCTGCAAATCTGCAAATGCCGTGCCGTTAACCAAGTGACCCCCGATTTTTTTGAGCAATTGTCTGACTATTATTGAGGCTCTTTTTTGGGGCGAGGGGGGGGGCGGGGCGGGTGGAATTTTGGGGCTCACCAGGGTCTAAGTTGAAGCGGAAGCCCTTGAAGCAGTCTTTGCAATTTTGTGCTTAGATTGTACATTTGTTGGGGCAAACTTAGGGTCTATTTCACCTTCTTGGTCAATGTTCAACCCTAGGACTCAATGTTCCGCTTGTTGGATTTGGTTGGTATTTGCTAACACTATGGATGAAGCCCAATTACAAAGTACATGCTGTCAATCCGCAGTATGGCTATGGTTTGTACACGTCCCCATGTCGATGATGTCCAACAAAGAGTCCCAACTGAGATTCATTTCCACATATGAGCACTCACATGGGTTTGTGTCTTTTAGGGGGACCCTACATACGGTGGTTCTCCTTCCCGCTTCGCATTGAGCTGGAACTAGGTACCCCAAACCGCCTGGTCCGCTCGGGCGTGAGCTTGAGCTGCCCTCTGCGCCTCTGTCTGGACCTGGCAAAAAGCTCCGTGCCCCAAATCCCCCTTGGTGGGCGAGGGTACCCTTTTCGGATCCCGAGGCTGAAGTCACCGCACAAGGGGGGTCTTGGAACACCTGGCACAGGAGTTTAATAACCAACCCCGAACTCAGATTAAACGGGAGAAGGGATATGGTTCCTGCGCCCAGTTTTGTTTGTGGATCATTTGACCATAAGTCAAGGGATGGTGCCTTTTGGCGAGTTGCTTGAAGCGATGAGAACGGGTTCTGTATCGAAAAACCAGTTGGCCCCCCTTTTAAGCAAATTAAACTCACTCCCGAACTATCTACAAAAGGGGATCAACAAGTTGCTGGTGGCAGACTCGTTTGGGGAATTTCTCTCTTCAACGGTTTTAAGGGGTCATTGGATTCCCCCTTCAGGATTGCACGAAAAGGTCATTTGAATGGAACTGTTGATCTGCAATTTCCCCAACCTTATTCTGTTCATCCACCTGCTCTTACCAGAGTTGATTGCCTCCAAAGATAGGCTTTCTGGACTTTCCCCTTCACCCTTGAACATCACCCCATCCAAGGAAGCTCACTTCAGATTAGCAACCACATAGGGGCTGCCAACAAGCACCAAACACGGCATATGGGTATGATTTGACATCGTCACCCTTTAATGGATATCAATCATTTACAAGAAGATTTCTGTCCAACAATCATCTTGAAGGAGCTCCTTTTCTGGGCTAGCTATACACCTGACATGGTCATGGTAAAACTATGGGATTGCCCCGCGTGTCCTCGTTACATGTGGTTACACGGTTCACCCGGAAATGTGGCACCAACAATGCCATGCTTCCATCAGCATGCGAAGGAGTCGTCCTTCATTTGTCTGCGTCAGCATGCGAAGGAGTCGCCCTTCCATTTGGAGGAAAACATTCTAATTCTGGTGGCGCAAAGGAACCTATGCACCTCTTCTCCCTTGTTACGTGGTTTCCTCTATACGAGACCCTGGGCATGTCAGGGGCCTCTGCAGGCCGTCGAAAACGGACGGAACTTCGCGCTTCGCCTTGGCGTCGGCGGCGCGGCGTAGGTCTTCCGCCTCCTTGGTGAGGCGCTTCCTCTCCTCGGCCGCGTCCTGGAAAAGGTCGCGCGGCGGAGTCGGCTCCGAGTGGCTCGTTGGGCAACCGGAAAACCGAAGCCACGAAAATCCCAGAGCCCTACGCTTACGCACTGAACAACTGCTGCCTTGGTTGTGGCATGTTCCTCCCAAACGGACGATTGGCTTGTCAGCTCATGGCTTGCCCCCACAATGCGTGCACCCGTTGGCCATCTCACGGGGAGTTGGGACAGGGCACGTGACGAAGTGACAAAATGAAGCTCTGACTCTCCTGCTGATGTTTAAAAAACTGCCAACCAATCCACCGCCCGCTGAGGTTTGCGGCCAGATTTTGTAGTGGAAACCTGGTAGGATCCTTCAAACGGGAAACAGTCCCAATTCATCTGACAAGGTTCATGGGGGGTCGCCATATCAATCTTGCTGGTGCAGCGCTAAGTTGACTCGCACTGTTTCTTTGATTCCGCTGCAGCCCACAGAACGCTCCTTCCGCAAGGTAAAACAAACCTTGCGACTTACAGTTGCCAAAATGCTGAAACCAGCCTTTAAGGAAATCAAAAACTAGAACCCCACCCGACCCCCACCTGACCCGCCACCCACTCCCTGCATGCCCAGCTTGTTAACAGCTGACCGGGTTGGACAAAATGGAAAACCGTTAGAACCAAAACATAGAAAAAAGCTGGGCAAACCGTTCTTCTCAATTCCGACTCAGTCGACTCCGCCTGCTTGGCCTTCTCCGCCTCCTTGAGCGCGTACTTGGTCTCGGCCTTGGCCTGCACCACCTGGCCCCGAACACTCGGGGTGTGACCGAACACCAAGTTGAAGAACCAGAAGGACACCTCGATTGACGCTGAGAACAAAAAACGGGGGACTTGGTGCTGGGGGAACCGACTGGAACCCTTGTGATGGAACGAACGCCTTCGGTCCGAATACACACCGGAAGTCAGGAATCTCCAAGCAAAGGGGTTTCATGTGGATGAAATCTGTCACAAGCCAAATGTCTTCCTGCGACTCTGAGAGATCGCGCCAGAAAACGAGCCTTCTCAGTGGTCTCCCAGATCTTTTGCTCATCCAACTGGAACTTCTTCTCGGCCTTCGCCTGGAACTCCTTCCTCAAGAGAACTTCGGAGCACATCGGAGCCCTACCAAAATCTCCTGCTCCGTTCTGTTGAGCAAATGGATCTGAATCTCTTCAGACCCCACAAACCGAGTTGGGACGCACAGCAGGATCTGTGAATAGCAGGATGAGTGAAGAGGCGGTGAAGATAATAGTAAATCGACCTGAGTTGCCAAAATAGACCAAGGAGTAACCCAAGGATGAAAAGGGCTCTCCAGTGAGAATTCTGCAATGTTGAACCCCTGGTCCAGTGGCGAATTGTTAGATCTCGCAAAACAGCTATTGGCTGGCTGCTCTGGAGCCACGGAAGCCCGACATGTGTACCGAAATGGACGTCCCATCGGTCATGACTGTTTTGTTATGATGGAAACGGGATGCTCCAATGAATCACAGACCCTGTTGTGTGGTTGTGAAAGGGAAACACAAAGAACACCATTTTAGAGGTCCCCTCGTTTTAGAGACAAATAATCGTATCCCAAGAATGTGTGTGTGTGTGTGTGTGTCTTGAGATTTGTTGGTTGTCGAAGGGACGGTTTCCCATTTCATTGAAAGATCAAGCAAGTTCCGCCTCAGAACCGAAAGGATATCCATAATGCCACAACCAAAGGTGTCAATGCTATGGGTGTGTTGCAAAATAGGGGACAAGTAGGGGACCCTTCAAAGGGTTGAATTTAAACACCATGCGACATGGGGGCTGCCACAGGGCACCCATGCCAAAAACATGTGGACATCCTTTATATGGGAGTTTGTTGGCCCTGCAAAAGCCTTATTTGATTGCCAGGATTCGACTTCTGCTTGATGAGCTTCTTCTCTTGGTGGACTTCCTGTGACGCAGCCACCCTCTTCAAGGCAAATCTGGCCCCAGTTTCAGACTTCGATAATTTTTACGGTTAAATCCCTTGGCTCTCTGCCAACGTTTGGAATGGTCCTCCTAATCCTTCTTGTAAAGGGCGAACGACCATTGACAGGCCACGTTGGGGCTTGACACGTAGGAGCCTTCCGGAAAAAAAAAAACGTGAAAAAGTACGCCAACGCAAACATACGAGTGTCCACCCCTTATCTTGCTTGTTCTGAATGTGGATTCTTTCAAATGGGCAACAGCTTGAAGGACATGATTGGAAGATCCCCTTGGCTTCAGGAACCATTTTTCCACTCAGAAAACCCTCGTGGTTTCCCAGCAAGTCAATTTGAGGGGGAACCAGGCCAGCCCCGCCTTCAAGTCGCTGGACAGCTTGCCGATGTGCGAGTCCTTGCCTCGAAAGAACTGCGCCGCCCTAAAAGTCTCCGCCGCAAAAGGAAAGGCCCCAGATCCGCGTTTAGAGGCCACCGGCAAGTCGTCCGGCAGCCAGCAGTTGTAAGTCGGCCCCAAACTGGTCCAATGAAATCTGTTCATTGATTTCTTGATCCACTGCTTGGACGTCCAAGAAATTCAAGGCACATGCCAAGTCCTTCAGGTGAACCCGCCCTCCACCACCCCCTCCCCCAACGGCCCCCGCTCCATGCGGGGCCCGGCCACCGCAAAGGCTCGAGGGCTCGAAGGCTCGGCCCCGCGCTCTGCAGGGAGGCCTCGAGCTCCTGCAGCTCCCGCGCCAGCTGGTCGTTCTCCGAGGTGGACACCTCCATGCGTGGGGCTCTGGGAGGTTCTGAGGGATCAAAGAACGTGGCAAAAAACGGCCGCACGAAAAAACACGAACGACCGCAAGGGTCTGGGGGAAAAAAGAAAAAGAAAAACGGAGCCACTGGGCCGCAGCCTTTTTTGAGAGTGTCAATGGACGGGGTCCGAAGCCTCCAGCTGCTGCGACAGCTTCTTCTCCTGCGATTTGGTTGTGACAAAACAGCCCAAAAAATGAAACCCGCCACCCAGGGTGTTCTAGGACATGCCCAACAAACCACCCAGGAGAGGAGTTTCACAACGCCAGGCTAGAAGTCCGCGATCCGGTCAGCGCCCATTTTGTTCAATCCCAAGATGTGCTTGTTTCATCGAGACAGAAAGGGAAACTCGGGTTCTGGACATGCAGCCTCACTTGGCGCTTCGAGAGTGCGCCACATAGTGGGCGAGCATCAAGGTGCAACTGGTTTTCTCCATGAAGGAGGTGGACTTTGGCAGCTTATGGAGAAACACTAGTCCCCACGGTTGTCAGGGGCAAGGTGTGTCAACCCTTGACTAAAGCTTGTATCTTCAATGGCGGAATCCACGACGCCCCTATTCCTTATGGGGACTCTTGACAGAAAACCGCCGTTTGGCCCCCAACTTGTCTGCCGAGCCGCATTCTCCGCCACGACCTCCAGCTGGCCTACAGGCGGTCAAAACCTCGAGCCTTTACAGCAATCGCACCTCGGGGGTTCCCTGGGCTCACGAGCAATCTGACCATCTGAAGCTGCCAGGGCCGAACCGACACGATCCAACCGGTTGCCCGAACTATGCTGAAACAACCCACTTGCCTCATGTGGGCATACCAAAACATCCAATGGTCCATGAGGGGGGAATGATCCAGCTGGTCCAGGCTCGGGGAGAGAGGCACAAAGGAAGGATGTCAAGCCCACCAAAGAACTAACCCCAGTTGATATAACCGGCTTACCAGCCTCCCACAAGCCATACACACCCCCACCCCACTTCCCCACCAGACCAACATGCTGCCGATTTCGAAGCGGCTCGCGCACTGGTCACTGGCTCTCGGTCTTGGCGCCACGCCGATGCGGTCCAGGAGCTGCTTGTTCTCCGTCTCCAGCTGCGTCATGCCCTTCTCCAGGTCCTGGCACAGCCACAGCAACAGCCACGGAACATACGGGGTCGATCGGAGTCGAAGTGACCCGCAAGTGGAGGCCAAGCCTTCTAGCGAAGATCTAATTCTGGAGGGTCAAAGGTTTTCAGCAAATCAAAGAGAGCAGCCAAGACACGGTAGGCAAGGACCTTCACGGCAACCTGTGGGTCGTGAGGGGAACTAAGCCCATTTTCTCTCCGGCCTTGCTCTTCTGAGCAAACTTCTCCATCATGTTCTTGTAGTTCCTCTCACGTCCTGCCCAATGCGTGAGTTGACCGCGCTTCCCGACCAAAAGTGTGCCGGCGCCCTGGCCCTCATAACGGTCCTGGTATGGCAGAACCTCCCAAAAACCAGAAGGGGACAACAAGTGCTTCAACAAACTAGAGACGTGATTCTTTTCCTGCACTCCTTCCGCACTTGAATCATAAAGAAAGCTTTACGCAACTTTCTTGCAGGACCTTCCACAACTACAATACCTGATGTAGCTTGTGTCGCTGAGGCCAGAAACACAATCTCTGCGTCCCACTTACCACAAGTGGGAAACAGCTTTGCCAAGACGAAACGCCAAAATGCGCACCTTCGGGCCATGGCTCCCGTAGCGGGCCGCCCGTCCTGCAGCCACCTCGGCGGCCTGCTTCAGCAGCTCGGTCTCCTTCTTCAGGCGGTCGCCTTTGAGGGCAGGGAATGTGGGAAGGAACCGTTTTGGGGATTCCCGAAGAAAGGACATAGGAAATGGATGAATTATGCGGGGTCATTCCTTCATTTCGTGAGCACCAGAGAGTTCTTTAGGGTCCCGAGGAAAACTCATAGCTAAGGGGTACTCCTGCATTACACCAGATGACCTTCACCCTGACCGCATCGCCAAACAAGCACACCTTGAGCACACCAAACAGCACCCTCACCAGCACTCACAGCAGCACCCTGACTGCATCGCAAAACCACCACAGCACCTTCAGACCCACTGCAGCACCAACCAGCCTGCGCTGTTTTAGAAGCAATCCCTTATCTTTCAGCTGGGGGAACACATGTCGTTTTGGCCTGGGCTTCTACAGCCCAAACTAGCAACTTCAACAAAAACCGTACTCACAAAATTGGGCTAGGAAACGGCAGCAACTGAGAGAAGAGACTGTCCGCACAACGTGTCCGAAAATCGCAATCTGCTTGGTTGGTGGAAGAAAGAATTTGAAAGGACGTACCCCATTTGTTGGGTCCCCAACCTTTGGACAGTCCCAAATGGTTGGATTTGTTCAAATTACAATGGCTATATTGTTATTGTATAAGTAAGCCTTAGTTTCTTGATACTGGTGGTTGCCTTGAAAAAGAGTGATGATTGGCTACTGAGATGGAATGCCCATGAACAACTAGTTGATTTATCCTGGCTTGACAGTGTTGGTTGGTTGTTCATGATGGTTGATTCCTGGCTGGTGGTTTTCACCAGCATCCCAGCACATATATAAGTCGTTTCAGTTCCAATCTATCCCGAAATGCGTTGATGCACAATACATACAGTGGTTGGACGAAATCCTGGACCAGTCACTAGATGGTTTGAACAGGTCGCCTAGACTATTGACTATTTGATGGTGACTAATCCGCCGACATTGCTCGGCGTGTCGGATACTTACTAGAGGATAGAGGATAACCCCCCCCCTAACCCCCCCCCGCCCGACGTCTATTACGTAGGTTTTTGGGGGGGGGGGGTCCCCCACGTACCGCGCGGCAATTTGATGACGTTCCACTAAACGTAGTCTTCGGGGAGCCGGTGTCGCAAAACAGGGGTCCCAGGCTCGATTCCCCCTGCCGGCTTTTTTGCTGGCTTGGGCTTCCTGCATCCTTTTGCCGAAAATCTGGAAAAACTCAATGTTTTTGGACGTCCTCTTTGCGAAAACGCTGGAAAAACCGTGTTTTTTTTGCGGGAAATACATACATACATGCATGAATGCATGCATGTCATACATACATTACACACAAACATACATACATACATACATGCATGCATACATACATACATACATACATGCATACATGCATTACATACATACCTACCTACCTACCGACATACATACATACATACATACATACATACATACATACATACATACATACATACATACATACATACATACATACATACATACATACATACATTACATACATACATACATACATACATACATTACATACATACATTACATACATACATACATACATACATACATACATACATACATACATACATACATACATACATACATACATACATACATACATACATACATACATACATACATACATACATACATACATACATACATACATACATACATACATACATACATACATACATACATACATACATACATACATACATACATACATACATACATACATACATACATACATACATACATACATACATACATACATACATACATACATACATACATACATACATACATACATACATACATACATACATACATACATACATACATACATACATACATACATACATACATACATACATACATACATACATACATACATACATACATACATACATACATACATTACATTACATTACATTACATTACATACATACATTACATTACATTACATTACATTACATTACATTACATTACATTACATTACATTACATTACATTACATTACATTACATACATTACATTACATTACATTACATTACATTACATTACATTACATTACATTACATTACATTACATTACATTACATTACATTACATTACATTACATACATTACATTACATTACATTACATACATACATACATACATACATACATACATACATTACATTACATACATACATACATACATACATACATACATACATACATACATACATACATTATACATACATACATACATACATACATACATACATACATTACATACATACATACATTACATTACATTACATTACACATTACATTACATTACATTACATTACATTACATTACATTACATTACATTACATTACATTACATTACATTACATTACATTACATTACATTACATTACATTACATTACATTACATTACATTACATTACATTACATTACATTACATTACATTACATTACATACATTACATTACATTACATTACATTACATTACATTACATTACATTACATTACATTACATTACATTACATTACATTACATTACATTACATTACATTACATTACATTACATACATTACATTACATTACATTACATTACATTACATTACATTACATTACATTACATTACATTACATTACATTACATTACATTACATTACATTTACATTACATTTACATTACATTTACATTACATTTACATTACATTTACATTACATTTACATTACATTACATTACATTACATTACATTACATTACATTACATTACATTACATTACATTACATTACATTACATTACATTACATTTGCATTACATTTGCATTACATACATACATACATTACATACATTACATTACATACATACATACATACATACATACATACATACATACATTACATACATACATTACATTACATACATACATACATACATACATACATACATACATACATACATACATACATACATACATACATACATACATACATACATACATACATACATACATACATACATACATACATACATACATACATACATACATACATTACATACATACATACATACATACATACATACATACATACATACATACATACATACATACATACATACATACATACATACATACATACATACATACATACATACATACATACATACATACATACATACATACATACATACATACATACATACATACATACATACATACATACATACATACATACATACATACATACATACATACATACATACATACATACATACATACATACATACATACATACACATACATACATACATACATACATACATACATACATACATACATACATACATACATACATACATACATACATACATACATACATACATACATACATACATACATACATACATACATACATACATACATACATACATACATACATACATACATACATACATACATACATACATACATACATACATACATACATACATACATACATACATACATACATACATACATACATACATACATACATACATACATACATACATACATACATACATACATACATTACATACATACATACATACATACATACATACATACATACATACATACATACATACATACATACATACATACATACATACATACATACATACATACATACATACATACATACATACATACATACATACATACATACATACATACATACATACATACATACATACATACATACATACATACATACATACATACATACATACATACATACATACATACATACATACATACATACATACATACATACATACATACATACATACATACATACATACATACATACATACATACATACATACATACATACATACATACACATACATACACATACATACATACATACATACACATACATACACATACATACATACATACATACATACATACATACATACATACATACATACATACATACATACATACATACATACATACATACATACATACATACATACATACATACATACATACATACATACATTACATTACATTACATTACATTACATTACATTACATTACATACATTACATTACATTACATTACATTACATTACATTACATTACATTACATTACATTACATTACATTACATTACATTACATTACATTACATTACATTACATTACATTACATTACATTACATTACATTACATTACATTACATTACATTACATTACATTACATTACATTACATTACATTACATTACATTACATTACATTACATTACATTACATTACATTACATTACATTACATTACATTACATTACATTACATTACATTACATACATACATACATACATTACATACATACATACATTACATACATACACATTACATTACATTACATTACATTCACATTACATACATACATACATACATACATACATACATACATACATTACGTACATACATAATACATACATACATACATACATACATACATACATACATACATACATACATACATACATACATACATACATACATACATACATACATACATACATACATACATACATACATACATACATACATACATACATACATACATACATACATACATACATACATACATACATACATACATACATACATACATACATACATACATACATACATACATACATACATACATACATACATACATACATACATACATACATACATACATACATACATACATACATACATACATACATACATACATACATACATACATACATACATACATACATACATACATACACATTACATTACATTACATTACATTACATTACATTACATTACATTACATTACATTACATTACATTACATTACATTACATTACATTACATTACATTACATTACATTACATTACATTACATTACATTACATTACATTACATTACATTACATTACATACATACATACATACATTACATACATACATACATTACATACATACATACATACATACATACATACATACATACATACATACATACATACATACATACGTACACTTACATACATACATACATACATACATACATACATACATACATACATACATACATACATACATACATACATACATACATACATACATACATACATACATACATGCATACATACATACTTATGTACATGCATGCATACATACGAGAGAGGGAGATTGGGAAGAGAGAGGCTTGGGGGGATGGGGAGGATGGGAGCAGAGGGAGGGAGAGCACACAAGGGAGACAAGGAAGAGAGGAAGAAGGAGAAAAGGGAGAGGACAATGTCGGCGGACTGAGCCGGAGGCTCTAAAGTATGGCGTAGCATCACAATGTGAGCAGTTTGGTGCCTTGTAGTCCTGAATCTATGCGGCTTCCACTTTTCTGGGGGCTGTTTCGACATCTGCAATCATGTCACCCTATGAACAGTGAGGTGCCCCTTTGCGGAACTGTACACTCGCAAGGCAGGCTACTAAATCTTGGCATCTGCAGTTGTAGGGCTTTCAATTGAATTGCACCCTTCGAAGGCAGACTCATCAATGTGTGTCACGAAATCCGGAAGCATCAAGCTTCTCAAGGAAACGCATTGGCTGAAGGCAAACGGTCCAATCTTCTTCAAAGAAGCTGGAAGAGTCATGCTGCTCAACGATGCGCATCCCATGAAAGCGTTCCCGCCAATCTCGGTGAGCGACTCCGAGATGGTCACGTCCGTTAGCGAACTGCACCCTTCGAAGGCAGACCATCTGATCTTCGTCACAGAATTGGGCATCCTTAGTCTTTGGAGAGAAGTGCACAGCTTGAAGCCAGATGATGGGATCTCTGGCACGGGCCCCAGAATGGTCAAGCTGGTCAACGAAGTGCACTGCTTAAAGGCACACGGCCCAAGCTTCTTGACAGAAGCTGGAATTGTTAAGCTCGTCAATGCAGTGCATCCCTCGAAGACAGAGGGTCCCATCTTCATCACAGACTCCGGAATCATCATGTCCGTCAACGAAGTGCACTGCGAGAAGGCGGACTCTCCGATCTCTGCCGCAGAGTTGGAAACGGTCAAGCTGTTCAATGAAGTGCACGCCTCGAAGGCCGAACGTGTGATCTTAGTTACTGAATCTGGGATGGTCAAGCTGGTCAACGAGATGCATCCTTTGAAGGCAGACTCTCCAATTTCTGTCACGGACATTGGAATTCTCAAAGTTCGCAGTAAATTGCACTGCTCAAAGGCAGACGCTCCAATGTGTTCCAGAGAACTTGGGAGCGTCAAGCTCCTCAACGAAGTGCACCCCATGAAGGAAGAGGTTCCAATCTTTCTCACTGAGTTTGGGAGTGTCAAGCTTGTCAACGTATTGCATCTCTCAAAGGCAGACTTCCCAATGCTTGTCACAGATCGTGGAATTGTTAAGCTTGCCAATGAGTTGCACATCTCGAAGGTAGACTCACCAATCTCGGTCAGCGACTCTGGCAGTGTCAAGTCTTTCAATCGAAAGTTCTCCCTGAAGGAAGCAAATCCAACCTTGATCACAGAATCTGGAATGGTCAAAGTCGTCAAGTCGCAGTTCTCAAAGGCTAAGTCGCCAATCTCTGTCACCGAGTCCGGGATGGCCAACCTCCCAACAGATCTGCAATTTCGAAAAGCTCTGGGATCAATGACACTTACATCCTCTGGGATGTGGATTGAAAACCTCACCCCACGTTCCGACAAAGAAAACTCCACCATGTTGCGATTCGAGACCTTGACAATGCGTTCAAGAAAGATGGCCTGCACGGAGCTCTCTGGTGCAAGCGAAGGCATGTCCATTCCATCCTCTTTGAGCTCCTGGTCATCCACAAAGATTTTCACCACCATCACCTGCTGCTCAAACCGGTCTTGCCAACGCGATCTGATCACATCTTGCTTGAACTTGCCAACTGTCGTGTCAGGCTCAACTTCAACCGTGAGAGCGTCTCCACCTGGCAGAAACAAGTGCTAAACAATGTGGAAATTCACAATATGGTACTGAATACCACAATTGCAGTACTACTGCAATTGTGGTATTATCTTAACAACATGATACCATACGGTATCATTTTGAGTGAGCTGTCCTTATCATTTTGACTCATGGCCGCAAGCTCGAAATTAGGCGGAAACCATTCAGCAACAAAAGCACGAACAACTCCTGAGCCATTCAACGTACCCGTGTCCGAACCCATCAGTTTTTGGTTGATAGGACCTTAAGACCTATATATAACCATCAAGCAACTGTTAGGTGTTTGTTAAATGGATCACCTATCTGCAGGTAATGGAAGGACCCAAGTAGCCAGGCACTCCACCCAACAACCATACCTTGTCTATGTTCAATTGTTCAAGTAAACTAATTAGCAAAGCCACCTCGGGTTGGTCGACTACTTCCCCAATTTGCGTATCAGGGTCTTCTTCAGTTGCTAGATGTTGCTTCAAGGTGAATACTTGAGCCATGAACAATACTTCTATCCTAATCCTCAATAGCATCAAGATATTGAAGATGACAATCCCATATCATTCCCAATCATCATGTTTTTCCATCGCGGGTTACTTCCAGTGACTTGGCAGAGTCGAGCCACTTGCCAGCTGCACTGGAACCCTCATAGGTGCCAAATCGCTTTGCGCACGGGCGAGCTGTCACGGATTGTGGTCCAGGAGGTTCTCCTCCTTGAGCATCAAACAGCGAAACGGAACACCTCAGTGATCTCGATGCCTGTAACTAGTTGGAACGGGAGTCTCATACTGGATTAGTTCATAATCCCCTTCAAGTCGGCTCTACCTGTCATTCCCACCCTCAACCATTGGGTGTTGGTCACTGATCAACGTAAAACATCTTGACCAGAATCTGCTTGGATCCGCAGGAAGGATGGAGCTTTGAGTGCAAAGCCAGTTTGGCCAATCAAGGTGCAATGTCTCAGTCCTACCTTCAATTCTTGTCTGGGGAAAACCAGAGAGTAAAATGCATATCCCCCTAGATTGGGTGCCTCAAAATTAGATCCTTCACTTGGTGGCTTGACATGCCTGAAACATTTGCGGGCCATGGATGGTAGGTCCTCAAGTCCACTTGCAGCACATTCCTTTTGTGAGTGACAAATAGGTCATTTTGTGAGTTCGAGGGAACGGCTTACCCTTACCCCACAGAATGTACTGTGTGAAGTCCACAGCAAGTGATCATGTCTCGTGAATCGGGGGTCAACCCAAAAATGAGCAAAATCATGTCATCTAGATATCCCATAAAAAATAGTCACCCCCCAAACCACCTCCCAACACTAAGGGAAGCACACCGATATCTTTCTTCTTCCAGGAAAAAACTCATGACATTCTTCGATGTGGTTCCCAGAATAGTGCTACCCAAACATCCATCAACAAGCTACGATGGATGATCTATTCAAGTAGGAAATCAACCATGGTTTGGGAGCATCACTTTGGGACATGCCCATTCTTGCCGAAGCCCCGCCCCGAAGTCCGAAAACCCGCTCCGCCTTCCGCCATCACCTCCCTCAGCTTCTTGTTGAGCTCCTGAGCATGCCACGCTCCGCTCGAAGGCACAACGAGAAAAGCCTGGAGGAATCTCAAAATCCGAAGCGAAGGGATGCCCAGCTGAAATGAGCTGGGAACCTCCCGGGCTTGTCCGGGGAAACCCATCGGAATCCCCATCTTTCCCGCCCTCGAGGTCCGTTTTGGCCGGATCAGTGAGCTATGTCAATGTCCAAGGCATCCGCGCTAGGCTCGATTTTCTCCGCTTGGTGTTCCGTTTGTTTTTCCCTGCTTTTTTCGGGATTTTTTCGGGGTGACCAAAAGTAGAGTCTCCACTGCAAAATAGAAGGGTTTGCGCAAAATGGGGTGCCTGCAAACTTTGCTCAGGGCTCTATGTCAATCTGCAGAGGAGAGCAAGAGGCAACCGAAGGTGAGAAGGCCGACCTGAGTTCGCCTGACCCATTTGGACACCTCGCGCCTCCTGCTTCTTCTGGGAGTCGGCCAGGTTCTCCTCCACTTTGCTTACCTGGCTGTCCACTCAGGTGCCGACCCGGTGGCTCACACAACTCTTGACATGTAAGGCAACACAAGAGAGCCTTTACCTGTTTTCACAGAGGTCAAAAGACATGCGGTTTGAGGCAAATCTGATTGTTCACTTTTCGGTTCCTTCATGTCGAAAGGTGAGGCAGGAATGTGTGGGTGGGGAGGTATTGCACTGATTTCACACTCTTTCTGGGCTCAAGTAAAGCGGGCCTTCTCCTTGAGTGCAGCATTCTCCTTGCGCGACTCCTTGAGATTGGTGAGCACCTGGCTAGGCCAATGGAAACAGAAATCCCTGCATCGTCACAAACGATGCAAATGGTACCCTGCGTTCATGAAACTGGATGAGCTACATCAAGGAGTGAACCTTTGCAATCCCAAGGATAAACCCATCCTCGCAAAGGATACACACAATTTCCAGGGTCCCTTGCGTGTGAGCCCCGACCAACACGTACTGTGGGAATGGGAAGCCTACGCGACGGCGTGGACCCCAAACTCCTTGCCCTCACCTTCGGTGGACTCGAAATCCCCAGGTCCCAGGTAAAAACTCTGAGCCTCAACCAATCGTTGGGTATTTTGGGGCCTTCCTCAATGCTCGTTTACTCGCCGGCCAAATCCCATGCCACTGCAAAAGTCATCAACTTTTGCTGGTTGAAAGGGAAAATTCAGAACACCCAAAAGGGTAAAAAGGCAGACGGCCAAAACTTTTAGCTAAGCCAAGCAACCATGAGCGAATAATTGCCAAAGCCAAGAAACCAGGCTTGGTTTCTTGGCACCTGACAAACAGTAGTCTGGCAATGTAATGTCAAGAACAGATCGATGGCAGCGGCTGCCCCAGACAACACGACCCTGCGCGCGCCTCGCCCGTCTCCGCCCTAGAGGAGGTGAGCCTCGGGAAGGCTTTGTTTTAAAGACGCGAGTTGGTGTACCAAATGTGTCAAACTCGGGACGACCCTTCTCGGGTCCGACCGAACTCATAGGCAAGCCCCTGCGCACCACAGCCGAGGCAAAACCACAAGAAAGAAGATAAGACCACCAAATGGCGCTTCCCAAAATAAGCAGAAACATGAATGGGGAATTCCAAAAACAAGGCTGGGCTGTTTAGCTTTTAGCTTCCTCAGCCACAAAACGGTTGACCGCTTTGGCACCCCACGCTTCTTGAACGCCGGTCAGCTCGGTTTTGAGCTTCGACTCCTGGCCGAAACCCGCAGAACTCCAATACCGCGAAGTAAACTGCTTGCCCAGAGACATAGCACAAAGGAAGTCACCGAGAAACTGCTTGAAAACCGCTTCGGTTCGTCCAAATCCCAAATCGGCACAGGCTTTCGGTCCTTCTTCTTCGATGCCTCGCGCTCTGCCTGGACGGAGCACACGTCTTCAGAGCTCCCCAAATGTTCACTTGAGAACAAGTATTGCACCCCTTAAAAGTGCAACTTACTGGCGACGTTCGATGAAACTGCCACTGTCGGAGGTGACAAGAAGGGAAATCAAGGGTGCCCGTCATTAAGCCCACCCAAGCATTGCCCCATTTGAGTTGGGATTTTTTCTCGACGGCCCGCGCACGGCTGAGTCATCGGACGATTTGAACTTCCGTCTTTTTGCAGAACCTTGTTCGTTTCAGAAGCTTCGTGAAGTCAAGGGAACTAATTAGATTTGGTTTCGGGCCGATTGCAGTCATTGCAGTCACCGCGCCACGCGTCACACGCCTGCATCTGCTTGTCCAACTCCCTGCGGCCGCTTTGGCCCAAGGTGCCCATCGACTCCCCAAACGGCGCTCCCGAGAGGGAAAACGGAGAGATTGGGCCGAGGGCTCGATCTACTCCTCCTCTGCGTTGTGCGAGAAACAACCCCAACAAAAACATCTACTGAAGCCCAGGAACACTCACCATTGGAGCTTTCCAAAAAGCCCATCCACTTAAGCCCAGAAACGATGACAGGAGTCTGCTCACATCACTGGCCCAAGGTGTCATTGTGAAACGCCCCTGTTTACAAAAGGGGCGAATCACATGCAACCGTGACACCCAAACACAAAGAAGTGAGCGTTCCTGAAGCAATGGATCATGGGATCCAACCGCACCCCATCCCTTGAACTGCGCCCCTTGCCCCTCTTTCCTCCAAAAAAGGCCTCAACAACTCGCTTCAGGGTCATATTTTTGGGAGCCGCATCTGTTTTGAGAAAATGCCCTTTGTAGTTTCAAAGGCAAACCCAAAGAACTGCAGCCTTTCTTCTGGGAAACCCCGATTTTAAGACATGGCTGTGGGTCAGAAATGGGTACCCAAAATGGAACCCTGGTAAATGGAACCAAGGACTAAAACCTGCGTTCCCCTGGTTAAATTTTGGCCCATACCCACATCTTCTTGTCTTGAAACCGAGGGCCGACATTGGCCTCACGGTGACGGCCAGCTCCTGCTTCTTCTCCTCCAGCTTCTGCAGCTCTTCCTGACTGCGTCCCGGCTACGGTAAGTAAAGAGGCAGCTGTCTTCCATCCAGAAGACACATCTGACCCCTGACTTGGAGGTGAAGCAGGTGGAAGAATTCGGAGGTAAAGGAGAAGTGTCCAGTTGGATGGGACAGGGAACCCAGGTTGCCCGCGTTCCTGATTCTGAGACATATCATGTCCAAACACGGTTGCCCCGATTGGTGAACCAAAGCAGAACAAAAGGTGTCCACAACCCCGGCCCAACACGAATCAGGGGCCTTTCAAGAGTGAGGGGTGATCCCTTCCCGGCAACGCTTCGGGCGACGGCTGCCCTGACGCCCCATGCTTCTTCAATCCTCCATTTGGCTGCCAACACAACACGGAGAAGTGCAAAACAACGCAAAACGCAAGGGCTGGCGGGTTTGGGTTGATACAGAGGGGCATGGAGACCAACCTCTAGGTTTGTCTTAAAGCTAGGGAATCCCCCTGTTCAAAGAAAACATATTTCATTTCCTTTTGAATCAACCCACTTGTCAAATTGACCTTGCCAAGGCGAAACGGGACATTTCGACCGAAGCTTTGGCGTCCTCCTTCTTCTTGGCCTCCTCCTCTGCCTCCTTCATCTGCTGCTCGTTGCGCTCCTGCTCTTCCCTGAGCAGCCAAAGCTTTCATGCCAATGTGAGGTGGCCACGTGGGCCCCCTTCAAAAGAAGGCCATGCCCGTGTCAAAAAACACAAACGCACAATGGGTACGAAAAGGTTTTATCACCCCAGGTTTGTTCCTTAGACAGGACCGTGGGTTCCTGAAAAGGAATCCTTCCAACGTGTTCGTTGTATACCTCCCCGCCCCCCCGCCCAAATCAAATCCCGAGCCAGCGAACTTGTCGGTTGACTATAAGACTGCGGAAAGGCAATCCTAATGGCTAGGCTTCCTTCAAACAGGTTGGCTTCAAAGGAAGCCGGATCATGGTTGTGACCATTTATTCCGCGTGCCCCAAGGAAAACGCATAACAAACACATGAGAACTGAACCCTCCCCCCATTTTTCGGCTCATGTCTTGTCACAACTCCCTTTTGTGAAAGTTGCATGTAAATCTTTTCCTTGAGATCTTTCAAGGGCACCTTGCCAATGTTGAATTTCTTGATCTACCACAACAACCACAAACAAACGAAACACAACAACCAACACCGCACAACCGCCACCACTACCACGACTACCACCACCACTGCTGCCACCACCACCACTACCACGACCACCACCACCACTGCTGCCACCACCATTACAACCGCCACCACCACCACCACCACCACAACAACAACGCCAGCAGCAGCAGCAGCAACCACCACCACCACCATCACCAGCAGCAGCAGCAACAACAAGAACAACAAGAACAACAACAACAAGAACAAGAACAAGAACAAGAACAAGAACAAGAACAAGAACAACAACAACAACAAGAACAACAACAACAACAACAACAACAACAACAACAACAACAACAACAACAACAACAACAACAACAACAACAACAACAACAACAACAACAACAACATCCACAACAACAGCAGCAGCAGCATCATCAACAACAACAACAACAACAACAGCAACAGCAACAGCAACAGCAACAACAACAACATCAACAGCAACAACAACAACCACATCAACAGCAACAACAACAACCACAACGACAACGACAATGACAACGACAACAACAACAACAACGACAACGACAACGACAACGACAACGACAACGACAACGACAACGACAACGACAACGACAACCACAACCACAACCACAACGACAACGACAACGACAACCACAACCACAACAACAACAACAACAACAACAACAACAACAACAACAACAACAACAAAACAAGAACAAAACCAACACAAAAACACACACGCAAAAACGCAACAGCAAAGACACACAAACACAGAACCGCAGCAACAAACAACAACCACAGAGACACACAAAGCAACAGCCAAACCACGCACACAAAATAGAAACGAAAACAACAACAACAACAAACAACAGCAGAAAAGACTCACACGACAACAAAGCACACACACAAAACCAAAGCCCGACGCCGCGACATCTCAGTCACGCTCATGCAGTGTCACGCAGAATGAAAGCGTGGCACCTTCGAACTCAGCTGCTTTTCACGGCATGCGTTGCTGTTCAGCCACATGCCCCAGCACAGGGCATCCTAACGTTTCCTGCGAACTGTAAACCGCCTCACCTGTAACACACTGGCTCGCGCCACATGTTCCACGTGTTTGAGTGCTAGGAATTGGAAAACCTTATCACCCCGCCTTTGCCATGGCGCTGCAGAAGTAAGTCTCTGGTTCATCAGAAACCGATTGAACAATATGCCTTCTTGTCAAGCCTGTGGGAACGTTTATCTCAGGACTCTCCTCCAGACTGCAAATCCACACGCCAGTACTGCAGAATAATCTCATCTCCGGCACGGCTGGTTCTAGGAGACAAAGGCTCTGAAGTGTAAGGGTTCACGCCCTCTACCAGCATCTGATCTTCCCAATAATCTCCAAATGCAATCGGTTCCTCTTCAACTCCTCCAGACAAAGTACTCGCCTTGCTGCCCTCTGCTGTGTAGCCGTCATCTCAGGTATAAGCTCATGCGCATCACTCACTGTCTCTGCCATTGCCCTAAGTCCCCTTGCCACTCTCAAAATTTCGCGTATCCTCGTATCTCATTCATGCATGCATCTCTCACCCTTTTCTCATGACGCTTCAACCGCTTCATACATGCCAAGAAACTCAATCCTGCACAAACCGCAACTGCGCAACACGTCGCGTATATTCTGCAAACGCGCAGAAACCACGGCGCTGCTTGCGACTTCCACATCTAGCTCCAACACCTGCCTCTCCTTCATGTTGGAGCCCACCATGCTCCATGCTCGCGTCGCAGCCTTCTCACACTTGCCTCGCTCTGCGTCCGGCCGAAGGCCTGTGATGTTATCGAACTTTGATCTACGGATTATATTGCTATGTGGCTGAAAAAACACTGATGCAAGTGCTTACGGATGAGGTCATCCACAGTCACGGGCTAGCAAGTACTACCTTCGCCCGTGTTTCTTGATGGCTTGAGCACCAGCGCTGAACTGGCTGGCAGCCTGGCGGCCTCACAGGCATGCTGGGCTGGCTGGCATGCCAGTGGCTGGCAGCCTTCTCACGCGCATGCTGGGCCGCACAGCCTGCCCCTGGCTGCAGCCTTCGGCGGCGTCTTGGGCTAAGGCGTTCGCCCGCCTTGGCCTTCACCATCAAATCTTCAGCAATGCAAATGAGATACGCGTTTGAGCAACTTTCGCTGAAATGTGCAAATGATGTCTGGTCTTCAGCGGAGTCACCAAGTGCTGTGGCTGAGGTTGGTTCTGCAATTTGCGATGGCTTCCACACAGAGGCTGCAGGGAACTTCGTAGCACGACGCCGGCTTGTTCAGCTTGAATCAAGATTCCTTGCAGCAAGAACATGGCAGAGAAAGCAAGTCGTCGCGACATCGGACCGCCGAGCCTTTGTTCTGTTTGCTTTCCACGTGCTGCTCACGCTGCCGGGAAATTGAGCGCTGCTTGTTCCACTTCGCCTTCAATGGCCTGGACCTTTTCCTTTTTCAGCTGCATCCAGCACAGACCTTGGCGGAGATGGAGGAGCTCAGGGCGGTCAAACTCATGAATGAGTTCTCCTGCGACACTTTCAGACGCGAATCTCATTCCATTGAAGCCAGCTTGATGCGGGTACACATGCCACAGAAAACCAATCGAGCTTGGATACCCTCGTTGCACTGGAAACCGCTCAAGTTTGCCCATTCCTCTACCAATGCTGTCATGCCTCACAACCAGCTGAGGCGTCAAAATCTAAAGGGCTGGACTGCGAGCAGGGACAAGATCCAGCAAACTGCCCGCACGGCGCCGCTCCATAAACCTGAAAGACAGATCTTGAAAAAGGGCTCTGCCTGAGCCCGCAGGCCTGCATCACCCAGCACATCCTCAAATGTCCCCACGCATCTGAAAGCTGAACAACAACAACAAGGACGCAAAACAAACGAAGCACACCAAAAAAAAGAAGAGCGCCAAGGCGAACCATAAACCACCAAACCACCCAACGGCTAGGCTCCCTCGGCAAACGCTGGCCTCAGCAGCTCCTCAAGGCGCTGCACATCGTTCCGGAGGTTGTCCCGGTCCACCTCACCCAACCGAGCGGCCCCGATGAGTCAGGCACAGGCACCCACAGTCCAAAGAAAATTCCCAAAGGAGGAACTGTTGGAAGACCATCCATAGGGGTTTCGTTTCCCCCTGATGGGTTCCCATAATTCATGGGCACACAAAATCTTCCCCAGGTTGGGAAAATTCGGGCTCAAGCAATCCCTTGAAGATGTGTGCTGAAAGGCCCCACAGAGGCACCAACTCAAAAAACACCCCAAACGCCCATCTTGTCTCCAAATGATCCATGTGCAGGGTCGCTCCCTGGATCGCTAATTGATGGTTTTTGAGGAAAAAAAGAAGAACAACTCCCAGACCACAATGGGGTCTCTTTTGCACATCGGGGATTTGGACACGAGCTCCCAATAAATTGGATCGCATGCTTGTGGCCCTCCTTTGAACATCAATTTTGGTCCATCTCCCCGGAATTTGGGCGCTCCAAGAGACACTCAGTTGCCCCCTACCCACCTCTTTGGCAGTTGAAAAAACACCTATTCGAAGAACATGACTTACATGAGCTCAGCCCATAATAATGGTCTCTATGCAACAATAACGTCCAAAAGAAACCAGTCACGCTACCCTGCGAAAGCCAACAGGGTGGTTTGGCTGTCCGCTTGTTCTCGCTTTGTGTTGCACAAAGCAATCTAGGTTGGATCTTCCCAAAAAATGATTCTCAGAATGCCCCAAATGTCGGAGATTATGTTTGCTATTTCTCTGCGAGGAATGAGTTACCCAACCATACCCACCCCAGTTGATCGCCTGAGAACCAAAATTTGAGCAACAGCTTCTGACCCCGATCCCCCTCAACACCTGCAGCTTCTCGTTGGAGATCTGGGACATCTCCAGCTGGTCGCTGACGTTCGTGTAGGTCTCCTCCGAGTGTTTCCAAGCTTGATATTTCCTTCAGAAGGAACACGAGTTGAACATGCCTCCAATTGGTATGGTACGTTGCACCCGTTGGAACTTTCTTGCTGTGTTCTGGGCCTCCCTTGGCTCCAGACTTCCAAAAGCAATGGGCGCAGCCACTTGTGTCTCCTCTTTTCTTTTGTCCTCTTTTTTTTTATTTTTCTTCGCAAAAGGATGGCGCTCAGTTCAGAATCAACTTGAAAGGAACGGTGCGACCGCCAGGCCAATGCCCGAGCGCTCACACTGGACACTCGCCCCAGCCGGTTCGCTGGCGCGGAGTTTTTTCGCGCCGATCCGGAGACTTATCCGCCGTAGGCCAAGGGCTTTGCGCCGGTCTTGGGGTTCAGGAAGTTGAAGCACACGAACATCGGTGCTCCTTCAGCCGGCGGCATTGCACACTGGTCCCAAAGGCACAAGCGCGTACTCACTGCGGAGCAGAGCTTGCCCCCCTCCATGGGCGTCGCCAACTTCGTGCCTCCCTTGATGCACAACTCTTTGAACTGGACGGCGAACAAAGGACGGCCATTCGCCGAAGGTGCGGTCACACCGCAGCCCAGGCAGAAGATGTAGTAGATCCAGAAGGTGTCACCAAAGCCTGTGGACCAATCGAAGAGCTGCTGCCCGCTCCAGCCGTCGTCCCCTGCCAGCTTTTTGTTGAAGCACACGCAGATGGGGGAACCTTTTGCCGGGGGGAGCGCGCACTGGTCGGTGATGCATAGGCACACGCGCATGGAGGAGCAGAAGGGGTCCCCCACATCCGTCATCTCACACTTGGAGTGCAGGCAAATGTTCACTGCCTCGCCACCAAAGAAGGGGTTCCCCACCGCACCGATGCCCACGCCCTCGCAGAAGCAATAGTTCAGCCACCAGAGCTCCGAGAACATCTTGTCCCGGTCCAGGTTGGAGGAGATGTCCGACTTGGCAATGTCCGGCATGGTACGTGTGGGCAAGCGAGCAATTGGGTACGGATCGAAGTGTCAGAGCCGGAGCTGGCGAAAGTCGCTTCCCGGGCCAATCCGACCCCAGAAACATGGGCTTGGGTCAAAATTATCAAGCCCTATTTTGGGATGGCCAAACGTTGAATACGACCATTGTGGAACCATTGGTACCCCTGTTTTTTCACCCATACCCACATGGCAATAACTTCGAAGGTGGCAAGAACGCCTCGGCATCCGCCAAGGACCTTTCAACGAGCCGCGCTCCTGCAGGGCCTCGATCCTTTCTCGGAGCTCCTCGCCCTGACCTTGCGAGCACAGGGTTCGGAAACCCCTGGGTACGGATGGACCAAATCCGCTCACTTGAGCGCCCAAAACCCATTTATATATATATATATATTTTTTAAGATATACAAATCAGATTAGAGACAGGTTTATACAGTAAAGGGTTGCTGCCATCCCTGCTTTTGAGGCTTTGGGCGCTAAACCTTACGAAGATCAGGGGTCGCGCCCACCAGCTGGTGGATGGTATCCGACAGTCTGGGCTTTGTACCCTTGCACCTATGGCATTCCAGGGAGCCCAGGTGTCTGCATTCCGCTCGCGCCCGTGGGCTGCCCGTGCCGAGCCCCTGGCGGGCTTCCGCCTTCAACTGGGCCTCACAGGAAGCAAGCAGCCCCGCGGCATTAAGGAGAACGCGGGGAAGGAAGGCTCCACGGGAAACCCGGATTGGAGGCGGCAAAACTTGCCCAGGTCGCGCAATGAGGAATCAAAGGGACTTGGCTTAGGGCAACCCTTTTTCAGGTTGGTGAGGGAAATTTCTAGTCCCGGAAGAATGGAAACAACACCAAAGAGCTTCAAATCCCCCCGTTTCTTGATCCCCCGCCGACGCCTCCATTTTCTGTTGGATCTCTTCGGTTTGCTTCTCCATCTCGGCCACAATCTTCTCTTGCCTGCGGAATCTCAACATCGAGGCGGACTGAGAGTCTCAAAATCAGTTGGGCCCCTCCAATTTGTTTGGCTCTCTCTGGTTGGACCCCCCCCCCCTTTGTATCATTCGACGTTTTTCCTCTTCAGACCAGAGGCTCCGCTTGGGACCGCCAGGTGTGGGGCTGGTTCCTTTCGGAAGGCGTGAAGCCTGGAGAGGGGCGAAAAAAACCGGGCGCCTCTTCTTCTGGGCCTCCAAAGCCTTCTCCAGCTCCGCCTCGAGGGCAAGGCCAGGCACGGCCACGCCCGGCTTTCCGGCCGCTCAATGGGATTTCTAAAACAGTTGGCAACTCTGAATCCCGACAAATGCTCGCAGGAGGCCCAGAAAGGTTCCTTTGACAGCGCTTGCGCAATGTACTTTTCAGGTCAAGTCGGAGCCAGTGCCACAGGCAGCCTTCTATCAATTTGCATTGCTCAGACCCCAGCCATCTTGCCAACCCCCGCTGGCTGGAGGCTGACAGCTGGGCCAACCTCCCTGTCTCAAAAAGGCAATGTTGGTATTCCTGACCTTTCAAGATGGAAATTGTTGAACCCCTTGATGTGCCTTTAAGCGCTTCGCTTCGTGTGACTCTCGTTCTCGAGTCGCATCCGCGCCTCTCGGCTGCCGAAGAACTCGCGGATGCCGCGCAGGGCCGACTCCCCGCCATCCTGGCCTGAGAGACATCGGAACCAAACACCTCACCCAGCTCCGATGTGAAAACCGGACTCCTGTTTTTCTTCCTTTTTCGGAGCAGCCTGGTTTCACACGTTTCAAACAAAGAACAACAAGGCCCAAAGGGAGGCAGCCCCGACTCATGGGCGCAAGGCTGGCGATGTTGGCCACGTGCCTGCACGAAAGCCACGCTCAAAATACCCAACTCTTCGGCCTGCTGCCACATTGAGCCTCAACAACGAATATTCATATAAACCCTGAAGCCTCGCGTCACGGGACGTTTGGGGTGGTTTGGGAGGCAAAACAATGGTTCCTGCCTTGAAAAGGAACTACACTGCAACAGAGAAGGCTATGTCGTGTTCTCCAAACACAGATGACTTCGAAGTGCAACCCGCCCTTCAATCTGCTGTTGAATACGACTGTTCAATTGCGCAGCCGCAAATGGTGCATTAAACGGGCGAAGCCCGTGGGCCATGCGCGATGAGAGCGCCTCGGGCGTAACAAGCCAAGTACTCTCCGGCCATCCAGTGCGCGGGAAATTTCGTTGGATGGGTTTCAACCGTACCATGGAAACAAAGCACACACCCATACCCCATCTGCCATGCCCCGCCTGCTGAGCTTCTGCCCAGACTCATCCTCCTGAGAAAACATACGTGAAAAAAGGAAAAACCATGCTTTCTACATTGTCCAAGGACTGAAACGTGATCGCCCTTTGCCACAACAAGAAGGTAAATAATCATGGGTTTGATCCAAAAGGGAGCGGTGGTGTTCAAGTCATGCAGCCTGTGACCCCATCTTAAGATATTGGAGCGATCGGATCGGACAGGCTTTGAAGGGGTTGCCCATCGGGCTTCGAATCCCAAAAGCCATTGGGGTGCATGCTACTTGCAGGGCTCCACTTTCCCAGGTCCAAACCACTGTGACAGCATTCTTGGGCCGCAGCCGTTTCCGCCTTGGCGGGCGCGGGCGTGACCTTTTCCTTCTCAGCCTTGGCCTGACGGTCGGTCTCTGAGAATCCAAGAACAAAACACAAAATTACCGAAATCTCCCTTGTATATTCTTTGCAGGCGATTGGGCCGATTTTGCGGACACCCCCAATATAGACTTATTTGGCCTGATCCCAACGCACAGCCTTCGGCCTTTGCCACGAATATGTGCATTGTCTTCCCCCAGTTGGGTACATCAAAACCAAACACCAGAAAGACACACACCCACACACTCAACAAATCAGTATTCACTGGGCCCTGGTTCCAGTCTCAGACTATCCACCTCTGGCTTGTCCTTCTTCTTGTCCGGCTTCTTCTCTTCCTTCTTCTCAGCCTTGGCCTAAACAAAAGAACATGCTACTAGCGCAACTCAAGTTATGCACTTTTATGCAACACAAGGTCCTTGCGCGCAAGCAGAACAAATTGTTTCAAATGTGCCTCGTCAGCAGGCTTCTCCTCCTTCTTCTCCTCCTTCTTCTCCTCCTTCTTCTCCTCCTTCTTCTCCTCCTTCTTCTCCTCCTTCTTCTCCTCCTTCTTCTCGGCCTTGGCCTCACAAGAAGAAGCAAATAGCATAGTAGCAACAGTACACTCGTATGTGATGCAAGGCCACTTAGCTCCAATCAAATAGCTACACTCCTGTCAGCACAGGTGATCAGCTTCTCATCTCTGATGTGCCTCTGGCTTGTCCTCCTTCTTGTCCGGCTTCTTCTCTTCCTTCTTCTCAGCCTTAGCCTCAACAAAAGAAACATGCAACCGGGGCAACGCACATTATGCACATCAGGCGCATCAGCATGCACATCTTTATGCACATCATCATGCAACAACAGCACAAATCCACAAGCAAACGTGCCTCTTCAGCCGGTTTTTCCTCCTTCTTTTCCTCTTTCTTCTCTTCCTTCTTCTCGGCCTTGGCCTCACAGGAAGAACCAGGTAGGGTGCACAAGGGTCACTCAGCTCTCATCACACTCATTCTCTTGCCACCCCCCGGATTTGCTGTGCTGGACGGTCTATATAGCGAAAATTAAGTTGGTCTGCTTCTCATCTCCTATCTGCCTCTGGCTTGTCCTCCTTCTTCTCTTCCTTCTTCTCGGCCTTGGCCTGAACAAAGCAATATTCAACGCACGGTATGCACATCATGCAACACAAGGTCCTTTCACGTCTGCAGCGCAGCTCGCAATTGAATCGTGCCTCTTCAGCAGGCTTCTCCTCCTTCTTTTCCTCCTTCTTGTCTTCAGTCTTCTCGGCCTTGGCCTCACAGGAAGAAGCAAATAGCATAGTAGCAACAGTACACTCGTATGTGATGCAAGGCCACTTAGCTCCAATCAAATAGCTACGCTCATGTCAGCACAGGTGATCAGCTTCTCATCTCTAATGTGCCTCTGGCTTGTCCTCCTTCTTGTCCGGCTTCTTCTCTTCCTTCTTCTCAGCCTTGGCCTCAACAAAAGAAACATGCAACTGGGGCAACGCACATTATCCACATCATGCAACACAAGGTCCTTGACGTCAGCAGCACAGATCGCATTTCAAACGTGCCTCGTCAGCAGGCTTCTCCTCCTTCTTCTCCTCCTTCTTTTCTTCCTTCTTCTCGCCCTTGGCCTCATAGGAAGAATCACCAACCCTTGGTGCTGCAGACGTTGACACAAGAGCTTATGAAGCTCTTGCCACAGCATGATGGAAAGCGATTTTGTCACTGGAGTTGTGTTGGGGGGGAGGGTGTGTGTGCCGAGCATAAACCACGCTAGGTTGCACCCAATTTCGTAGTTGTTTGATGTTTGCTTGTTTTGCTTCTAGCAGCTTTCTTGCCACGAGCACCTGTTGCAAACGATGCTAGCAATGCTGGTATTTTGGTGATGCTGTCTGGGATGCGGGCTGGTGATGCTGGAGATGCTGTCTGAATTTTCGACCTGTATCTCTTGCATTGGTGCATTCTGCACGTTTGTGCGCGTGTTGCATGCATTATGTTATGCATGTTGTATGCATTTTGGGATTTGGGAAATGCGCACTGAATGCGCACTGAGTGCATACAAAAGACATTCAAAATGCAATCTGCATTTGTGTGTGTGTGTGCGCGTTGTGTACGCATTCTTGCGTCTGGCGCAGCATGCATTTTCATGATGCATTTGTGCATGCTGATTTTTGTTTGCATTATGCGAGACAAATGCATTTCATGCATGCATTGTTGTGTGCACTATATGTACATGTCTGGCTCTGGCATGGCTGCCTTCAAACTGCATTTTCTATGCATTTGGCGAGACAGGTGCCTTCATGCAAGGTGCATGCATACAAAAGGCATGTTGCATTTTTGTGCATTTTGTGTGCATGTTTGGCTCTGGAGCAGCATTCATTTTTGTATGATCTTTCTACTAGCAGTGGATGGTACATACAGTCTGTATTTCGTTGCATTGCATGTTGTCTGATAGAATACATATTTTTGCGCACAATACTGCACAACAACGCTGGACAGGTTCATTCTATGCATGGTGCATGACTTGTGTACGCTTGTTACATGCACGTGACATTCATTTTCTTTGCAAAGGCATGTGCAGCATGTCTTCTTTGTGCGCATGTTGTATGCATTCTTGGTTTTGGCATGACTACCTTGGAAACTGCCCAAAAGAGTAACTTGAGCAACTGCATAGTTGTGCATAACACTGCAGAAACATGCGAGACAGGATGCATTGTATGCATCGTGCATGTATTGTATATGCATTGCGTGTTGTTTCCGACATGTTGTTTGCATGTTGTTTGCGTGTTGCTTGGCCTGGATACCTTCACAATGCATACGAAATGCGTACAACATGCATCCAAAATGCATACCACAAAAGCATACAGCATGCACAAAATGCACATGTCTCGCATCAGTGCTATGCCACAGGCCACATCCAAAGATGCATACAACTGCGTAAACATATGCACATAATGCATAGACCACGCACTTGCCTCGCATTTTTGTGCAGGCATATGCAAAAATGTATGCACTTGCTTGCCTTCACTATTACTTGCTTTCCCTTGCTTCGCCTGGTTTTTCCTTGCTTTCCCTTGCTTTCCTTTGCTTTCCCTTGCTTTCCTTTGCTTTCCCTTGCTTTCCCTTGCCTTCCCTTGCTATCCCTTGCTTTCTCTTGCGCTCCCTTGCTTTTTCTTCGCTTCGCATCGATGCTGCAGTCGCTTTCTGCGTTGTTGCCTTGCTGGTTTGCAGAGCTGACGGCTCCAGCAGATCTGGTCACCACATTTGTTCTGCTTTTCATCTCTGATCTGCCTCCGGCTTGTCCTCCTTCTTCTCTTCCTTCTTCTCAGCCTTGGCCTCAACAGAAGAAGCATGCTATTGCGGCAACACATTATGCACATTGTGGGTCCTTACGTCAGCAGCACAGCGCGCATTTCAAACGTGCCTCGTCAGCAGGCTTCTCCTCCTTCTTTTCCTCCTTCTTATCTTCCTTCTTCTCGGCCTTGGCCTCACAGCAAGAAGTAGATAGAGGCCACTCGGCTCCAATCAAATAGCTACACTCATGTCAGCACAGGTGATCAGCTTCTCATCTCTGATGTGCCTCTGGCTTGTCCTCCTTCTTGTCCGGCTTCTTCTCTTCCTTCTTCTCAGCCTTGGCCTCAACAAAAGAAACATGCAACTGGGGCAACGCACATTATCCACATCATGCAACACAAGGTCCTTGACGTCAGCAGCACAGATCGCATTTCAAACGTGCCTCGTCAGCAGGCTTCTCCTCCTTCTTCTCCTCCTTCTTTTCTTCCTTCTTCTCGGCCTTGGCCTCACAGGAAGCCAATCAAATAGCTACACTCATGTCAGCACAGGTGATCAGCTTCTCATCTCTGATGTGCCTCTGGCTTGTCCTCCTTCTTTTCCGGCTTCTTCTCTTCCTTCTTCTCAGCCTTGGCCTCATCAAACAGGCATGTTGCTGGGGCAACGCACGTCATGCACATCATGCAACACAAGGTCCTTGCACGTCAGCAGTACAGGTCAAAATAGCTTGCGCTGCCACGTTTCAAGGTTTCAAGCATGCCTCTTCAGCGGGCTTATCCTTCTTCTCCTCCTTCTTGTCTTCCTTGTCTTCCTTCTTCTCCACCTTGGCCTCAGAGGAGGGACTTCCAGTGCTGGCAAAGCCCTATGTCATCAGCATGTGCTGTGGGGGGAGCGCATCTTGCAGGCCATGGCCGTCATTCGTTTGGTGGGTCAAAAGCCAACGTGCTTTGCCAGTCATCTTAAGAATGGAAGGCCTAGGCCAGTTTCATGCGGGTGACTGAAGTTCTGTTCTCTATGTCTCGGGACGCAAAAGGGGTATACAGCTGGGTTCGACTTGTTCCAAAAGAACTTTGGGGGGGGTCAAAATGGCGCGTATCCCAGGGCCAGGGGCAGGAAACTAAAACCTGACCGCGGAAACAAAGGGTGCAAACGCATGGGAACGTCCCTTGACCTTTTGCTTTGTCTCGGTAAACATTCGTCAAGATGTGGGAAGGCTGCTCCGCATTTCCGTGCGGCGCGAAACAACTCGGCTCGCAGGTGAGGACCCTGCACTCTTCTTGCCCTGGCTTCCGAAAACTGGACTTCCAGGCTGCAAGGAAACAAATTGGGATGGCCGCTTGTCCCTGGAACTTCCCCACCTTGGGTTTGGGTAAGCAGTGGGAGGCTGGGACCTATCAGAATCAATACTCGGACATCTTGACAAATCTTGCCGTCCCAAAGTATCGTAGAAATGGTTGGGAGGTGATTTCGCAGAGGGTACTTTGAGGTCCCTCCCCGCTTCGGGCCTCGTTCTTGTGGATCCCGACCTGTCGTGCGGCACCGAAACCTTTCGCTCTTACTTCCAATCGCTGGAGCCAGGGTGTTTTTCCCCCCAACAGCTGAAAGCTTTGGGGGTCTCAGCCCAAATAGGCTCCGCGGTGGTCCTTGAGGTAAGGTTTTACGAGGTTCCACCAGGGTTGCACCAGGGTTCCACCAGGGTTCCACGAGGGTTCCACCGAGGGTTCCGCAAGGTTCTGCGAGGGCTGGCGGTTGGTGCGAGCACAAAAAAGAGCACCGCATGCTGTTGGGGATATCACCTGAGCTTTTTTGTTTTTGCGGAGAGCATCAAGGACACGGGGGGAAGTCGCGTGTGTTTGTTTTGTTTCTGGCAAGCTTTGAGAGCCCCGCATGTCACTCTCGGATCACTGCTTGAGTTTGACAGGAGAGCCCCTGTAAACATTATCAAAACACCTTAAAATTGATGTTGTCTAACTATGGAAAGAATACACGGCCATGTCGGTGTGTCTTCTTGCACTTCAAAGCGCCGCCTACTTCTTGGTACACCAGCTGTGACACACTGGAAAAGGCATCAGGCGTTGGGGCGTCTCACATCCTGGATTGGGAGGAAAAAAGTCCAAACGTTGCCACTCAAATGTTCTTGCCAAAAAGTGTCAGACAGGGACTGAGACCTGAGAGCCCAGCCCCCTCCATCTCTGCGGTGAGCTTGTTCCTGGGTTTGGGATCGGAACCTCAGCAAGGCGAGGAATGAACCGCTGGAAGTTTCGGGGGCAAACCATGCACAAAGATCGATCGGTTTTGCTTTGCTTGACCAAACAGAAAAGCTTGAACAAAAACGAAGATAGCACCCTCAAACGAACAACATGGTGATGTTGACTTTGGTTTCCTTGTAAGCCAACCTGCAAAAGGTAGCCTTGAAAAACACACACCGCTTGAAAAACACGACCTCGCTGGCTCTGCAGTTTCAGCACGCTTAAGGTCCTCGCGAGCAGCGATTCGCGGCCTGAACGGAAGACACTTGCAGCCCAGCCATGCCCATGAGCGCTCAAGAAGCTCAGACGGGTGTTTCTCAAAACCAACCAGTCCCCATTCAATTCCATCAGCCCTTTGTCAGCCGTACCTCTGGGGGCAAGGGACCTTTGTGGACTATGGCCGTTCTTCGAGGGAGCTATGTCTTGTCAATGCGAGGCCGCGCGCCTAGAAACCCGTCGCTTTCCCAGAATCAATGCCATGGCCACGCCAACGGCAACTGGGGCCTCAGGCCGCACTCGCTGTCGGTCAGCCCCCAGTGTCGTGTTCGGCCCCACTCAACAGTGCTCAAAGACACCATTTGGACAATGCCTCGTCCAAATGTCTGCATGGTGCCAAATATGCGGTCAAGCATGCTCAACGTTCCCTTGTCAGGATCCTAAACCTCCTCAGTTGAGACAACCAACCCACACACACACACACAAGTACACTGTTCTGTGCACAGGTGTGGTATTGATGGATATCCATACATACATACATGCGTATAACTTATCATATGTATTCCTCAAAAGTGGGCCTTGCGTCAAAAAGTGGTGCTTCAAAGCACGGAAAATTTCTCGCCCTGGCTCGTTCGGCCAAGCTGCCGCGGAGCTTCTGCTCCCTGCACTTCTGCCCGCCGGGGTTGCCGCCTGAGGGCTCCTTTCTTGTTTGGTACACCTACCTGAACAGCTTCGCTTTGATCAGGCTTGGTCAAATGGAGGTAGTGTGTATAGCCCACTTGTCCGAGCCGCCTCGGCCAAACAATACCTTGCAACAGCCCGAAGGTGGCGTCTTTTGGGTCTGTGACCACCCCCTGTTTCACCTTATGTAGTTGATCTTTGGGGTCAATACTCCCGATGTCTGGCGCCTGGCCCGTTGGCGGAGCGTACTTTGCATCCTCCTTTCGAACTAAAACGTTGTGATTGAGGGTACACTTCGAGCACTTCCTTTGAAACTAGAAGCTGGCCGCGAGTTCCAAGTTCGATGTTCGAGCTGCAGCTGCAAAGGCGTACTTCGCGCAATGCTTTCGTGCTCAAAAGAATTCCAGGCTCCAGCTGCGGGATTGCGCTTCGCTTTCTACTTTCGTGCTGCGAGCTTCCAGCCACTTCTGAAAAAGTGCACTTGGCGTACTACCCTCAAAACGCATACTTTGCTTACTCCTTCACACACACACACACACAAAAAAAAAAAAAAACAGTTGCGCTTTTCAAGTCGCAGCTGGAAGAGCGTGCTTCGCGTACTACTTTCATACCCATAAGTTGCGAGCAGGAGCCTCTTTGTGCCACAGCAAGAGCACTTGGACACGCTCGATCTCCACAAAGGGGTGCGTTTTGATAGCTCCCGTCGGGCCTACCCGCCGCGGAAATGGCCAAGAAATAAGATTCGAGAAGAGGAGGTGGAAACAAAAAGTTAGATTGTGCTTTCAGGAAGGGAAGTAAGAGCCGAAAAGTTACTCAGCAATTGTTTGCTTGTGCATTTAGGATACTGATGTGAGCTTGACACTCAAAAGATTAGCAAAAGAAGTTGGCAGGAGAAGCTTGCAGTCGTTTTTTTCTTTAAGAGAATCCTCCGCATTCGGGAAGAAAGAAATTGACCGCGACCTCCGGTGAGACTGACAAATGTCCGCTTTGTTGCGAACGGGAAACTGGTAAATAGAAAAAAGTGCAATCCAGTTTCACCGGATCCACGTTTGGAAAATTGCCGAGGTGTTCTTCATTCGCTTGCAGCACCAGAATACCCGAACGGGGTGGGCAGAAAAGCATCGGAACGCGGCCGAGGTGGAAGCAAGGGAGGCCCCTGGAAGAACTAGACGCAGTGGCAAGCAGCGACCAAAAAAGGGAATTGGAGGGGAACCTCTAACTTGGAGAGTGCCACTAAAAACAAAGCAAAGCTCTTTCTCAAGCATAACTGGGTCCGTGTCAAACCATTCCCTACAGAGCCCACTGGACACACGGCTACGTGACCCACTCCCCTAAGAAGCCGTCAAGGCTGTCTTTGGCCCGGCTCCGTTTAGCTGCGTGCTACAACCGTGCACCTCGCAACATTCCTCTAGTGTGTTCACGTTGCTTTCTTTGAGGCACCCCCTGTTTCCGGGAAACAAACCAAAGGGAAACCACCCATTCTGGGGTTCCTTGGTGCCTTTCTTTGACACACATCCTTTTGGTGGGTTTCAAAAGGAAAGCCAATTCTGGCTTGCCCTATTTTAAGCCAAACCCTGGAACTCTGGCCTCGGGGCATTGGGAGCCCTGAACGAGGAAAAACAACTGCCTCGTAGGTGGCGCCCCGCGCGGAGGAAAACTGTCCACCTGCGGAGATGTCCAAAATGGGCGACTTTTGAGTTGGTTGGTCGGGGAAACCTGAAGAAAGTGCCAGCGGTTTGCTTTTGTTTTGCCTTTGCCCGTTTCGAGAAAGATCCATTCTGGCCTTTGAAAGCCAAGCAGACATGCAAAAAAGCGAGCCTAAGCAAAGCTTCTTGAGGTTGCTAGAATTTGGGCAGCGTCGGCAAGCAACGCAAATTCAAAGGCTCTGCGGAAAAAAACAAGAAAAAAAAACCTGACCAGCGCCGGCTAGCAAAGCAAATTCAAAAATTCAAAGGCTCGTGGAAGGGGTGCCCAAGAGTGAATGTTGACAAGCCTCACCCTCTTTCTCGCCTACCACAGGGTTTCTGGATGTCCAAATGCACATCCAGGGGCCCGCGCTTGGCGCCACAAAGGCGCTGCCTGCACCTGAGATTCGGGGTACACATTGAGCCCAGCCAAGGTGAAGAAAAAAACTGTTCTGGTTGTTTGAAAGGCGACCGGCCAAAAACCAGGCGCCACTGGAATTGGAGACCCACCTTTGGATAATCTCTGAAATATGCGGCACTTATGCGGCACTTAATCCCAGTGACGTGTTTGCAGGTGGATGACAACCTTTGATGAGCTTTGTGGCGCTTGTGGGGGAAAAAAACTCATTCCTAGCGAAACGCAGGTTTCATGGAAAAGCGTAACCGACTCACGGCGACCAAGCGCGGCGCAGGCCAAAGCCATGGCAACCGCGCTGTGTTTCCTCCGAGGCATAGCCAACAAATGAATCCATGTGGGTGCAACTCCTGCAATAACTATCTCCATGGGTGGGGGTAACCCACTCAACCAGAGTTCGCAGGCACATGCCAGCTTCCAAGTTGAACTTGGTCCCCTCAGCAGATCACATTCGAGGGCTGTCGTGCCCTAGTTCTGCAAGGAAACCATACCCCGCCTTATATTGCCAACTATATACAACCTATGTGAGCCGTGGACTTGCACCCAGTCCTTACACGTCTCAAATTGACAAAGGCACCTTTGGCACGATCATTTTTTTTTGGGGGGGACATGCAAATGTCACTTCCCACTTCCCGGTCCTCGCAGCCATGGGGCCTAAATTGCGTCGCTCTGGGCGCGAAATGCTGCGGTCGGTCCGGTCGCATACTTCAGGCTCTTGGACTTAACAAGTTCACGGCCCTTGGGCACAGAAGCCTGCAAATGATTAAGCCCGAAAACGCAAAAACACGAGAACGAGACGAGTGCCTGCGAAAACTAAGACTTACATTCCAAAAATTGTGCACTTCTGTGGTGCTTGCAGCTGCTGTTTTGTTGCCACATGTTGCGGTTGTCCTACAATAACGTGCCTTTGGGTGGCACAGTAAGCTCCTTGCCGCTTTGCAACTCTACATGATTAGTGCTTGATGAGCCGGTCATAAGTGAGTTAGCTAAATATCTAATTAGTAGCTAAAATTGGCTTGGTAGCCAAGCGTTCACACTGCCAGCTAACGACTATTCACATGGCTAGTATTGGATTGCCAGCAGTCAGTTTTCGTTCCTCTCGCTGTTCTGCCCAGTTGGACTGCCTCCAAGGTTGCAAGTCTTGGTCCAAAGCATTCGACACCATTTGCAAAAAATCCCTAGCGGAAGTACATGTGCCCCGCTAAATGCGATTGTTCAAGCGGTGAAGCAGCATATAAAAAGTTGGCATGAGAAGTTGGCAGGTAAAGTAATTTTTTGCAAAGCTGGCAAGCGACGATGGCAGGTGAAGTAACTCTTAAAAGTTGGCAATGAGAAGTCGGCAGGTGAAGTGAGTTTCGAAAAGTTGGCATGAGAAGCTGGCAGGCTAAAGCAATTCTTAAAGAGTTTGCAGTAGACGAAGAGGAAGCTGCAGGGTTCCCAAGTCGCCTGCTCGTAGATCCTGCGCAGTTTGTCCTTTGGCAGCAGGGCGCTCAGCTCTTTGTTAAGGCATGTTGCACTGCTCCTAGCTTGAACCCAAACATGAACCCCCAAAAGAACAAAGCAAGTCCGAAGCGGCCGCAGTTCTTTTTACCGGGATTGCTGAAAGTAGCACTGCTTCCAGGGCACTGGTGCGCCTGGAACAGGAGGTGCGTTGACCCCCCGTGAAACTAAAACGGGCAAGACAATGCGTGTCCTTGCAAGTTAGAATCTTGATCACTGCTTCAAGCCTACAGGGACATGCAGGGAAAAAAACATCCGACCGAAGCAAACTCGACACGCGCTTTTTTACTTGAGCGTTGCTTAGAAGTGCAGGCTCTGAGATGCAGGTGGAGTGACGATGCGCGTCCACTCCATCTTCCTGCATCTCATGCGGAGCCTGTCGGAATGCCCCCTGTGGTCAACATTGCGTGTTCGACCATCACACGTTTTACCCATGGGGTGTGAGACAAATAGGAGGTATTTTGCACATCGGTATGCAATGCGTGCATAGGTGTGCATGGGAGGAATGCGTCCTCCTGAAGGGGACCAGGCTGGTCCGACAGAATGCCGATGGCATTCAGCGATGTGCGACTGCGTGCACAGCATGGGTTCAAACTGGTGTGGCCAACGAGGAATGCGTCCTCACTGCATAGGCTTAAACTGGTCCTGCGGGATCAGTAAGCCGACAACATGCTTGATGCTGGAAAGCTTGCCGACAACGCGTGTTCAGCAATCAGCTATCAGGCCTCTTTGCACAGGCTAAACGGGTCCTGCGGGATGCAGTAAGCCGACAAAATGTTGGAAGCGGGAAAGCTTGCAACCATGCGTGTTCAGCAACCCAGCAATCAGGCCTTGTGGAAGTTGGTTTCCACCTGGGCCGTGAAAGGGTGGGAGGGTGGGTTCAAAAAGAACGAAAGAGGGGTCAGACCCTCAAGGCATGTCCCTTACTAAAGGGCTTGAAGCAGAAACAGCCACGCGGCCGAAGATTCAACCAAGATTAAAACACAGGGGAAAAGAAAAACCCCTAGCGTTAGAATCTTGATCACTGCTTCAAGCCTACAGGGACATGCAGGGAAAAAAGCATCCGACCGAAGCAAACTCGACACGCGCTTTTTTACTTGAGCGTTGCTTAGAAGTGCAGGCTCTGAGATGCAGGTGGAGTGACGATGCGCGTCCACTCCATCTTCCTGCGTCTCATGCGGAGCCTGTCGGGATGCCCCCACTTTAGGGTTCTAAGCAAACGGTCAAATCACCTCACCCCCTCTTTAGTGCGTTTGCGACGCAATCACGTGCTCGGGTCTCCACGGTGCGTCCGCAGGGTGAAGCGTGAGAGCTGATGCGTGAGGCCAGAAATCATGCGGCCTGAAGCGGTATTACCTCTGCTGAGTTGGTCCGCCCAGATGTTGTGCTCTCCTGGCATGTGTGACGCGATCACGGACCACTTGTGTTTATGGGCCCAGGCGGCTACAAGTTGCACAAAGACTTGCAAGGGCCATGCTGTGGTGAACAGTTTATTAACGCCTCGGAGGCCGTGTTATCTGTCCCTGTGGGCATGCAAATGCCATGCACGCTTTGTCCCTCGCAGGACCATGCGATACGCATGAGTGCTAGTTGAGCCAAGGTTTCGAAGCATGCGATGTAGCGCTGGGCTTCTTTGGTGAGGCACGGCCACTGCTCTTGGACTTCCTGGAATTGCCAAGTTTCTGCGAACCAAGAAACGGAGCTGCTGGTGATGAACCAACCCCCTATGCCCACGACACTGCCTTCGGCGCAGGCATCTGCGGCTGCTTTGCATGCCAGCATTGGCTTGCTTCTCAGCGGGCATGCGAGGTCTAAGTGGAAGCATTGCAGCAACCATTCTACGCCATGTTTGCTCATCTTGGATAGGCGAGTGTGCTCTGCGGATGCGTCCGCGACGCGCACCCAGGCGGATTTGTGACTAGGCACAACGCGAGGCAGGTCAGCTGGCGTGCGAATGCATGCCCCTTGGAACTCGAGAACTTTAGAGCCTGGTGGCATGAAGATGCCGTGCACTGCTGACCTGAGCACGGCTTTGGTGTCCAATGCTGAAAGGAGGGATGGCCACAAGCGCGCATGGACAGAGATTATGCAACCCGGCGGTGAATGCAAGTCTGTACACAAAGGTGCCAGCCAGGACCTGAGTTCGGGGCTCAGACTGGTCGCCCAAATGAGTAGGCCTAGAACCTGCTCCAAAAGTTTTCGCTTGACCTTCCCCGCTTTGAGCAGCTCGTGCAGCTGCCCTTTTAATTTTAAGGTTTTTTCTGGCGTGAGTTCGATGGTCTCATGCAGGAAATTAATGCGCCACCCACACCACGTGAGGCCATTTTGAAATTGAACCTTCTTCCACGAGATCGGGGCAGAAAGGGCTGCAAAGAACATGACCATAAGGGCCAGCGGTGCGTGCGCGTCACTGCGATGCAGTGCTGCCAAAAGGTCATCCACAAACAACCATGCACGATGCGGGTGCAGTTCCAAAATGCCGTGCAGTAGCCTCAGGAGGAATGCTCCGGTGCGCTGCCACCAGTATGCGGAGAAGCGTGCTCCGAAGTGGCAAACCCTATAATGGTACAGGATATCGGCAACACGGAACAGAAGCAGGCCATGTTCACTGGGGTGCACTTGGATCTGCTTATGCGCTGCTTTAAAATCAAAGCTTGCCCCCACAAAGGACGAATGCGTGTCCTCGGGGAGGAATGCTAAGCGCACGTCCGAGGCCATTGGCAGGCTTATGCGTTCTGGAATGGCGCACTTGGGGTTCACCCCACACACTGTGCTGTCTAAGACTAGTCGTGGGTCCTTGCCTTCTGCATGCACGACGTTGAGCTTTCCCACTGCTATGCCTTTATGCCAATGTTGTCTGGCTTGTTCAATGGACATGCCGGTTCGAATGACCCATCCGTTTGCAATTTCCTTTTCCAGCAAGGCTGATACCGTCTCTGGTTCCGCTTCTGCGGCTTTCCAGTTGCCGATGCACTCGGTGAGCTCACTAGGCAGGTCTGCTTGAGGTTTAGGCGGCCACTGCATGCTACGTGGCAGTTCGGACACGGCTCCTGTTGGCACGCCTTCTGCCAGCAGCTGCACTAGTTTGAGGTCTGGGTCATTGGATGCCGTTGCTAGGGCATGCAAGAGTGACAGGCGGTACGGTTGTCCTTCATCGGGTGCTAAGTCGGATGGGCACGGCATGTTCATGGCGCGGAACGCGATCCGTGCTGCCTCCTCGGACTGTTGTTCCGAGAGAGGGGGGGATGCGTTACCGGAGCCCACATGGGCTAGAATTTTTGGGATGAGTTTTTGTGCGTCTAGCCAATGCAGCCAGGCACGTGCTACTATTGTGAGCGGGTGGTTTGGTTGAGGGATTGAGTGGTCTGCAGTCGAATGCATGCCAGCTCCATCGCATACCCGCAAGCGCACGGGGTGCAGTGAAAGCAGTGAGGGTTTGCGTAGGTTTCGGACCTCGGGTTGCGCGCTCACCTTGAATGCGCAATGTTTGATCAAGCACGCTGCGAGACTTGCCGGGTATTCGGCTGTCAGCGTGCTGAGGTACTGGCCTGAGCTGCTTTGAACGCCCGCTATGCTGGCGTGTTTATGTTGATGGTGCTGGATGCATGCATCATTGCTGGCGAAGCACCATGATTTTGAGAGCATCACGCCATGTTGGCACGCATCCACCCATGCGAGGTGTCCGTGAAAGTTTTAAACACTGGAAGTTTTCCGGCTCCAACCAAGCCATGCTGGACGGCGGCTGCTCGAAGATTGCCACGCCACTTTGGGAGGCGACTGCTTTGAACAGCTCTCGCCCTCTTCTGTGAATTTCGCGGCTGTCGCGAACCCGAGAGAGTTCTGCTGGTGACAAGTTCGGTGTGCCAAGCATGCATGAAGGCGTGCGTAACGCCTTTGGGCCGCCTGGTCTAAGCTTGAGCCTGGAGTATTCCTTGCACGGCGGTGCCAAGGTCAGCAAGCTAACGCTGCCAGACCAGCATATGCGCAAAAGCAATTCAGCAGGAGTCCTCCCCGGGGCTTATGCAATGTGCCAGCGTCTGAAGGCGCTTGTTGGCATGCGGGAGGTGCGGCCGGCGTTTTTGCGGCACCGTCCGGGGCAGCTGCCGGGGCTTCCTTCGGACTGTTTCATGTGTGGTTCGATGCGTGCTGGGATGCTGGATGCGTCTGCTGGCAGCCTTTTATTGCGCACACATGTGCAAACTGGCAGTTGTCTGATTTGCAGGTCCCTGTCTGGAACCTGCGACAAATGGGCTTCCCATTATGTGATGCGGCCCAGGCGTTTTTGGATTTGCCTTTTCCCTTTCCCTTGCCTTTCTTGCGTGGCGGCTCGGATTTCTGCGGCCGGCTGGCGGGCCGTTTGGGCTGCCTGGGACTCAGGTGGGCCCGTCTGGCGGGAGGCGGTGCTGGGACTACTTTGGCGATCTACAATCGTGCCCCATATTTGGCGATCGGCGTGCAGGAGTTCCGAGGTTGTGACCGTGCGGAGGGACAGTGCGGGGTCTGGCTGCGCAAGGCACATGCTGGCAATTTGCTGATCTAACGCTTTGGCGTTCAGCAGGTGCACCGCTTGGCACAGGGCCAGCGCATTGCGGAACACTTGTTGAGTGCGATGCAGCCAGCTAGCTGTCAGGGCCCTACCCTCCACGCTGACTTCCGGAGTCTCGTCGAAAAAGGCATGCGTCAGTAGCTGTGCTTCGGTGCGTGCTACTTTATGTGAACGCGCTTCCATGGCTTCTTGGTACTGGCGCGCACTAAGTCTCAACTGCCACGGGATCCACTTAACGCGCTTGGACTTGGTCATTTCATAGACCATGCTTAATAGGCGAATGCTAGGCATGCTGTCCGGACCCAAAAGCTCGCCGGGATAGTTCTTCTGGAACTTGTCCACTAAGTCCTGCACGGCTTCTGGGCTCAGCTTGGGAGGCAGATGTTCCGCCCACGCGATTGCGGGTGATGCCTGCGGCCCGGGCAACGCTTGTCCTGCATGCGTCACAGATGCGGTTGGCGCCAGGGCCAAGGATTCTTGCGAAGCGGAGGCCTTGGCCATGACAAAAGCTCTTCTAACGCGTGCCGCAGGTATGGAGTGTTCTGGATCTGTGATGCCCATGGCGGTCCATGTGTCGGACGGCGCGCCATACAAAAGCTTGCCGAGATCGGATGCATCTGCGTATGCGTATGCGAAATCTGCGATGTCTTCGAATCCCAGGCCAAGGATATGCTCAACAAGTATGTCTGGCACCCGAGCGCTTGACAGCAAGTTGCGCATGGCATCGGCCGATGACACTTGTTCCTCTGAGTCAGCCATGTTGGGGCCGGAGAGGAGGATTGGGCTGAGGTATTGGCTATCAGCAAGGAAATTAGCAGTTCCAGCGGCCTTTTCACTGACCATGCAGACCCCCAGCGGTCTCGAACGCGCCATGGCATGGGTGTGCTCGAGGGGAACCTGTGTTAGTGGGCATGATTGCTCCTCTGCAATGGGACATTGGCAAAGATGCCATTGCATGGCATGCAAAAACGTCACCTGAGCGCCTGCTGTGTGTAGGGGCCTGACGCGGCGTCTTTGGATGCGGACTTGGAAGTCGGTCTGTGCGTACCTGGAGAGTCGGAAGCATGCGACCCTGGTTTGAGCGGCCTTGCTGGAGGCATGACCTAACTTGCCCGATGAAGGTCACCTTTTTCCCGCTTGCTGTCGAGCTGCAAAGTGAATGCCTGTACGAGCCCTGGCAGGGAGTGCTGCAGCATGCATGCATGTCCATGCTGTTGGGCCGATGCAAAATGCGATTGAATGCGTGCGGTGCATCAGCGGTTGAGATCGCGGGAGTCCGCGACACAACCGCTGCAGCGATGCCTGTCATGCATGTCCGTGGCCGTGTCGACCACGTACTGACCGCAGACTGCATCGTAGGGGCATGCGGAATTTGCGCAAGGCAGGCAGCAGCTGATGCGGTTGTTGTCATCGAGATACAGCATGCGTAGTCCGCGGCCCTGCATCTCCATGCGACGCATGGTGCGGGGCAGACGCGCCGAGGGGATGCGTATGCATGCATCCAGCTGCTGGACAAATGCGGCCCGCTGTTGCCTTTTTGGCATCTCGGGCAGTGGCACCCGGGTTGCCGGGGTGATGCATGCTGTATGCCCCAATGCGTTGGTTGGCGGAGTATGCCGGGTCGATGCTGTAGGCATGCGTAGCTGGATGCCAGCGGGTAGCCTCGTCGGGCACCCCGCCGAGGTGCCAGTAGTTTGCCCAATAGGACCCGTCGTGTGACCACGGGAACCCATGCCGAGGAGGCTGATGGCGAGGGTCTCCTTCTTGCGGTGGCCAATTATGCGGCGCGTCTAGCGGTCGGCATGCAGGGAATTTGGCCCCCGTTGGCGGTGCCTTGTACATGCATGGTGCGGGCCCCGGCTCCGGTTCCGCAGCAGGCTTTGGTTCCGGGGCCATCAGGTTGCGACGCAATGCATCCGGGGTGCCCTCTATGCGGTCATGCCAGGGGTGCTCAGGCAGCTCGTCTCTAGCGCGCTGCTCTTCTCGCTTTTTTTCCGTGAGCTGAGCCCATGGTGCTGTGAGATGCGGGGGGTCGGGCATGCTGTTGTGTTCTGGAATCCACCGGCTCGGCCTCCTCCCCTTCAGGCGCATGCTCGGGGAGGCTGTCCTCTGGGAGCGGGCGGAGCAAACTGGCTGGCTTTGCCTTGCACTTGGGTTCCGCTGTTGCGGATGCCTGCTCGGGGGTCGGTGCTGAAAAATCGAGGAGATCGGTGTTGGATGGACGCGGTGCGTTGGATGCATCCTCTGGATGCACCAACCCCGCATCGGACTGCGACTGCGCCAGCATGCGGATGATGTCCTGCAGGAATGCGGGGTTGTTCTGGTTCTCCGCCACCATGCGCTGCAAGTCCATTGCGAGGGATGCTGGACAAAGCAGGCGGAGTAGGCGGGCACTGTTTCTGTATAGCAGAAAAAGGCTAATTCGGGCAAAGCATGCGTTGTGCGGCCGTGATAGCTGAACATGCTGCAGCACATGTGATGCAGTCAGCCCAACAAGGCTCACGTGAGGAGGTTGATGTCTGCATGCCGCGGAGTGTCCACGCCTTGGTTTGCGTGCGTTCAGGGCACGCAGTGTGAAAGCTGAAATGCAATTTGCACAAGATGCGGTGCACAATTTTAATCCTGATTCCCAGCGCAGTCCGGCACGCTGCACACATGGGCCGCCTTGCATGCTTTAGCATGAAAATTGTCGGCCTGGAACCTGATGCAGTATGGTGCATTGCGTTGCGAGATTGGCTGAGGCAGGCCTGGCGGAAAAGCGGATGCCGAGCTGGGCTCAGGTTGCGAGGGGCTAGGCATGCACTGCGTCCACTCGTCGGCCAGCTCCGCCAACTCGTGGTGCCTGTCTGACCACTGCAGGAAATGCGCGCTGCGGGGCATTGGAAGCATGTGGACGTAGGAGTTGATGCTCTCCAGCAACGCGATGCTGGAGCGGATGGTGAGTGCTATGTCTTCCATCATTAGGCATGCTTCCCACTCGCGAAGCAATTCCAAGCTTGGTTGCATGTTTGCACGCATGCTCTGCCTAGAGCGAAATTTGACATTCGACAACAGTGCGGAGAAAGGCTGAATAATGGCCAGGTACTTCCCGGCCATGCGATAGCCTGCCGAAATGCCTTTGCGATTTTGAAGCATGCGATCCATGTCCAACTGGGGATCGATGCGAAGGTAGTCGACGAAGAAAGTTGACAGGGAGTGTATGCGTGCAATGCTAAAAGTCATGCCGCGCACTCCCAAAATGCAAAGGATGTCAAGCAGGAAGTTGCAAAGATGCCCCATGCGATTGATGCACTTGAGTCGAATGCTATGCTCCGGGTGGCGCATCCACTTGTCGAGCAGCTGCGCGAAACCTTCCTGCAGGCTGCGGGAAGGAGAAGCGTCCGTGCGGTGGCACTGGGGCCATTGGCGCGGAGTAAGGGCTTCGATGTCCTCGCTGGAATCAAGGCATGCATCAGCCTCTGCAACCAGCGACATGCTAGTGAGCGGAAATGGAGGGTGGCCAGAATTGGAACCTTGAGTCTGTCTGCGGAGACCGCACGGTTGACACGCATAGCCCGCTAACCCTGGCATGCGACTGAGATTGGTGCGTATGCAGGTGGTCACCTCGGCATGACATGTGGACGGAAGTGATCTCTCGGTCGGTGCGCTCCCACCGCAAGCGGAAAGACTCTTTTGATGCATGAAGGCATGGTCATCCGGCGTGCAATGCTGCGGCATGCTGATGCGCTCGCAGTAGAGATGCTCTTAAAAAGTCTCCTGTCTGAAAGACAGAGGGCAGGTTTTGCAAGTATGCCGCAAATGCAAACAGGGTCATCAGGACCATGCAGAACGCCACAATGCGTATGTAGAAGCGTATGCTCAACATGACGAGGATCAGGTCTTCGAGGACCATTTCCAAATCCAGGTAGCTCCTTGCCATGGTAGTATGCATCGCGTCCAATATCTCATGTTGCTCCATGAGCGTGCAGGCGCGTGTGGACGGGCGGTCTCGACTCCGGGCTGGTTGGCTGCGGGTTTTGCATACACTGAAAAACATGCTTTACGGCATGCGCATCAGCGAATGCGGGATACTATGCGGGCAGAGTCTGGGATTCTGGCCCACGTGTGGCATGCGATCCTCTGGGCGGCACCTGCAGGTGAACATCATGCCGCTAGCATGGAACTAAGCAAGGTTATCGGCGGACTGACCTGCGGGATGGCTATGTCGGCGAGGTCTCCGCGGAGGAGCCTCTGCCTTGGTGTTGAAAAAACATGCGATGGTGTTGTCGACCCTGAGGGCCGGTAACATTATGCAAAGCCTGCGGGCTGAGCCAGGAGTCAAGGTATCTGAACCTTGATTGCCGTGCAGTGCTAACGGGTACATGCGTGCACAAGCACTCACGGCTCAACGCCTGTCACCGCAAACATTTGAGAGCTCATTTGCGGGTGGGCTAACCGCGTCCCGAGCCTGCGGGCTGAGGGGGGAGTCGGATAGCCGATTATGCGTGCACCTTGGTTGCAACTGCGGTGCAACAAGGTCCGAATGTGGCGGCACACATGTCATGGAAGCAGCAGCGGTGCCTCGCATGCATTTAAGGTCGGTGCCGGCTGATGCCTGCAAGAGGCATGGCGAGCATCCAAAGTGGTCTTGCGCCTCGACTGCAAACGCGTTGCAGCCAGGCTTGAAGAAGAAGGCATGCGATGCGCCTTATTTGGTAAGCTCATGTGAGTTGGGGCACATGCGGTGCGACCGACTGCGCCTTGAATGCCGCTGCGGGGCATTCAGGGTCTGGACGGGTTGGCATGCTAAGGCGACTCAGGAAGGTGTCTTGCAAGGGCATGCGGCCTTGCGCATGCGCCTCGGCTGCAATCGCGATGCAGCCAGGCCCGAATGAGGTTGGCACGCAACTGCGCCTCAAACGGATATGTCACTCGGGGCACATGCGGTGCGACCGAGGATCGAGCGAGCCTTGATTGCCACTGCGGTGCAAACAGCCCGGATGAGGTTGGCATGCAACTGCGCCTCATGCATGTTTCTAGCAAAGGCATGCGGCCTTGCCTGAACAATGCAAGATGGCATGGGAGCAACAGCGGTGCGTCTCATGCATCTGAGGTCGGTGCCTGAAAGGTGAATGCGGACATGGGCACAAACGTGAGCCTGTTAAGCTAGGCTGGCAGCAAACCAAGACCGATCTAACATGCAGGCATGCTGGCGCCCCCTGAAAGAGAGGAAATGGCACGACGCAGCAGGTTTAAGCACGATCAATAACAGGCACGCATTTGGTGGTCGCCAGGCGATTGGCCGCAACACTGATTGGGAAGTGAAAACCTAGCCGTGCCAATGCGGTGTGTCAAGTTGCTGTCATAGGCCAGCAATGCTGAGATTCCGCGAGCAGCTGTACTGCCAGTGAGACATTGATTCTGGGGAGGGCGATTAAGCATGCACTGCGGCCACATGCATTGGCCTCCGTTAAGCGGCTGCTGGCGGAGTTTGCGTCACATCAATGCTGCTGTCTTACCCCGCACGTCTGGGGCGGTTCAAGTGCCTTGCCTCGTTCTCTGATGTCGCAACGGATGCGGAGTCCGAGTCGGAGGCTGGGACCACGCCTAGGCCTTGTGTGAACCACCGCAAATCCGAGCGGTTCCACCACTCCGTGGCCTGGAATGCGGTGCGGTCGCTGGGGGTCAGGCAGTCCCATACGCCCACTGCGATGTTGGGTGCCAGAAAGTGAGTGCTCCCGAATGCATGCATTGATGCAGGCGAGTCGGCTGCCGGTGTGTCGTCGGGCACTGCAGTATGCGCGATCCATGCCACTGCGTGCAAGGCATGCGTGTCACGCGGATCAAGGAACTGCCAGATCAAGACGGATGCAAAGTGCATGCAAAGCTCAAATGCAGTGAAAACCATGGCGGCGCGGCGGTTCCGAGTTCAAAAAGAACGAAAGAGGGGTCAGACCCTCAAGGCATGTCCCTTACTAAATGGCTTGAAGCAGAAACAGCCACGCGGCCGAAGATTCAACCAAGATTAAAACACAGGGGAAAAGAAAAACCCCTAGCGTGAATGCAGTGCTTGCAGGGCGTGGCATGCGTGCCCGCGCCCAAGGTCCGGAGACTGAATGGTCCGGAGACCAGAGTTGGTCCGGAGACCTGGTCCGGAGACCAAGAGGTCCGGAGACCACCAACGAAAGTGCAGAGCGTCTGCGACCTATACTTGCAGAGCCTTGTATAAGGCAGTGCAGGGTGGGTGGGTGGGTTTCAATGAAACCGCAGGTTTGGGTCAAGGCTAGGAGCAAAACGGCCACCGCGTAGTTCGATTCACAACATGCCCTAAACACAAGGGAAAAGAAACCCTAAGCGTTAAGGCATGTTGCACTGCTCCTAGCTTGAACCCAAACATGAACCCCCAAAAAGAACAAAGCAAGTCCGAAGCGGCCGCAGTTCTTTTTACCGGGATTGCTGAAAGTAGCACTGCTTCCAGGGCACTGGTGCGCCTGGAACAGGAGCTGCGTTGACCCCCCCTTCAGTGTTTCAGGCAACCCCGGTATAAGCGAGCCAGCTGGGCCGCCGGCCTCATCACCCGCCCTTCAGAGTGGGGTTGTACCTGGCAGGGCAAATGTCCACGCTTGCGGCTGTGAGCAGCAGGGTCTGCACTTTTTTCGGTCAGAGCGGCTTGATGTAAGCGGCTGGCTGACGCAGCCAGTTGTTCTGGCTGACAGGGCGAAGACGGCCATTTGGTCGCAATGCATGTTGGGATGCAAATAAGGCTGGCTAAGCAGTAGCTGCCAGGTGTTCCGGGCGCCAGGGCGCATCCATCGGACACAGCTGAATGCCTCGGCCTGACATTGCTAGGGCTGAAGCGTATGCGACTTTCAGGGCGATGGCTGAATCGGGCCAACCGACCTCTGCTAAGATCGTCTGCCCAATCATTGCACCTTCCTGGAACGTGCGTCGGCTGCAGCAGCACATTGTGAGCGTGAGCCCAGAAGGCTGTTAACTGCACGAAAAGTTGCAACGGCCAGGAGGTCGTGAACAACTTGTTAAGGCTTGCTTCCGTTGCGGAATTGTCCGTGCCTGAAGGCATGCTGAACGAGTAGCGCCCACCACCAATGTGGCTGTGGGTTGCTTGCAGTAGTGCTAACTGTGCCAGCGTCTCGAAACATGCGATGCGCCGCTGTCCAGGCTTGACAAGGCAAGGCCATACGGCCCGTATGTCTCGCATGTTCCAGGTTTCGGCAAACCAAACCACTTGGGAGGATGATTGCCCACACACGCATCCGCGGCAGCCAGTGCTTGCAGCTGGTGTGGCCGCGCCAAGGGCTGAACGGGCGAGTGCTGAAAGCACAACGCCAGCCATGTAAGGCATTGCTGGCTTGACTTGGAAAGGCTAGTATATGGGTTATTGGGGTCCGCGATGCGCACCCACGTGGGTTTGCAATGAGCAAGCCTATGCGCTGCTCGAGTGTTTTGCGGAGTACCCGTCGGCTCCCCAGCAGTGCTTTGATCAAGGCGTCCAGCTTGGTCAGCTTAGCGGACACGAGCTGAATGGTGTCCAAGGCTGTCCTGGAACTGCGCCTTTTTCCATGAAATTGGCGCCGCAATGGCGCAAAAGAAAAGCACCACCAAGGTAAACATATCTGGTGCGCTATCTCGGAAGAGTGCACACAGAAGGTCGTCCACAAAAAGGAAGGTTTGTGGGGCTTCCAAGCCAGCAACCCATGCACCTGGCGAAGCAAAAAAGCGCCAGTGCGCTGCCACCAGAATGCCGAGAATTGAAAGGCGAATAGTAGAAGGCCATGCTCTTCAGGGCGGACCTGCACCTGTTTGTGTGCGGCTTTGAAGTCCTCCGGCTGCGTGGACAGCGCCAGGTCCGATGCCATTGGCAGGCTCAGGCGCTCTGGTAATGCCTAAGGGCCATTTTTCCCGAGCCTCGGCGACGCTAAGGCCGGTTTCTACAATCCAGTTGTTGGCAATTTCATTGCGCAGCAAGCTTTGCACGGTTTCTGGTTCGTCCTCGGCCATCTTCCAGTTGATTTCCAGATCCGGCGGCAGGGCGGAGTCTGGCTTCTTTGCCGGCCATTGGAGGCTGGGTGGCAAGGCTGACACGGCTCCTGTCGGTACCCCGTGTTGCAGAAATGGCAGCAGGGCCATGTCTGGGTCACGCCAAGAGTTGGCCAAGGCCTGCAGCAGGTGGAGTCTGTACGGCTGCCATGTCTGGAGGGCAGGGCAATTTTAGAGCCGTGTAAGCTAAATTTGCCAGGACGGCGAGAGGGGGCAGTCCGGAGCTGCGCCAGGATTCGTGGCACCAATTTGCGCTCATGCATCCAGTGCAGCCAGGGCCTGGCGACTGCTTGCAGTGGGTGTTCTGGCTTGGGACAGCACCAGTCTGCGGAAGAGTGCATTCCTGCTCCGTCGCAGGTCGGGAGCCTGCAAGGCGCCAGTGTGATGGTCCTGGAGATTTCGGAGTGCAATGGCAGTGATTGTCGGAAGGAACCTGTTTTGCTGACCCTTCCTATGCCTACCTGGGCAAGTTGCAGGGCCAGGGAAGAGGGTATTCAGCGGTCAGAGTGCTGAGGTATACCCCTTGTTCTTTCACGCCTGCAATGCTTCGGTGCTTGTGTGAGTGATTGCAACGGGCCTCCAGGGCCTGTATTTTCGAACTGTTGCAGCCGAACGCCCACGATTTGGAGAAGGCTTTATTGTGCCTGCAGGCGTCTACCCACACCAGGGCACATTGGTGATCGCGTAGCATTTGGAAGTTAGCCTCTTCCAGCCAGGACATGGCTGATGGCGGTTGTTCCCAAATGCCTACGCCTCCTTTGGAGACCACTGCTCTGAACAGGGCTCTGCCGCGGTCGTGAATGGTCTTGCTATCCAGCAGTTTCTTACGCTGCGAAGGCGAAGGCCGGGGACCGGCGTTCTCAACGTAGTTTGAGTCTGCAAGGCGGGGCAAGCATTATCAGGGCCACGATTCCTGACCAGCAGAGTCTGAGAAGGGCCTCGAAGACTACGTTATCCAGGATGTCGTGCGCAGTGTCCCCATCCAGATCAAAGGGCTCAAAGCAGTCAAGGCCAAGGCTAATGGCTGCCAATGTCACCGGGCGCAGCCTACCTGCAAACACGTCCAAAAAGAGCTGTTTGAGGCTGAATGCAACGGTGATTCCTGGGCGGGCGTGTGTGGCCTTGGCGACGCGCCTGGCTCGTTACGGCGCGCATAGGGCAAGGCTGGAGTCAGGGCAGCTTCCACCGGCATATGCAATGGTGAAAACGGCGCATGAGGGGCAAGGCCGGCCGCGGTTTGGCTGCCCGATCCTGCGCCGGTCCAAGATCCGGGCTATTTCACGTGTGTTTGTTGCGGTCCATGGCGGTGCTTTTGCTGGCAGCCCACTATGGCGCACACGTGGGCGAAATGGCACTGGTCGTTAGTGCAAATGCGTGTCTGGTAGCGCCGGCAGACCTCGTGCCCTTTATAGGTAGTGCACCACTCTGCTTTGGGCTTTGGCGATGGCGTGGCCCCCTCTGCCGTGGTGTTGTGGGGCGTGGCGGTGCTGGCACGGATGGCTTGGATATTTTCGGGCGCAGCTGTAAGAGGCTGTGCGCATCGTTTCTCATATGGCTGCCCAGAGCTTGCGATCAGCCGACAAAAGCTCTTGGGTATTCACCGTACAAAGGCCTAGGTTAGGATCTGGCCGTGTGAGACACAGGTCGGCTATCTTCTTGTCGAAGGCCTTGAGGTTCGACAGGTGCGCTGCTTGGCACAGGGCCAGGGCATTGCGAAACACGGTCTGGATGCGGGTGAGCCACCCCGCTGACAGCGAGTGGTGCTCCACGGACACCTCTGGTGTGTCGTCAAAGAAGGCCTGACTCAGGAGTTGCAGTTCTCAGCGCACGGCTCGGGCCGACTTTGCTTCCATACGCTCCTGGTATTGCCGTGATGAAAGGCGATATTGCCAGGGCACCCGCTTCAGGGACTGCCCGGGCTTCAGGCCCTCGTGCACTAGGCTTGAAGGTTTCCACCAGGCTGGACACACGTTCGGCTGGAATTGGCGGCCGGTTCGGGAGGCTCCGAGCGCAGGCTTAGCCGATGGCACTCGGCTAGGGCTTTCCTAAGGCGCGCTGCTGCCACACTGGATTCTGGATCCTCAATGTTGTTGGCTGTCCAGAAGTCCCTGGCAGAGACTATGAAAGGCTGCAATTCTGCAATGGTGGGGAAGGCAAAGGCGAAGTCAGATGGACAGTCAAAGGTCCAAGCTCATGGCAGTAATGAGGTCTGTATCTTGGAGTTGCAAATGGATGGAGGCGGTGAACGCACTGTTCAGTTGGCACTCCAACGCATCGTCTATCGGCCTGAGTTTCTCCTCAGTGCCTTGGACCAAACGAACCTCCTGATGGCGCCCCAGTTTTCATGGCCAAGGTAATCCGACACTTCCTGAATGGAAGGGCCCCTCAATGAAGGAGCCAGCTCTGATGGAAGTGCTCGGGCTTAGAAGTTGACTTTTCTTTTGCCAGCAATGATTTTCGTCTCCACAAGGCCGAGTTTCTGAGCTCCTGTTCCGAAACCTTTGCCGGCACCAGCTTCAGTGGGAAACAGTTTGGGGTCGCACGCATCCCCACTAAAGGTACCCCTTTTGTCATAAAGTCAACCACGCCCATATCGTCATAATTGTGTTTCTGGAGAAGGGACTTCCACAGAAGGAGGTTCTTACCCTCTACCACTCGCTGCACGCATGGGTCCATGCCCCCATGCAGCTCCTTTTCGCTTGCTGCTAGTTTTAGGCTGCTGAGCTTTGCTGACAGCAAGGCTTTCTTTCTTTCCACCGTCAACAGCCTGGGATCCATGCCCATGATCTTGTCCATCGTCTCGGCTGCCACTTTGTCAAGTGGACTCACAACATCTGCCGGACGCTTTGTCCCCATGGCCCGCAACAGAAACTCTTCAGGACTATGCAGGGTTCCGACACGTTGCACACCTGTTGCGAGGGGGCCCCGCTGTTCGAGGTCCCCTTGCATTTCACTGTCACCTTGGAACGTGGAGTCCGTCCAATCGTCAGTCACCTCCCGCACACTACCCCTTCTTAGGTGAGGTGTTAAGGCCCTATCCAGGGTGCCAAGTTGGTAATCAACAGGCCTATCCTGGACCTGGATATGCTTGTATTCAGGGATTAGTGGCCGGTGGCACTTTGATTGCCCTAGAAACGCGGTCGAAAGGTCCTTGACCCGCAAAGGAGGGGTCAATGACCAATGTTGGCGCACACCCACTTGCACAGGCACGCTGCAACTTGCTGAGCAAGCAGCTTTGGGTAGGCTGCCTCGGGGGACGTGTCAAAAAGCCAACCGTCTGCTGATCTGGACACACTGAAAGGCTCGTGGGGGTGATCCCCTTGGCACTCGGCTGCAAGAGATGCAAACAAGTCCGGTGTGGAAAGCCACTGGGTTGCTTTCTTTCTCTGGCCACCATGGCAGCATGAGTGAAATAGCACTGGTTGGAGCGAGTTGTACAGGCGCTTAGCACTATCATCGTACCCTGACAAGCAATGCTACAAAGACTGCCCATGTCCACAAGTTGGCAGGGTTTTCGATGCTCACACCAATCCCCTTTGCTAGGCAGTGGAGCGTCACGTCCAAAGTCAGCTTATACAAGGTGTTGGCGCTGTCCACCCTGGCTTGATTGATGGGGCTCAATCCTGGCACGCCCAGCGGGTGTGCACCCGACCGCAAAGGCTTCGGGCTAGGCGCTCCCAATCTAATCAGGTGTTTTGGCACGGGCCTCTCATGGGCTTGGCTCGAGGTTCCACAAGGGACTCCGAGTTGCACTGCGAACAAGTTTGGCTGCTCTAGCATGGACCACAACACAACCTGGCCTGACTGAGTTGTCAAATCAAGAGCTGTTTTTGGTGTTTGTGGGTCCTTGATTTCATGGTCAACACTCAAGACCGCAAAACCTGCCTCGAGCAACGCCCTGGACAACGATGCTTTCCCCGCAAAAACTTCAACAACCAACGGATTTCACTTGGTTTGTTACTTTCTCGGGCTCGGCCCCTTGACGGCCACCACCCGTTTGCTGCACGTCTGAATTCATGAGGACAGGGCCGGTCTTCGGCCGCGACCAGACCTGGTGTTCTGCACTTGGCCCCTTCGGGGGCTCCTGTGGGATCTCATCTGCGTCTGCCTTAAGCACACTCATCGAGCTCTCGCCTGATTGCAACTGTGAAACCCCCGCCGTCAACCCCGCGGGCTGGAAAACGTCCGCCACCACGGGGTCACCTCTATGTCAGTCCGTGTGAGTACACTGGCAATAGGGCTTCGGGCGGAAACACCGAGCCTTGTAGCACAAATAGTACCCCCTGGCACATCGCGGCTTTGGACCCTTGTAACTGCACTTGCCTGACTGGAAAGCAAAGCACAACGGTCGGTTCTGGTCGTCCTTTGCTACGCATCCATCTGGGAGGGAGTACTTCCCCGTCTTTTGTCCCCTTCTGGCCACCTTTCGGTGACACGCGCTGTTTCTTCGCAGGCGGCTGATCCCCCGTCACGAGAGCCAGCCGATCTTGTCTGTGGCAGCGGCATCAAATACTGCAGCACCTCATTCGACTGGCTCAGCTTGTCGATCACACCATCCAGGGGTTTTTGACCCGGAGGGGCTGACAGGGTCCCCATTGTCTGCAAGGAAGCCAGGGTAAACAATTGCTTGTCACACTCGACGATCTGACGCAGGGTCACTTTGGAGACATTCTTTGGCTGATCTTTGCACAACTGCAGAAAAAGGTACTGTACCCATTTCTCGATGGTCTGAAACTTTACCAACCCGGCTTGGTCCATCGCTAAACTCCTCCTCAACCAGGCGGACCTCAAGCGAACTTCCGTTCCCGTGTCGACCACCAGGTCCGCAGATTTATTGTGGAGCTTCAAAACGCCAGCGCTGTCAAGCGAAATAGCTGCATCCTTCTTCACGCACTGGACCTCCTGGGCTCTGCTCGTGCAGTTGTCGGGCGATATGTAGGCCACCATTTCCACGAACTGGTCCACCAGCCTGGCATGACCTCCGGTGAGAAAACTATACCCGCCAAGCGAGTCTCCTGCTCGTTTTGTCTAGCCACCCGCTCTGCCGTCGGGAGCCGCCTGGTCTGTTGGGGGGGGGTCCGGGGGGGACTCCACATGCTGCTTCAGATCTAACAACGCCAACGTGTGACTCTCGTAGAATAACCTTCTCATGCACGCCACCTGGATCTGTGTGGGGTCAGCTCCACCGTTGACTCTCTTGAGAAAAGCCACAAAGACTTCTTCGTCCTGCCGAGTCGGCGAGTGAGGCACTGCAAATGCCAGAGATCCAAACGTGTCGAAACCTGCGGCTTTTAGCGCTGTCAGAAAAGCTTCCTCAACTCCAACCTGACGAGCCCGCTGCTCGAAGGCAGCTTTGCTGTCCAACGTAGCGGACGCCATGGCTAGACGGGCAAACAGGTCAGATACTAATGGGTCACGTTTCCATCAATAAGAAGGGGCCTGGCCTGTTTGTTTTTTCCTGGAAACACTGGCGGTCGTCTCTGGCAACGGTTTCGTGGTGTTCCAGTGTTACACACAGCTTCATGAGGTTTACCAGCCAAGGGGGGGAAGGCAACGAAAGGGGTAAGTGATCCAAAACACTCGATCCAGCGCTGCGGTTTGCGTTCCACATTCGCCCTCGAGCAAAAGATCACCTCGCCCTTCACCTTCGTCCCCCAAGGACATACCCGCCGACGATCGGAGCTTGATTTTGACATGTGGAACAGCTTGTTTTTGCACGGTGTTGCATGTGGATTGCATGAGTTTGGTATGTGGTTCAGCCCCCACGAAGTGCCCTCCCCCCCCCACCGTTTTTTTTCTGTCAGGCCGCACGTCGGACATCCTGGCGAAGCACAACTCCGCGTGGCGCTGGGGGGGCGGGTTTGGGCAGTGCCGAGCGGGCACTTAGGTAGCGTGCCGAGCGGGCACCGTAGGACGTGCCGAGCAGGCGCAGTGCCGAGCGGGCACTTGTAGGAGTGCCGAGCAGGCACAGTGCCGAGCGGGCACTTTAGGAGTGCCGAGCGGGCACCGTAGGAGTGAGCAGGCACAGCGCCGAGCAGGCGCAGGCCCCCCGCTGTGAAAGTGGCAGGCCGCTGTACAAGTGGTTGAGGCGTGCGCTTTAGCACGGGTTCGCCCAACGACTCTTAGTACGGGTTCACCCAACGACTCTTAGTACGGGTTCGCCCAACGACTCTTAGTACGGGTTCGCCCAACGACTCAGTTTTCGACATGTGTGTGGGCGCGCCAGGCTCCTTGCTGTGGAGGCTTCGACACCGAGCGCGCCACGTTCCTGCCCGGCATTGAAGCCGCCACCTACAGGGAGAGGGAGCTCGGAGTTTTTTGGGCCCTTATAGGAACCTATAGGAACCTATAGGAAACCCATAGCAAACTCATAGGAAACCCATAGGAAACTCATAGAAACTCATAGGAAGTCCATAGGAAAAGCAGAAGAGGGCTTCCTATGGGTTTCCTACAGGTTTCCTATGGATTTCCTGTGGGGTTCCTGTAGGTTCCTATAGGTTCCTATAAGAGCCCCTCAGGCCCGGCATCAAAGCCCTGCCGCGCCACCTGCCTGGCATAGAAGCCTCCACCCGGCCAGCCTGCCAAACCGCGCCACCCAAGGTCGAATTCTTCCCAGAAAAAAAATTTAAGTCCTCCCCACGGGAGGATTGGAATTCCGACTTCGCTCTCCCACCAAGGTCGGAATTCCGACTTCGCTCTCCCACCAAGGTCCCACCCCCACCGAGGTCCCGAAATGTTCGGCGATTTGTCCCATGAAACTATGCACGCCATGCATACATTGTTTCTGCATTAGGCTATAGGTATCATGACCTGGACCATGAATTGAAGGATATTTTCCCTCAATTCATGTCCTGGTAGCCGAGCACGTGCTATGTAGCGGCAAGCGCACCAGCCTGCCGAGCCCGCGCCGGCCTCGAGGCGAAATTTCCGGCGATTTGTCCCGAAATTTTCGAGCGTCGTGCGCAGGTCATCATGATTTGACGTCAAATCATTGCAAGCCACCCTACTTGACTATTTTGCCCGAAAAACCCTGGTGCGGGTGGCGCGGGCTCCAAGACCGAAGCCGCCCAGCCGGCCTCGCTCCAAGACCAAAGCCGCACAGCCGGCCTCGCTACAAGACCGAAGCCGCACAGCCGGCCTCGCTCCAAGACCGAAGCCACACAGCCGGCCTCGCTCCAAGACCAAAGCCGCACAGCCGGCCTCGCTCTCAGGTCGTGAAAAAGGTCACCCACGGACTGTGTCACGGGGTGACACGTACTTGCGGAGAAGCTTTTTCCAGGGCCGACTTCGCGCAACAACTCCTAAGGAAAACATGTTTGAAGGACCTGTCACCGGCAACATCGTGGAGGTCCTGGACAACGGAGAGGTGACGGCACGCACGTCACCGCAGGGCAGCTGGCCCTCGCTCTGACGCCCTACGCTCAAGTAACAGACCTGGCAGTGAACACGCCACTCCGGCAACAACGCAGCCGCCATCCAGTCCCTGGACAAGCTGGCCTCAAAGCTGGACAGCAGCGCACTGGCGCCGGCCATCGCGCCCCTGGCCACGGCAGCGGCCCTGGCCACCACGGACGGGCAGGTGGCCGCACACGGAAGCAGCAGCAGAGCTTGCTGACCACGGGTCTCTCCAATTAAGGCAGACCAGTCGGCCTTCGACGTGCTGGAGGGCGTTGTGGCGACGAAGAGCACCCCCGACAGCGTGGACCTGAAGCTGTCGAACTACAGCACCACGGCGACCATGAACGGCTCCATCGCCTCGGCCAACAACGCCACGCAGGTCGACACCAAGGTGGCCAACGCTCTCCTGGGCGTGTCCGCTGGCCTCCAAGCTCGCGAGCCAAGACGCCTCCATCTTCAGGCCTCGAAGGCAGACGCCAGCCCCCTGACCTGTCGGCCGTCGACACTTCCTCTGAGGTGGACTCTAAGACAGCGGCCGCCCTCCTGGGCGCAGTCACCCTGGACGGCCAGGCGGACGCCAGCGCGCTGGCCGCCCTGCTCTCCACGGTGGACGGGCTGGACACTCCACTGGAGGTGGACACCAAGATAGCAAATGCCCTGGGCCCCGCTCCAGAGCGCCCTCGACGCAATCCTCGCGGAGCTCGCCGCCCTGCAGCTTTCCGGCGGCAGGAATTGCTAACGCGCCGGCCTGGGCGGGCTTCACTACTTGGTTCGCGGAAGCAACGTCGTTCGCAACCTGCATCTGGAGGCTCCTCTCTCTGTGCTGCGCTGGCCAACGGCGACGACACGCTGAGCATCACGGCCGACTGCTACTGCGGCGGACGCGGCCCTCGCGGCTGCGCTGCTGGCCTACTACACCTCGGCGCAAGTGGACGCGCTGCTGGTCGACTACCGAACAGGAGCAGCGCAGGACGCCGAGACGACCAGCGCCTCGGCTGCGCTGCTGGCCTCCTCGGCGCAAGTGGACGCCCTGTTGGCCGACTACCGCACGGCAAGCGCGCAGGACACACAGACGCAGGCGGCCACCGCGCGCTGCTGGCCTACCGGACGGGCCCGGACCAGGACGTCTTCACGACCAACCAGATCACCTCGGCGCTGGCGGCGTACCGCTCGGCCGCCGACCAGGACACGGCGACGGCGTCGAGCATCGCAGCCGCGCTGCTCAGCTACTACATGGACGGTTTGCTCGCCGGCAAGCTCGGAGTCACGGAGGCAGCCTCGGCCCTACAAATAGCCGTGCGCTTTCCGGACGACGGAGGGGCCGACGAGGTGGTGGCAGCCATCGGAGAGCAGATCCTGGGCCCCGCGGGCGTCTCCCTGTCAAACTGGACGGTTCGTCCCAGCAGCGGCCTGGCCACGCACCGCGGGCGCAGCGAGCGTGGACGGCTACACCATGACCCTGGCAGCGCCCTGGAACATCGTGCGGACCTACAACTTGACGCCCGGCCGAGAGCTCCTCTTCGCCTGCCGGTACCGGCTCGGCACGGCCTCCAACTTCGTGGTGCGCATGTGCGAGGCCGACAACGTCTACGAACCCCTGTACGGCAGCTTCGTGGGTGACCAGGGCGCCTGGAGCACGGCCAAGATGTACTTCACCGTGCCGCCGAACGGAATCGCAAAGCTGCTCGAAGCGCACTTCCAGGCGCCGGGCCTGCCCAACCAGACGGCAGGAACGGTGGCCACGGAGCTCTGGCTGTTGGAGCGCACCAAAAAATTGCACAGCGTGGTGAGCGTGGGCTCCAGCAGCACCTCGCCCAGCGTGGCCAGCGTGACGTCGTCGGCCCCTCCGTCGAGGAACTCGCTTCAGCAGCAGGGCCAAGGCCGCCGTGTCCTCCTCGACCTCCGTCGCGTTGCCGGCGTGCAGGGTTGCGTCCAGGATCTGGAGGCCGTAGGCCTCGGCCAGCTTCACGGTGGGAGGCTTCCAGCTGGAGGGCTACGCCATGACCCTGAGCGCCTTCGCCTGGAACATTGTGCGCACCTAAGTAGTTTTCGTGGCAGTTGGGGTTGGCAGTTGGGGTGCAGAGGGGGTTCCTACACACCCTGGTTTTTTGCACCTGCTTTTCTTGGACAAGACTCCCCCAGCGTAATGGACGTTGCCGCTTCACCTCGACTAGTCGCCCTGCTTCATATTGCAATTTGCGCCCGAATTGGGCTGATGGTGGAAACTGAGGCTGGGGCAAGTAAGTCAACCCATGCCCGCCAGCCATGAACTTTGTTCAATTGGTTTGAGTTAAAGGCTTTACTGTTTGTCGGCTGGGCTATGGCAGTCTCGATCTTTCCATTAAACACATCCGAATCCCTCTCTCGTAGAAAGCTACCTTGTTTTTGGGCTTGTTTTTATTGAGTGTTTTGCTTTGTTTGGCTGTTGTGTTCTAGATTAAATTGGTAGGCTCACGCTTTGCGAAGGCGTTTCAGTTTTTGCCGACCCTGCGCCCCTCCAAAACATGACTTGGCTACAGCAAGGGGAACACTAAGGAGCTGTCAGGCAGGCGGGCAAACATAGGAACCACTTGAAATACAGTGATAGCCCTGAAAAGGGCATTTGTTTTAAGGGGGGATGGGGTCTACAGCGACAAGGACTTGGGCAGGCCAGGCACTCAGACAGAAATCCCTTTCCAGACTTGCCCTTCTTGCCAGACTTGGCCCCACCAAGTCTTGGAAAATTGCCCTTGCCAAACTTGGCCCACCAAGTCTTGGAAAATTGCCCTTGCCAGACTTGGCCCCACCAAGTCTTGGAAAATAGGGGTTTTGGAGCCAGCCCGCACTTCCAGGCCCCTTTGTGGCATGACACTTTAGTTCAATGGATAATTAAGAAGTTCGATGGTTCAGTTCCGCCCTGACGTCCTTTTGCTGTTGCTGCTGTGCTGCTGGTGGCTGGGTGTCTCCTTCATGTCTTTTACCAATCTGTGTTTGCAGAAGCCTTGCCTAAAGGTTGTGTTGGGGCGTTGGTTGGCTGGCTGGAACTGAATGACACCGCGCCGGTGCGCAAACGGCGTGTCACAAGGGGAGGCATACTCTTACACAACCTGGGGATTGCAAGGAGTAGATCAGGGCAGCAATAGAAAGCTGCACGCGTGTTGCTGCGCGACCGTGTCATGTGGTATTTATGTTAGCTGTTGCCCGGGAACCACCGTTAATGTTTGTCTGATATATAACCGCCACGCAGATTCAATGCGTAGGAACATGTTTGTTTCAAAAACTTGGCGGGCCAATGTCTGGCGCAATGCGTGTTGGGTTATCTGCGGTTTTTTGTGGGCCAAGTCAGAAAAAACAGTAAGAGCCTGATGTGTATTGTCCAAGACGTGGCGGGCCCAAGTCTGGTATGGGCATTTTTTGGATTCCATATCACGGAACACCCGAGAGCATGCCTATTTTCCAAGACTTGGTGAGTCCAAGTCTGGTACATGAACGCGCTGGACATGTGCTGGCCATTTGCGCATGGCCTGAATTGGGGCCCTCTCTGCGCGTCCTTTACTCAGGCCGGTTCACGCCAATCCTAGTCATGATCAAGCCATGTTGCATATTTGTGGCAAGCGTTTTCTGCACGACTTTTACTCAATCCATTTGCGCGGAGTCTTCACTCAGCCCTTGCTTTTGCACGGCTCATGTTTACGATCAGGCCGTTCTTGCGTGGTTTTTGCCAGCCAGCTCCTAGTCGTGTTCGAGTCCTTTGCCAGCGGCCTTTTCCGACCCGCGCTCAGATGTAGGTTGCTTCTTGCATGTTGCTGTGTTGGATGACATGATGAAGCCTACTGTGCCTGATAACCTTAATACCAATCAGTTGTTGCCCGCACCAAGGAAGCACTAAGGAATAGCGACTGGATGTGACCGCTCCAGGCTCCCACGCCAGGCGCAAACACGTCGGACGCAAAACCCCGGGAACACTAAGGAACAGTGACAGGTGATTGGATGCGACTGCTTCAGCTATCGAATCTAAGGAATCACTCAGGAGACGTGACCTCTTCAGGTATCGATGCTGAGGAAACACTAAGGAGCTGTCAGGCAGGCGGGAAAACATAGGAAGCACTTGAAATACAGTGGTAGCCCTGAAAAGGGCATTTGTTTTAAGGGGGGATGGGTCTACAGCGACAAGGACTTGGGCAGGCCAGGCACTCAGACTTAAATCCCTTTCCAGACTTGGCTCCACCAAGTCTTTGCCCTTGCCAGACTTGGCCCCACCAAGTCTTGGAAAATTGCCCTTCTTGCCAGACTTGGCCCCACCAAGTCTTGGAAAATTGCCCTTGCCAGACTTGGCCCCACCAAGTCTTGGAAAAAAGGTGTTTCCGTTCCCTTGCGAAAATAGGGGTTTCCGTGCCCTTGCCAGGCTTGGCCCATCCAAGTTCAAGCATGCCTGCATCAGACTTGGCCCCACAATGGAAAGTAGGCATGCTCTGGGGCGCAAACACCCCAGCCACATTTGGGCCTGGGGCGCAAACATACTTGTGTCAGACTTGGGCCCACTGCCGAAACAGGCGCATTCTTTTACAAGGCTCAACCAAATCATGAGAACACCGGACTTGGGCCCACCAACTTTTGGACAATATTGGTTAATATGATTTGGCGGTGCGCCCGCATCACGGGAAACACGCCCAAACCAGACTTGGGCCCAACGTCTTAAAATATACGTGCGTACTCTTGATTTGGCCCAGCCAAATCCTTGGAACATGCTTACACCATACTTGGGCCGGCCAAGTCTTGGAAAATAAGAGCGCTTCGTAGGATTGTTTGGGCGCCAAGCCTTGGAAAACAAATAGGCGTGCTGTCGCAAACTGAAAGGTGAAAAGCAGGGGCTTGTCTTTCCATAAGAAGCAGGCCCGCCGAGCCGAGTCCTAAAACCCACAGCCCGGCTTGTCGAGGACCCACGCGTGGCCCAGCGTAGCGGGCTTGATTCTAGCCCAGGCGTTGAGACGAAGGGATTGCGAGATTGCGAAACTGTGACTGTTCTGGATCATGGCTGAGTGAGCTATCTGGTCGTTGGCGGCGGCTTCAGCAAGTCCACGTCAGCAAGTCCGCGCCTCAAGCCATGAGTCAGTGCAAAGCTGTGACCGTCAAAGATGCTTTAGGCCGCCCGCAACATCCCCGGCCCCTTAGTCGGCCAGTCAGTCCAAGGGCGTGCGAGCAATTGCTCGGTGTGGTCTACTGCGGCAGGAAGTCTTCCAGTCACGACCAAGGGCAATCTTGCAAATTGCTGTTAACAAACTGTTTGCGAAAGGGACAAATGAAATATCCAATGAAGACATGGTCTTTGGCATTTGGACCTTGGCTTGGATCAGCTTGGCCTGGAATGCACCCGTGAGGCCAAGGCGCAATCATCAACCTCCAAGGCCCCGACTGCCAGGCCAGGTCGCTGTCCGTTTTGCCTTGGGAGAGCACGCAGGAGCAAGACATGTTTAGAAGGCAAAGGTGTTTTGAGGCTATTTGCAAGCGCAAGTGGGTGCATCAGCAGCGCAGCGCTGCGTATTTTCCTGTCAGGCGCCTGCCCGCTTTTTGTGGGGAGCTGTGTGCCCCAAGGAAACCTTTCAGTGCTTTGTAGCAGGTCTTTTTTTCGGTGTAGCAGGTTTTTTTTTTCGGCCTAATGGATGACGATGCTGCCCGTTTCTTGCTAGAAGCTGCAGGCTGCTCTTTCTCTGGCGTAGCAGCACCTTAGCGACAAGCACAGTCAGAGGTTCAAGCGCCCAGGCAAACTACCCAGGAAAGCGCAAGCAACAAACACCGAGCGTGCTAACCTTGCTAAAGAGCTTGAGTCAGAACTGCTAGAGCTAGATGATGATGATGATGAACTCGATGAGGATGAAGGCGATGCTGCAGCAGATTTTGCCGCTTGATGCAGGGGCTGCTTATTCTTCATGCCCTGAGGCCGAAAGGCGTCTGATGCCCCGAGAACACGATAAAACCTTGCGCGTGTTTGGCAACAGTTTCGCTACAATCTTTACATTTTGACGTTACCCTGGCTATAATTGAGCTGCAATGTGTGCAAGTACTAACGCTGTCACTACCCCTGCCTGCGCAGCCAGGGTCAACTCTTTCACCTCCGCTTTTTTCTCCTCCAGGATCTCGTTGTTGAAACGCAACCGGCTGTTCATGGCTTTGCTGCTGCTGCTGCCTCAGCCTGGCATCGGCTTGCAACTTTGCCGCTGCTTCCTGCTGCAGCTGCTCCTGAGGGTCGGCAGTCTTTTCGCCGGCATGCCCAGCAACCCGGACTCTTGCTGGTTTGTTGGAGCACTGGCGTTTTGGCTTGCTTTGATGACTTTGCTTTTCTGCTGCCCCCTTCCTGAGCCCAAACTGCAACAGCTTGACGAATTTCATTTCTCAAGGCAAGTGTCACTATTCCATGCCAACGTGTTTGCGACGTGCCCTGAGCGCCAGGCAAAGACTGCGGATGTTCCACTTGCAAGCACTTCGGCTTGACCCTGGCGGCGCCGCAGGACCATCCGGGGCCAGCTGCGAGTTTGCAAGCAATGCTCATCAACTGTGATGTCATGGCTGTGGCTCAGCCATCAGTGGGCTCAGAAGAAGAAAAAAGGACCATGGCAATCACATAGTCACAGGCTCACGTTTCAAGACATGCCTGCCTTCGTGTTCGCCATGGTGGTCGAATCGCCTCGCCCCAGAAAAGCGCCTCGGATGCTATTTAGAGCATTGCAAAGTATAAGTGACATATGTGAGTGAGCCACGTTATGATGCACATCCCGCTGCCCACGCTGAGGCGAAGTCGCAATACCATCAGAACCGCGCCGCTTGGTTGAATTTGATCTTTGCAAGCAAATTCCCTGAGTTGCTTGGTTGTCAGCCAAGTTTTGAAGCCAATTTGCTGCGCTCATGCCTTCCTTGCAGTCACGATTCTTGCCCCTCTCCCTCGCAAACTAAGGATGCGCTTCGGGCCGAGCGGAAGCGCAAGTTCGGGGACTTCAGCGCGCCTTGACTGTATGACGCAAAATCGGGACATTGACATGCATTCAGTGAGACAAGAGATTTGCATTTTTCCCCTCACCTCTCAAACGCACAAAGCGGAAAAGAATCCTTGCAGCGGTCGCGTTGGACCTGGAGCGGCCCCTTTGGAACCCGATTTTTGTTTGACAAAATTCTTTGCCACAGGCCCCGTAGATTTGGAGTTCTTAGCTCTCACATTTTGATGCCAAGCCAAAGACCGAAGCTTCAGCGCCACCATCGCCCCAGTGTACGCGTTCCCCAGTGACCCACAGCCACAACACACAAAATCACAGTAGCTGTAGCATCGGGAATCTGAAGCCAAAGTCTCCCATGTTTCGCCAACAAGCTGCCCAAGACTCAGCAGAAAAGGCCCAAGCGTCAACAAAGATCACGTGATCAGAAAGGGCCTTTATCAAGACGCCACTCGGAATAAGCTTGGGATGAAGCTTGATATCTGACTACTGCAGACCATGTTCAAGGGTTTCAACAATGATTGCATTATTTTGGCCCCTTTTTCTTTTTCGGATTCCAGGAGGGCTCGGCTACCAAGGGAAAAACCTCCTGCGGTTAATCGGCGCTGCAGCCTAGACATGGGCCCCCTGTTTTGCCACAATGACGCTACCACAAACTTCAACTCATGGCCTACGCCTGCCAGGGCTCATGGGTTCATCATGATGGATGTCACAGAACCAGATCAGTCTGGGCACGGGTTTCTATGTTTAGCTGCAAATTGGTGTTGCCAAGAATTTGCACCATACCAGGAACAACACGGCTATGACAAATTGCCTTTCAAGCTGAAACACACAGGCATCATTCAGGTCCAGGCCGGGCAGGAGCGAGTCAACCCCATAAGCCTCCAGCATCGCCAAGACATTTGGGTGGTTAGTTTTGCCCACAACTTCGCACAAGAGACGTTCTTGGGAGTATTAATGGAAGCAGATCCGGTCTCCAACTGCAATCTTCTCCATAGTCTTCGAAGCCGGTCTGCCTTCTATTTGCTTTTGGCCATGGTAGATCTTGGTCGCAAACTCCTTCTTGATCGTCAGCGTCAGTTTGCATTCCATGGCGCTAAAAGCCTAGTCACCACCCCTGAGCGAATGAGTGTTGAATGAAATTGCTTTGCCTGACGCAATGTGATTTGTGGGTGGGTTACTTCCTGCATTCTTGGAAACGGGCATGAATATGTCAGGCGGACCCTGAAGCCTTTCACGAGCCAAATGCGGCAGCCAGTTCTGCAACTAGATTTAGCTGCCTATCTAAGGGGCCTGCAGATGACACGGCTCCAAGCGTTGGATCTGCTGCTGGCCCGCTGCCGGTGGGAAGGGTGTCTGCTACAGCCGCTGGCGAGGGTTTAGCAAACGCCTTTAACAACCTGACGCATTGGCGCATGTAAAGATGTGTTGTGAAACGCGGCGGCCGCTTCTGCAAGACCTGAGGCTGCCTCTGCTGATGCGGACGTCGGGCCATCGCCACCTGCGGGACCGCCCCCAGCTCCTCCTGCCTTGAGGTCGTCAGACAGGCTCCTCAAGGAAGAGAAGGAGGCCAAGAAGGTGTGGAGCCGCCAGAGGCAGCAGGAGCTTGTGGAGCTTGCGCTGGCTCGCCGGGCGGAGAGGCTGAGGCCGAATGAGCCGGCAGCAGCTCCAAAGAAGCGGCCAGCGCCGCAGGAGCCGGCAGCAGCAGCTCCGAAGATGAAAATAAAAACCGTAAACTCAAAACTCCAGATATAGAAATACCCAGCCGCACGATAAACAAATGTATATCCAAGCACAAATCACATGAAAACCATGGCTCCAGCACGCATCTGTTTTCACACTCTTCTCGGGCCTGATATGCGGTTTCAGCAAGATTATTCATGCTGCGCAAAACACTCATGCAGTAGTGGAAAACAACAGTTGGGACAAGTGTGCAGGGACTCACTATCTTTAGCACCCCGCCTAACTGCTGCAGCTGCAATTCAATGCAGCAGTTCTGGAAAACACTGCACACACATCTCTACACAAAACGTCTGTGCGAATCCCAACTCCATTCTGCAGTGAATCTGAACATCTCATCCTGTAACGACTCGAGAATGACATGTGTGGCACACCTTCAAGTTGCGCCTCACAGCTTCTGTCTTCAACAATGCCTTGCGCTCTCCCTTCAGCCATCTGCAACCACTGTTGTGAAAACATTTCCCTTTCGGGGTGATCCACACCAGTTCGCCTGAATCAGCAGCTGTGTCATCACGACTGCTGCTGCTGGTCACTGAGTCCTCCCTTTTCTTAGGCTTCTCCTCGCGGTTCTGCTTTGCATCTGAGCTCCTCGGCGCTTCACTCCTTGAGTTGTCTGACTCACTTCCTGAATCATCTGAGCTCTCTGCAAGTTGCTTCTTCTTCTTCACGGCACTGTTGATCTCTTTGCTCTTCAAATACACGCACGTGCACATACTGAAAACTCCACTGCAAATAGCTGCAACTGAAAGTACAATCCACCACCAAGGGATTTGAAACTCTCTGAAAATCTGCAGCTCATTGCTCTGCACATTTTGCATACCATCATATGCAAAGCACATAGTTTCAGTTGTCGAAAAACATTCTGAATTCTGTCCACGACTCACCGCTGCACCTTGCACAAATCCCAAGATCATCGAAGTCTTGAGAAAATTCCACCACTGACTTCCATGAGCTCCTCCATGTTTTAAAACTTGTGCCGCCATCACTACACAAACCGGCACAGAAATACATGTACTGCCACCATCGACAGCACTGAAAACATCTGCCATGCTCAGTTGCATCACCAAGCAAGCTATCACCCCAAAACAGGTGATATGGCCCAAGGCCCAAGTCATCTTGTTCATTGCTTCGTCCCTATGCGCGCTGTCTTTGCTTGAGCTGCTGCGCCACATGCTGCAACTCACAACCAACCATGCAACTGCAACCATCATCATCACAAGGCTGCACATGCAAAAGTCGCTCAACTCGGTCTCAAACACAAATTCTTTACATGCCCCGCCTGTCCAACATGACATCAACGTCAGCACTCTCAGAATCTGCTTGGCTGACACTGGATCAAAACCGACCTTGGCATTCAATTTGCAAATCTTCTTCATGTTCTCCTTTGCCATCACCTCTTCATATTCTCGCTCACCAATGCGCTGCTCATAAGACTCGCCAACAAATCCAAGCAGCCTCAACAGAAATCTCAATCGCTGAACAGGGACTGGCTTTGTCCCTATATCTGAGCTGTTCCAAATGGTGCCAATTGGTAGCACCTCCACATTGCCACATGCTTGCTGATCCTGAATCCACAGCAGTCTGCAATCCATGTGCTTCAATTTCCCCATGCCTTGCTTGTGAGCTAGGCTCCGAGCTGCGCTGTTGTCCACTCTGCACTTGACCGGCACTCGATCCACCTGCAAGATAAACTCCAAAATCTGCTTCAAAAACAGTGCATCGATTGTTCCAGAGACCAAAGCGTACCATTCGCTCTCACAGCTCGACAAGCTCACACATTTCTGGCTGCGACTCGATGTGAAAATGCAATTGTTATCCACATAGAGCGCTGCTGCACTGCTGCTTCGCCTGTCAGATTTGGCTCCTCCCCAGTCAGCATCAGTATGTAGCTCAATGCGATGCCCAGTGGACTCAATTTCTCCAAAAAGATTCAAACCTGCAGTAGAAGG
>CAUJNA010003386.1:79171-84171 GCA_963377175.1 Effrenium voratum
CACCTGACAAAAATAGCATGTCTGATTTTGGGACTCTTGAACGTAGATGTGCCTCAATGCATGATTGCTTGCCCAATTGTGCTGACAGAGATACCTTGTGCAAAAAGCGGCAACCCTACGCAGTCGAGGCAGCCCGACAAGCACTCTTGGCCTTCCATTGTGTTTGTTGCAGCAACAGGTTATGACCGCACCTGCACTTGGAAATGGACTCTCCCTCTTTCTTTCTCTCTCTGTGTTTACTCAAGAAGGGTGCCCATGAAAAGCCTTCCAGAATGGCAGTGCAAGATTGCTTGTCGAATCGACTCCTTCCTCACTGCTTCTCTCGCAGTCGAAGGAGCTGCAGTGGCACTGTGTGTGGGCATCCTTCCTGTTGGAACTCCACCCTGCCTGTTTATTGATGGTCTGAAACCCTTTTTGCTGGCTATAATATAACGCTAAGTGCCTGATGGTTTGCCCACTGCATGCTTGGCAGCCATGTTCCTCAACCGTAGCACGTGCGCGTGCAGGCCGCTGGGCAATCAAAATTGCCATGATGGACAACACGAAAGAAAGCTTTAACAACAGTGAGGGGCTGTGAACATTCAGGAAACCCTGTTGATGGCCGCACTTGCCCAATGGCCTCGCTGGTGCTACCTTCAAGCATCCGGCCTACTCGATGTTGTCAGCTTCACTGGCACACCCTTTGTCAAGACAATTGGGCGCGTGCAAACCAAGAAGGGCTTCTTTGCCGTGAGCTTCTGAAAGACCCCATCGTGATGGAACCTCCAGCACCATGCGACTGCTTCGTGAAGCGGTGTTTGCTTCAGAGCAACTGTTCGGGCAGCACTCCCGGACGATACGTTTGTGACGGATTTGTCCTTTGGGACAAAGAACCACCGCTCTCCATCGATGGCAGTCAAGTTGTACCCATGGCTTCCCTGCACCTGCCTGATGCTGATGTCATAGCCTGTCACCTTCAGCGCTTGCGGGTTCGATGCCTGGATGTCCTTCAAGACCATGTATGCAGAGCCCTTCTTCAGCTTCACGTTGTTGTCATCGTCGCCTGTCGTCCCGCCGCTGCTGCCACAGGCGACCTCGATGTAGGTCTTGTCACCCTGCGGGAACTGCAGCTCTACACCTGTAGCAGGGCCGCTAGGCTCGTTCACAACCTTGCCTGCCCCGATGCCTGCAATCACCGTGTTCTTCGGCATGGTGTAGGACTCCTTGGGAAGCAAGTAAGCGTCCCCCTGCTCGGAGCACAAGATCTTGCAGGCAGCGGAAGCGAAAATCTTGCTTTCAACAGACTTCTCCCCAAGGACTTCCCTGAGCCCTTGCTCCGAATCCAGGCTCGGCAGTGAGACTGGGTTCGCGGTCTCTTCTGCCACTGTTGCTTGGCCAGTGACAATTGTGGGATTTTCCGACCCCTGCCCACTTGCCAGCCTGAAGTCTGCTTTGTTCTTCAGCAGTCCCTCATACTTGTCCTTGTGCTTTTGCACCAAGTGATCGAGCTGTTCCCGCACAGAGGGGGGACAGCTTGAGAACTCCCCCAAGCGTGATGGGTTGATCGTAACAGCTGTTCCCACGATCATGGTAGCCTTCAGGCTAGACTGCCAGCCATGGACGCCTTCGTAAGCCTCGTAGACGCCATCCAGGCTCTTGAGATGGGTCTTCTCCTCGTCCGTGAGAGCCTTTGGTATTGACCATCCAAAACAGGACAACTACGTGCATTGTCTCTGCAGTCTGCCAAACTGCTGCCAAGGCTCATTGCTCTCCACATCAGTTGGTGCAACGGTGGTGCCGCTCTCATTCTTCAACACCAGTTCGTGTTTCAGCCATCGCTGAACCAGGTACTGACCCAGGCCTCAGCTCGTTGCCAAGCAAGTCAGAGGACGCAACACAAGAAACTCGATGACTTGAGGCAGCTGAAGCACGTTGAGTTGTCCAGGCCACGGCTGCAAGGCCAGTTTTGTTTGCCATCTCGACCAGGACATGCATGAACTGGTGCGATGACTTCTCTGCTTGAAGCATGATTGTTGCCATCGCATGGTCACCCGAGTGAACGTGCATGTCAACAATGGTCAGGACATCTTTCTCGCGAAAGAGTGCAAAGTTGGCAGCGCTGAGCTTAGAGGTGGACAAGAGCTGCTTGAAAAGTGCCACATAAACTTCTGGCCCCTTCTGCGCGGACCGCGTCTGAGGGCAAATTCGAAATGTACTGAATGCCTATCAGGGCGAGCGCTCACTTAACAAGCAGTAACTATCCCAGAACTGCAACACACGTTCATTCATCGTATGCCCGTCCTCCGTGTCACCTGCTGACGCGACGATGGGTGTGATGTCATTGTTGCCAGCCACCTGCGTGATTGGAACCTTGCCAGTTCTTGCTAGCTCCGAATGCCGAAGCCAGATGTTCTGACAATCCTTCTGGTCCAGGCCCAGACAGTACAGCATGCCCTGGGCATGAAAGTCCCATTGCCCCACGTCGGTGGACCTCAGGAGCCAACACTTGTCTATCACTGTCTGTGCTCAATGTTTACACATGATTGCACCACATTCATGGCTGCTGCCTGGCGTCTCCTCGGCCGGAACAGCCAACGGCTGGTGCCATGATCGGTGGACACCAAAGCCAGCGGCCTTCATGGCCTTCCAGAATCCAATATGATCCTCCAAGGGATCCGATGTGCTGTCTTCTTTGGCCCGGTTCGCAATAATTTCCAGGACGATGCTGTTGTTCACACCTGTCGCAAGCAATCAAGGGCCATAGTGCTGCTGACTGAGACATTGGCTGAAGAGACTGCAGCGCCTTGCGTCTTGCAAGCATTGGCCAGCCCTTGCACCAGCTTTGGCTGCAGAATGGAATTGCGGGCCTGAGATTGACAGAGCCCAACAGGTAAAATGAAACAAAAACGACTGGTGTGAGCAGCTATGCATCTGCACGAACTAAGTCTGACACTCCAGGAATGTTGAAGTCCAACAGAAAGACCGTGAGCTTGCGCTCATCACTGGCTTGGCCTGCAGACAGTCCCAGGCCCGCAGCAGAAGCGGTTGCCTGCCAAGAAGCACGGAGGTTCCCCGCTTTGAAAAAGATTAACATCTCAGGGTGCAAACAAACACCAACACTAGGCCTCAGGAAAGCTGACCTCGGACAGCTTGCCAGGAAGATCAGCCAGCTCGACAATGGAAATTGTGGGAACTTTGCGCTGTTGGTACAAGTCAACCAGCTTCTCAGCAGTCTCTGCCTGCTTCAAGCGCTTCTGACATTGCAGGAAATGCAGGGCATCCTGCAGCACGTCATGTCCGTCGGCAATCTTCCCAAGAAGCCGTTGGTCCTCCTCCAAGTGCAGCTCGAATATCCGAAGCTTGGCCCTCCACTCCTCTGCCTGGACCTTTTCCAATGCATCCTCCTGGTTCGCATTGGCCAGGCTGACCTCGTCGCTGAGGGAGGTCACGTCTGGGAGCATGCTCAACACAAACATTGTCGGAAAGGGCTTCAAAGCGCCGAGAACCTGCCCATCCAGTGCATCACCTGCGCAAACAGACTCTGCCACCATATTGTACTGCTGGTGGCTGAGATCGGCCTGGGCACACCTAGGTGGGCCAAACTGAACAAGGCGTGCTCAATGAGTTGTCAACTGACTATGCGAACAAATTGCAGCCAGGTAGCTTCTGGATTGTTCTTACCCAGTGCAAACCCACCATTCGGCATGTGCTCAAGTTCTCTGCAGTGACCTTGGGCAAGCTCTGCGGATTAAGGGCCACATCGGCTTCGAAGATGTTCATCAGCTTCTGGATCACAACCAGATGCTCCTTGCACGTCATCGGGGAGCTGAAGTCCAGTGCAACAGACCTTAACTTAGGATCAAGAAACACCTACAGGACCAGCACTAGCACTGTCATTGCACGGAGCACTATTTCAGTCTGGATGCATAAGGCCTTGCGGCAGCATCTTGTTTGAAGCCTTGGCAGAGCTGCGCCTCGCCAACTCTTCCAGGTCGTTTGGAATTTGGCTCTGGGGCGCAGTCGACCCTGGCCATAGCCACTTGGTGTTGAGGACGGCGTCGGAGAGTGCCGACTTGTGCTGGCCACCGCAAACGCTGACATGCAGAAGCATAGCTTTGTAACTGTCTGGCGATGCATACATCAAGACCTGGCGCACAGCACTCTGCTTGGTCGTGCCGATGCGAACCTCAGCAGCTGTCTGATTCAAGGGCGCGTTTGCATCCGGCTCCGTCACCTTCTTCGTCGATCTTCTGCCCTTGCGCTTCGGTACCACAGCGGGTTGGTCCCCTACGCCCTCCTGCTCCACTTGCATGTGGAAGCCATGGATCAACGCATCGAACTTCTTGCACAGCCGCATCCCTGCAGCCTTTCTGTCCCCAGGGTTGGTCCAATCAAAGGCTTCACTATGATCAGCACCAGGACGGGATTCCTGGCTGCGCTACACCGCAATCAAAACACTACACCTGACTAGAACAGAAGCTCATGACGGCTCATGATGACTTTGCTCAGCCAGGGTACGGCTGGGTACACTGTCAGCAGGACGAGGTTAACCCACTGCAAGCATCCCAGGGGTTGAATATACGTTCCCTTGACGTTTTGTCTGATTGCCTGTGATATCAAGCTGCTTTCTTCACCATTGGAGCTGCCCTCGTAAAGGGTTGGGATGGCGGTCAAACTTCGAATCACAGCCCAGGCTTTGTTAGCTTCGTCACTGGCAGTGGGGATACGGGCCACGTCGGCAGAAAGTAGGATCCACCTACAAAACAAGCAAAAAGAGCAATTTGGCTTTCACCCTACCTCTGAACCCTGGGTCTAGTGTGCTGCTGAGATACGCCAGCTTGGCAGCCAACCCGCGCTTCATGCCATCGCCGAATCGCAAGCATGCAAAACCAGCTAGTAGATCTCGAGATATAATTGTCTCCTCGGCCCTGAATCCTGTGCTAAGGATGGACTTGCAGATGCCAATGATGTTGCTGGCCTCCGCTGCCTGTCCAGACCTCAGCTCATGATGGACTTGCAAT
>CAUJNA010003386.1:89171-229171 GCA_963377175.1 Effrenium voratum
GATACAATAGCGCCTTGCTCTTCAAGCAAAGAAGTTCAAAGAAGCCTCTGCAGCTGGCGGCGCAGGAGAAGGACTGGGATCGGCAGCCTTGAACAACAAGACGCTGAGCCAGGTGACATGAATGGAAACAGGCTAAAACTAGATTCAATGACAGGCTGCTGTGTTCGAGACGTTCTGGGGTGACTTGCCAGCTTCAACCTCATTCTGAAGGTGGAATCAATGCTGCGTTAGGTCTGCAACTTGTCTACAAAACAAGAGTGTGGCTCAAGCCGGGTAAGCGTCCTGCCAGGCTCAGAGCTTGCTGCAGCATGCCCCCAAAGCGGGCATACTTGCGACCGCGGCAGGAGTCCGGGTTCTGGCAAAGAACTGACCGCTCAGAACAGCATAAGACAAAGTCTCTGCCTGCGGGGGCCGCTTGCCCTTGTCCTTGGAGCTGGAAGCTTTCTCCTGCAAATTCCCGCCCCATGCATTAGGCAATGAATTGGGCATGGCAACGTGTTGAACAAACACCCCTCCCCCCCTGCACTTCTGTCACGCTGAAGCTCACAAACCCCAATTAGCTGAACAAGCATTCCCAGTCTGCCCGAATCCTTCCCTGGATGCTCCCGGCTGCCAGACTACCTCCAACTGTATGACTCTTCTTAGACTGTGATGCGGCTGTGTCCACACAAAAACTTCTAGCATGATGGTCACTAGTATCACTATGTGTGTCCTACTCTATTCCTCTAACGCCACAGTTACAGGCCGGGGGGTCCACCTAGTGTTTCTCCGTTGCCCATCTGCTCCTTGCCATGAGAGTCTTAAAAACGAGAGAGTCTTCTAAATTCTATCCGACTGCTGATGACATAGTTTATGTGTCCTCCTTGCTCTTCTTCTCCGCCTTCGATGCCTTGGCATCCTGGCACAACCAACATCTGCTACATGACCGTTGATTGCAAGCTTTGCGCGTCCTCCTTGTCCTTGCTCAAGCCTGTTGCATCCTGACACGACAAGTTTACACCTGCTGAATGATGCTTGATGGGAAGCGCACTGTGTCCTTCTTGCACTTCACCGCGCTTGATCCTTCTGCATCCTGTCCCGATTAAAGTCGGCTAATACCTGCTACATCATGATTGGTGGCAAACTTTGTGCGTCCTCTTTGGCATTCAACTCCTTCTTCGACACCTTCCTTGCCTGCCCACGGTAACAGCTGCTAGCACCTGCTACGTCACATTGCTGTGTCCAATTTGGCCTTCGATGTCTTCTTTGATCCACCATCCTCATCCAATCAACATCTACTGCATGATGGATGATGACAAACTGCGTGTGTCAGTGTGTCCTCTTCAGCCTGACCAAACAAAAAATGTGCACATCCTCCCAGGAATTAAACTCCTTCGATGTCTATTGAGTAACCCTTCTGGATGAATAAAAGGTCTACAGATTTGATGATGGCAAACTGGCAGGTCCTCCTTGCTCTCTGTGCAGTGCAGGCTTCGGGCCTCTGCTTGAGAAATTCGGGAATCTACTGTGCCCAGATCCGCTATTTGCTATGCTGTTGCTGCTACACCGTTGGCATGTCTGTCCTCTGAGCTCATGACATCGGTGTCTGGCTTCGCCTTGTCCTGACACCACATCCGAACACATGCATGGGTCCAGTTTGCAGCCAAGCATACCAGGACGGGCCAGCCGGCACCAAAAATAATGCGAGTGCTGGCTCATATCAGTGCACCTATTATTGTTGGTACCAGTCGGCCAGTTCAGGAACGCGCATGTGATCAACCCCCCGTGCAAACCCGGGCCTTTTTGGACTTCCGGGTCATGGCGGGCTATGGCTGGGTTTTGAGGGTACCCGTTTCAAATTTTCGAGGTTGTTTTAAAGGGAAACCAAAGGGATAACTTTTTGGGGGGGGTTCCCTCAAACAAAGACCACCTCTTCTGCACCTGACTTGAACTGTGGAGCCAGATGTGTCCTGCGGATAAAACTGCCTACCGTGTGGCTAGTACATCCTTCAAACACAAGAGGGAAGGCAAAGTTTCATGACAGCCAAGTAAGCTGTCTGGGCACCCGGCAGCACGAAAGTCCAGCCTCCAGGTCACAGGGAGATGGAATACCGAAGAGGCAAACACACACAGTGACAGTGTGACAGGTCATCTGCATGTAGTGAAGTTGAGTCTCGCTCCTAACCAGCAGTTGATGGTTTAGGGTTTAAAAGTTCAGGGCTTACAGCGAACAGAACGAAAGAATTCGAATTGCTCAGCTAGTAGGAGCATCTGCTGAATATTTCGGGGGCATTCAATTTGCACATTTTCGGCATCCGTTTGGGGGCATTGGATTTGAGCATTTCAGGCATCCGTTTGGGGGGCATTAGGTTTGAGCATTTCAGGCATCCATTTAGGGGACATTAACTGGCAGTTTTTCACCAGACTGGAATTTTCAGACTTTCCGCAAAATTCCCAAAAAGTCTGAAAAACCGTTTATCAACTCTCCATGGAGACTTTTTGAGATCATTCCATACATCCATTTTGAATTTTGCATTCGGGGATGCAGCAGGCTTATATGAAAAGCGTAGACCATTATGTTGCTGAGCTCGTGGCCAATGTGGAGTGCACATGCTCAAGAGGCTTGCCATGTGGTCGCTGGCCTCCAGCAGCAGGCAAAGCAAACAATATGAGCCACAGCAACTGCAAGAGTTGCCAAACACAAGCTGCACATCCGAACGCATGCTCTTGTGCCAGGCCTGCTGCCGTGGCACCCCCGGCAGCAGCCTTGGCAAACATCTGGTCATGTTCACAGTAAAAATAAAAATTGGCTGGGTGGCTGTGCAATGACGACTAGGCGGACCTTTTTACCCACAAAAATCTGGAGCGGCGGGCAGTCAGTGCGGCACTGGGTCAAAACCATGTACCCCCTATCAGGGGATCGCGCAAACGGGGTCTTTCTCGGGCAGTTTCGGGCAGTTTTGTTTTATTGTTGGGGCACACCCTCTCAGCACATCCGGTTTGTCGGGCAGTTTTGCGTCTGCCTGAAACTGCCTGAAATCCAAACCCCGTCAAGCAAATCCCAGTAAGCTCTGATATTAACCTTTAAATGGATGGTCATCTACCAATCGAAATGGCACATAGGTTTTGACCCACATCAGTCTACTCTGCAGTGTCTCCTGACTACTGCTGTCTGTTGCTGTTGCTGGTGGATGGCACTGGCGCTCATGCTGTACTGGTGCTGGTGCTGGTGCTGGTGCTGGCTAGTGCTGGTGCTGCTGGCGTTGGTGCTGGTGCTGGTGCTGGCTAGTGCTGGTGCTGCTGGCGCTGGTGCTGGTGCTGGTGCTGCGTCTAACGCCTAGCAGGCCTAGACTTGGCCTTTGGCCGGCACAGCCTGACAGCACTCAGGAAGTCAGTGAAGTCGCCCTGCAGCTTGCCATGAAGCTCCGCCGACAGGTCCCCAGTGCGCCAGATGATGTAGGCCGCGGCCAAAGCCTGGGCTTCTTAATTGATACAAAGTAGCACACTCAATGGCACACAGAATGATGCCAAGTAGCTGGGGACCGGTGCCGCCCACCGTTGCAGTGGACAAGCACCCGCTCGGCCTGGTACATCGTGTTGGCCACCGTGCCGAACCTAGGTGCATGAACGATTATGAAGGTTGACATCTGGATTGTTGGCATCGCCAGCTCCAAAGGAAGCAACCAAAGTGCAACAAAGGCGCTCCGGGGAAAGGCGCCCTCGCGAGAACAGCCAGTTCGGATTGGCGCGGACGATGCTCAGGCTGCTGTGCGCTGCAGCCACCGCTTGGTCCGCTCGCCTCAGTGCGCAAACAGATGGGACATGTACTAGCTTCACTCTTAGGCCGGAAATGGTGAGTTGGACCAAATGTTGAACAATATTCTCCTAGGAGGAGGGGTCGCAAAGTTCTCAAATGGTTAGTGGCTGCGTTCTTACCCCAACCTAGTAGGGACAGTCATGTGATGATGGAGTGCATAATTGCAAAAGGAATGATTCCTGAGGACATGAAAGAATGCAGCACAAGCTTCTTCTTGCACTGGCAGTTGACGATGAGGTCAAAATGGTTGCCCAGCTCCTCGTCGTACCATGGCTCTGGCCCCACCCAGACGTTGTGCGAGAACCACCAGATGCCCTGGCAGGGAAGATCACAAGGAATGAGACAGGGTGAGACTGAAAAACAGGAAGTGGGGCCTGCTCCGCAATGAACTCATCAAAGGGCGCCGACTCATCGGCATCGATCCTGAGCAAAAAAGAGAATGCATGCCTTCAAGCTTGGAAAAATGTAGCCCCTGGCCTGATGGGCGCCTCCTCCTTGGCAGTGGCCCCTTCAGGCTCATATCCAGGCTCAGGGTCATCATGCCTAGGCCAGGAAATAGCTGTGTGATAGAGACTAAACGTGCAGACATTGTGATTTTAAATTTCTCCGCAATCAAGATACACCTTCTCTTCCTCGGCGCTCTCAGGCTGCTCGTGATGCCTGGGCAAGATGAAGGGTCAACAAGTCTGAGGCGTGTACAGGTGGCTGTGGCCCAAAAAAAGGGCACCCTCACCCCCAAAAAGCTCCTAAGAGCAACCGTCACTGCGTAATAGCCAAGCCACTCTGCCCAAACGCCGCAAGGTCTCGCACTCCTGGGTTCAGCAGGCTTTGCGCATGTCTTGGATACTTCTCCTAAAAAACAAAAAAACTGGCATTGCCAACTGCATGCAGGTGGCGAAGCCGGCTCGTCATCATCGTCATCATCTCGCCTGTTTTCACAACTGAGCTAGGTGATTGGTTACTGCTCATGCACATATCATGCTGCCACCTTCAACTATATTTTTGCCAAGAGGCTCGCGCTTGCGCTTCTGGGCATGCTCAGCGGCTTTGCGCGCATCCTTGGAACGCATGGCATCGCGGCCACAAGCTGCACAGGATTAGCACCAGGACTCACATAGCAACCTCTACCATTGAACCGTCCAATCTAACAATTTTTGCTGACAAGCGTCACGTCTGAGAGTGCTTGGGTTCTTCCGCTTGCCAGAGTTCTGCACGATGGTCAGCTCCTTGATCGTGCAGTTGTGGAAAGCCATGGCCCGTCGCCGTCGGCACAAGGTGCAAAGCAAATCTATGGATTATGGGCACCGCATCTTGTTAGTCAGGACTTTGTTGGGACTTTGAATATGCATCTTGTTGCCAAATGCTTTGTTTTAGCCTAGCTTAGGGATGCATGTTTTGTGCTTTTGCCAATGCTCTCAAGTCTCAAGTCAGGCAATTTTGCCAGTGCTTCCGGATGCTGAGAGCCATGCATCAGGGACGGTGGTGCAAGCATGGACCGCTCTTTGCCCAGCAGTTGCAACTGGAATACTGGCTCTGATTGGTACGCAGCATGTTCTTCTGGGCCCATGGCGGCCGCTTCGTCTGGAAGAGGAACACCATTGATTGCAGCATGGAGCATGTTGGACCTGACAAGACGAGACAACTTGGCCCTGGAAAAGGTGGCCAAGTTCTTCCCTCCGGACCTCCTAGTAGACTCCATGTTGAAATAATCTACAGTGTTCGTTAAAACATCTTCATAAAAAAATCGCTTTAGAAACTAGCCAGACCGCATAATACTGCATTGCTAACGTTCAACCACACTCGCAAACATTGCAAGGCACAGACTGTAACGTGCAAAAGCGTGCCGGGCACGCGTTTCAAGCACGAGGCCTCGAGAGAAAAGCTGCCCCACATATATATATATATATACATATATTTGCATCTGTGAGCTCAAAACCGATAAGACTATATTACGCCAATTGAAACTTGAAAACAGAGCCGAAAAAAAGTGATTTTCTAAAGTGGTAAACCCGTATCTTTTAAGGAATGCTGATTTTTAAGCCATAAAGAAGAGAGCGCATACATGTCTTTGCCTGAATGTTGAAATCGTTCTACACAGACCGTGCTGTCTATGTATGCATGCCTTGGACCCTGCCCTCAAACACTAACAGTGGATGATGAAAATTTAGATCAACCACCACACTTCCAAATTGGCGTGACTGTTAGTGTTTTGGGGCAGGGTCCAATGCATGCCAATGGAGCTGAGCTGAGGGCACGGGCAGCTCGCAGTGCAGGAAGATGCATCAATGTCCTGGCAGCATTGTTGTGAAACACACAGCTCAATTCTCCCCATTGTTCAAGAGGATGGGCTGTGCGTCTTATTAGATGCTGCCATGTCAGGGAATGGTTTGGAGACCATGGCATACAGCCCGGAGGTTCAGGGTGCCCCGCCGCTTGAAGATAGAACATCATGACTGGTTTGGGGCTGATGACATGGACCAAAATCGCAGTAGCAGTCCTGCAGTCGGATAGAGTAACCACCACACCTGAATGAAGTAACCCCAGGGCCCTGAGTCAGCTGAAGCAAGCCCCCAAAACGCTAGAAGCTAGAGAATACAGAAACCCTGCCCTCTAAAACCAAACTTCAACCCTCTACCCTCCACTCAAGCCCAAAAACAAAATACAACAGCATCGGAGTTTTTGGTTTAGAGTTTAGGGTTGAGGGTTTGCAGCCCAAACCCTGAACCCTGAATGCCCTGAACACTGAACAACATGCCCTCCAACCGGACACCAGGCTAACGCCCGGGAGGTCCAGTAAAGGAACCGGACACCAGGCAAAGCGGGAGGTCCAGTAAAGGAACCGGACACCAGGCAAAGCCCGGGAGGTCCAGTAAAGGAACCGGACACCAGGCAAGCCCGGGAGGTCCAGTAAAGGAACCGGACACCAGGCAAAGCCCGGGAGGTCCAGTAAAGGAACCGGACACCAGGCAAAGCCCGGGAGGTCCAGTAAAGGAACCAGACACCAGGCAAAGCCCGGGAGGTCCAGTAAAGGAACCGGACACCAGGCCAAGCCCGGGAGGTCCAGTAAAGGAACCGGACACCAGGCAAAGTCCGGGAGGTCCAGTAAAGGAACCGGACACCAGGCAAAGCGCGGGGGGTCCAGTAAACCGGACACCAGGCAAAGCCCGGGAGGTCCAGTAAAGGAACCGGACACCAGGCAAAGCCCGGGAGGTCCAGTATAAAAGGGAAAGCACTCAAACCTCAACTCCTAATCGCATCAGTCCCATAAAATGAACTCAATCAACTTATCTCTGCACCAGCAACGCCCAAACTCTAAACCCTAACCCCCTAATCCACTTGAGGCCTTGGCGTGGGCTGGGCTGCACAGGATGGCCGAGCAGCACTACCAGGCTTGGACACCATGTTTACTTCGTGAGCAAAGCTGCAGTCTGAAACTGGGAATAAATAGGGGTTAAGGGATAGGGGTTTAGGGGAAGGGTTTATGGTTTGGCTGGATGCAGGAACATGGGAGCTATGTGTGATATAAGATCTGTTGGGGTTAGAGCTTTGGGGTTTTAGGTTTACTGGATTTATGGAAATTAGCTCCATGGATTAGTCTCTCCCCGCCTTGCCTTTGTGGGCTCCTAGATGCTCCTAGGCTTCAGGATGTAATATGCTGAAATTTTAGCGGCTGGGGCAATTTATCAAGCGGTCACCTCATGGCTCTGAAGGTACAGGGTGGCCAGGGTGGAGGTGGAAGGTTCAGTTTCTTTTCTTCTTGCTAGGGTTTAGGGCTGTCACTGGGTTCAGGGTTTGTGGGAAGAATGGCAACCTTTCAGCTGGCCAGCGCTGATGAACAAAATTCGAGGGCTCCAGCTGAAATCGTGAGATTGCGGTTTGGATAGCGAAGCCTTCCATCATGGCGAAAAATGCCATGAAGTCAAAAAAGGGCATCAAGTTGGGCCAGGCACCTGCCTTGACTGCTGCCACTTGGAAAGAATGGATGAAGTTTATCGGGTCTGAGTGCGGTGCCCGCATCGCCGTGATCCTGAGCCTCACGGGCTACTTTGGCTTGCGCTGTGGGGAGGCCTTGGGCCTCAAGCGAGAGGACATCGACATTGCTGGCAACATTCCCAAAATTCGTGTTGCAGGTGATATACCTGGGAACCGAAAATCACCAGGTGATGTTTATGTGCGCAAGCGCCACCTCCAATGGCTGAAGAATCTTGCGAAGCATGGATACACTGTCACTAGATCCCGGAAGCACAGGTTTGGAAAAGGAGCGAAAAAGCTCGTCGAATATGAAGACACGTACCATGTTCTTGAGAGTGGATTCTTATTCACATCCCGGGCAAAGGCGAAGAAAGAGTCTCTCCATTACCATGCCATCTATGCCCATGTGAAGAAGCAAGCTCCAAGGTTTTTGGAACACCTCAACAAGTCGGGAAAGCAATGGTCGAGCGAGATCAGCAAGCTCCGCCCACACTCCGGGCGCGCTACATTGATCACGGAGTTGATGGGTGAGGGCATGACAACCAGCCTATCGATGAAGTACGCGCAACTCAGCGAGCATTGAGGCTTTCAATTCTTTTGTAGCTGTTTTTTTTGTGAGCCACATAAATATCCTGACATATTTTAGCTAATGAGGGAAACCTTAACTAAAGCCTCAAGCCGCAAATGAATAACCCCAACAAACTGCTCAAGTATCCCCCAGCAAATCGTGCAAGGCGCCATGCCCCTGGATCGATAAAGGTGCACCTGGCCTATGGGAGACTAACCCTTCAAGACTTGAAGAAAGCCTGTGATGCCCTGGAGAAGCCGAAACTCGCTGAGTGGAAGAATATGCCGACCTCTACCCTGAAGCGTGCTTGCAAAGAAATTACGACTGAGCTTCGTGCTCGTTGCAAGGCCTGAAGGCCAGCCTGGAGGGACCAGTCAACATTTTAGCTGTAAGATTACTTGTTGACTTTGTGCGCATTTGCTGCAAACCGACGGCCTTCGGCTTGGCCAGCATCTCTCAACTGGCTGTGAAGATGCAGTGCTCATTATGAGAGGTGAGAGACAAGGGAAGTAACATGTTGACCTGCATTGCAGCAGTATGGGAGACAAGGGAAGTAATCTTTAGCCCCATTAGCTTACTTCATAATGGTTTTCATATGTTGGAAAACTTACTTCTTGGGGCTGCGCTAGTTCCAGGACCTGGGCTTCCAGGTCCTGGCAGAAACCTGGAATGCCAGGTCATTGATTGAGTGTGTTGTAGCCACCATAGCCACCAGACGCACTTGAAGAGGATTGCTCACCGCCCTGCCAGGCTGCCAGTTTGGGCTTTCCAGGACCTGGACTTCCAGGTCCTGGCCAAGACCTGGAACGCCAGGACTTGAAGATTGCACACTTGAGCAGCGCTAGAAACCAAACCCTTTGTGCAGCCCTGACCCTAAACCCCTAAACGCCAGGGGTCCAAACCTAACCCCTAATCCTCTAGCATGCAATCCCTGCACTGCAAGCCTCCCTCTTATTATGCCCTCAATCTTCCCGAGTACCGAAACGCAAGGCCTGGCCCACCTTTTTGCACCCTGCAACTACTATGCCCCCGAGACGGATGTAGGGGTTGCTGAACGTTGGGGTTGTTTGCCCTGAGCCTAGAACCCAACTCTGGGAGACCACGAAGGGACCCCTGAAAGCCACTGCTGAACCCTGCAAAAGAATCCCTCCCATGAACCTTTTTCAACGGATGACCTTATAACCACTGACCCCTCGCGCCCCCACAAGAAAACTGCTCAAAGTAACCTTTCTGAACCTCAGTCATCCTAGTACCCTTCTTGTTTCCTGCCATGGTATACGTAAAAGTACTTAGTAAGTGGTTAGTAACCATGGTTATAACCCACCGAGGGGACTTACAACCATGGTAAGTGGGTTATTGCTACCGTTACTAACCACTTACTAAGTATCCTGCCCGTCTCAAGCTTGGGCTACCCGAGCGGCTGCCTGCAGCTTGAGTCCAGGACGCAAGGCAGGGGAAGTACCTGTGAACACGTGCGATCGGTGCCAGTTGCTGAACGCTGTGGGGCAAGGGCCCGTCAAGAACCTAAGACGGTTGTGTTCTTCAGGGTTGACAGCTTCAGCTTTGCATTGTAGTCCACAACACCATCATCATGGTCATTCATCTGTTGGAAAACTTACTTCTTGGGAGGTATGGGATTAGAGAGCTAGGCGGCTATGTGGGGGCAGCCCTAACTACACTGGGTATGGAAATGCAGTTCCTGTGAAAACTAGACATGTCCACTGGGCATCATTGTGGAACTGGACATATGACATGACAATGTTAAACGGACAGGGACAACAGAAACAACCCCTAACATGTGACAATAATTTGCAAGCTCAACATGCATGATGGCATGTTGTAGCATGGCAACCATGATGGCAGAAACCCTCAATTCAGCAAACGAGCTACAACAACTGGCAAAGAATGCCCACACCAGGGGCCAAGCAAGCTAGTTGGATTGCAGGTTGTGAGGCGGGTGCTAGGTTTATGTCATGTTTGCAGCAAGGCCGTCATTGGCCCCAGCACTTGAAACTGATGCCACTAGCCCCCTACTGGCTAAGCAAAACATACACTGCATTTCACTGGCCACCCCTCACTGAGCAGCCTCAGTGAGTTGTGCCAGGCCTTGTCCAGCCAGGCCAGCACCTGAAGCGGCAGTTGTGCAATCGCACCAAGCCTGGAGCACTGCAGTGATGTGTGACAACTGGTGGTTTCATTCCAGCACAGCTTCTGCTTAAACATATGTTCCCATGCTACATGTTTCAAAACTTAGCAAGTCCTGAGTGAGATGTGTTTTTGGCCCATAGATGTACTGTGTCATGGTAACATGCACATAAGGCGTCCCAGGTCATGAGGGGCCAGTTATCTGCAAAAGCACCCCTGAGCACCGGGCCATCCAGGCAGGGTGTCTGGCCTGAGCACAGCAACTATCACTTGTTTGACCCTCACCAAACTGCCTGAGCCTTCTTGCATGAGCCCTGCAAGCTTGCTTGCGCTTCAACATTTTCTCCACTCACGCAGGAAGACTCCTGATCTGGCTGTGGGTCGTCACCAATGGTACCATTTTGGGGTAGGTGTCTATTTTAGTGGGATGTTCACTGGGGGTACCGGGGTTTGACCCATGGCCATATGTACTTGGGCATGGCAGCCCATCATCACCGGCATAGCAGCCCACGCTCACTCAGCATTCCTCAGCAGTGTGGCCATATGTGGTTGCACAACACTGCGCAAAAAACAGAGTCTGAGTCTAACATGTGCTTGTGTGCTTCTGTATGTGAAGAAGTGGCACACAAGGGGTTCACATACATGTTGGGGGTTGACCTGAGCTCCGAGATCTATTCATGGCAAAAGTAAGTGCCCCCCACCCATGTTTCGCACACAGCAGCGCCCTTTGAAGCAAAGTATGGTTGACCTTTGGCCAACATGTTCCTTCAGTGACCCCAACAGAAAGGCTGGCCCATGGAACAATGCAAAAGTCAACTATTGCAGCGGTTGCTGGGAATCAAAGGCAATGGGCTGTTGAATCAGGGTTAATCAAATCCATAGAAACAACTGGTGGGAGAGCTATCACTTGCAGCTTAGAGTCTGTATGCTTCTGGCTGGATCTGATCAAGGAAGCGCCCGAGCCTTAGGTTGGCAATCAGTGACTTAAACAGTGGTGATGCAGCACACATTTTCAGACAGGAAACTTTGTGAAGCTGGCTCTGATCTCCTCAACCTTGATTTCGTCCCGAATTGTCTTGATGTGCTCAACCTGAGCGCAAGCAGAGTGAAAAGTTGCTAACTGATGTGAGACTCAACTTGCCATTGTGCGGCTGAGCCACCGCTTCAGAGAAGTAGCAGTTGTGGCGCAGCATAAGCCTGAAGTTGAGGGAAACTCGAGGAGATGGACCATTGGCATGTGCAAGGGAATTCTCTATGCAACCTAGGGGCAGCCACGCCGCCGTTGTAGGGCTGCGAACCTGGCCTGCGTTGCACAGCACCAGCAGCACGCGGCCCTCCAGCAAGCGCTCAAAGGCCCAAAACGCCAAGTCCATCCACCTCAGATGTCAAGAAAGTAAGGGAAAAGACCAACGAAGACACAGACAGGCAGGGGATGGTTTGGGGATTCACACCTTGCAAACAAGCGTTGGCTACTGAGCTAGGGGTGGAATCTCATTTGTTGCAGGGCTTGCAAGCAAAGTCCTGACAGCTGAGTTTCAATTGAACAACAGTCTGGGGGTCCAGGGCTTGCTAACAAGCCCTGGCCATTGAGCTAGTAGGGGTTGGTTGAACATACATTTTGTTCCAGGACTTGCAAACAAGTCCTGGCATCTGAGCATCACTTGAAAATCAGTTCGTGGTCCCAGGGCTTGCAAACAAGACCTGGCTATTGTTCTGGGGCTTGCAAGCAAAGTCTTGGCAGCTGAGCATCGCTCAAAAAACAGTTTGGGGTTCTGAGCAACTGAGGCGGGGGTTGAAACCACAGATTATCTTCCAGGACTTCAAACGTCCTGGCAGCTGAAGTTCAGTTGCAAAGTGGTTTACCATGGGTTGCAAAGAAGCCCTAGCTGAAATGGTACTTAAGCTCAGTTGCAAAATGGTTTAGGCTTCCAAGGCTTGCAAACAAGCCCTGGCTGAAATGGCACTGAAGTTCAGTTGCAAAATGGTTTAGGGTTCCAAGGCTTGCAAACAAGCCTTGGCTGGAACAGTTATACATGAAGCCCCCAGGTGTTCAAGACTTCGTGGCTTCAGAGGAAGGTGGGTTGAATGGAGTTTTGTGGCCTGCTTGGTTGACAGCAACCCTTGACAAACAAGGTGACCATCGACTTGCCACACTTTGCTGCTTGTCCTCCTCATTCATTTGGCTGGCCCCTTACCACAGCATTGAATGGCTTACTCTTTGAGACACAAGAGCTTCAAAAAGGGTAGTAGGAATTAGTCCAAGGCAATGGAGGCTTAGATGTACATAGCTTGGACCTGATGAACAAGCTTTAGAGCCCCTGTTTTGATTTTAATGCTGCCATCATGCATCATCTTGCGCAGCCGGAAGTAGTTCGGGTTCGCCGCGAAAAACGGGATGCTCACGCTCTCGCATTGTGTTCTCCACAGATCTGCGTTCCTCAGCTGAGTGTGGCAGCCAGGTTGCAATTTCAGTGAAAGGCAAGTTGCCTATGATGACCTGTCCTCAAACCTCTTGGTTAAAAGTCAAGCCACTCTTTGGCCTGGCAGTTGACGATGCAAAGCAAGCCGCCCTCCCCCGAGTCGAAGTTGCCTTGCTCGCCCAAGCCGATGTTGTGGCTGATTTGGTCGAAGGGCAGCACCTGCGCTTCCAAGGAGATCGCCGGGTCCTGGCAAGCCAGGGTTCTTTCAACCCCCTGTGAATAGCAGCAGCAAATGTCTGAATTGCATGTTGAACTGGCTTCATTTCATGTTAAGCACATGGGGGTGCTCCTCAATGCTGACCGCGTCGCCCCACTCGGCCAAGGGCCAGGAGTACGCCTGTCAGAGTCAATGAAGCTCATACTAGCTTCTTATGCCCAGAATTCCTGCAACAAAAAACACTTCACCAAATTTGTTTGGTTGCTGTCATGATTTAACAAAGCATTGTTTCAACCGGTGGTTCCAAACAGTCAACCTCAGGAGCCTTTTGTGCCCATTGTGCCGTAGCCTCCTGGTCATCCACCAAATCCACCACCTCCGCCTGGCAGGGATGCGCACTGTGCTCAAGGAAGTCTAGATTCTTGCTGAACTTCCAAATTGTTGAGTTTCCCTTCAGCCAGGGCAAGTGGAACCCCCAAACTTGGCAGGCTGCCTGAAGCACACATTTGGGCCCAGCTTCCCACTGATTTGACTGACAATACTTTGTGACTAAGACCCATTCAACCGTTCAATGCAAAGTGAAAATTGATGGGACACTACAAGGCATTGACTGTTCTGCCTCCTGCTGCTGCTCATCAGCCTCCTGCCCAGGCTCAAGATCAGGCAGATCAGGCCCAGGCTCAAGATCAGGCAGATCAGGCCCAGGCTCAAGATCAGGCAGATCAGGCCCAGGCTCTTCAAGCTCAGTGGCAGCGTCATCCTTGAAACTTGACTTTATTGTTGGTTTTTTCCACTGCATGATGGGCATGCACTGGGCTTTTGTTGTTATGTTGTAAACAAAACTAGCTAAGAACTAATGTTTTCCAGTGCATGGTAACCATGCACTGGTTTCTCACACATTGTGCTGTCCAAGATGTGGCTGTCCACATCTTGGCTGTGCTTGCATGCAATGTTGTGCCGTGACATGCCTGCCATGAGGTCCGTGTTGGCTTTCAACCATTTGCATGCAAGGATAATGGCCCACCACATCTCTTGCTGTGAGGTGTTTGTTTTCAGCTCTGTCCTGCAGGCCATGTCTGGGCACATTTGTTTTATCAGCCAGTGAGCACAGACCCATGAGATATCAAAAAGGTGCTAAGCTGCACAGCAATTAATGGCAAAGGCTGCAATTAATCTCAAAGAGCTTGTGACCGTCCGTGGAACAGATTTGGGCTGTCAGCTGTGTGCTTGTAAGATCAGGGCAACCAGCCAGATATGCCGCCAAAAGAAACCCGCGGGCAAGCCTATAAAAATAGGCAGAAGATGCGACAGCTGAAGGCTGAACTCAAGGAGTCAAAGAGTAAGAAGGAGAAGATGGAAGAGGATCTGCAAGAAGCTAGCGCTGCACATGAGAAGGCCAAAGTGCAGCTGCAGGTTGCATGGAAGGATGCATCAAGCCTCTACCTGTCTGCCACAAACCGGTGGAAATTGCTACAGAATGCAGAAGGGCAGCTGGCAGAGGCATTGGAAAAGATCTCAAAAGCAGAGGAAAAGACAGAGAAAGCCATTGTGCTGGCGCAAAAGGATTTGGAAAAACATCAGAAGATGTGGAAGCGCGTCTGCGACAAGCAAATTCAGGCAGGGTTATGGCACAATGTGTAGTCACCAATTCTAAATTTGGTCTTCCCCTGAGGCAAAAGAAGCTGCTGAGAAAGACAATGCCCTGCTCAACCGCCGCATCAGCAAATTGAACCAGAAGAACGTTGGCTTGAAAATTGCATTGGCTAAGTCCAAGCAAGTGATCCAAGATTTGAAGAAGGCCTGATCCATGTCCCCTCAGTGCAAAAAAGTGCTTTCAGAGGTCAAGACCAAACATGTAGTGATAGGTTGGCTTTGGCTGTTACATGGTGGGTTTGGCTCAAGGACTCTTCATAATTGCCCCTCTGCTTGGAAACCCCAGTTCGGCCACTTAAACCTTGTTGCATCTGACATGTTAAGCCAAATTGTTCAGCTGTTGACTGCGTTACAGGGAAGGGACGTTTTCTTGGCCGAAACACTGCCACTTCAACTCTGACAGTTGTCTCAACCCAATCTCATGTCAAATCACTGGTTTGGGTCTGGAAGAGGTGCCCCTGGGGCACTGCCATCACTCCTGATGGCTGAACATCAGCTAGGGGGGAGAATAGGGTATTAATTGTTGCGTGGGTGCAGGGCATATTCCCCTTTCTGGCCAAACAAACAACACACACCCATCTTTCTGTGGTGCACACATGGCTGCCAAGCCCTTCACATCTAACACCAAACACAAAACCCAGCAGCCAAGTGTCAGCCGAGCCAGCTGGTTCTCCATGATTGATGTTCTCCTTAGTGACACATGTGACACATGTGTTTGTTTGTGCTTCATAGATGCTAGAATGCCAACTGCATGCGAGCAACAAGATAAAGCCGGCGCCGCTTCTGATCCTGGGATGCAGAGATGAGTCCACCATGAGGCAGCACAGTGCGCCACGTAGCGGTCCCAAATGCAGCCAAGATGCGCGCTTGATCTGCGAAGGTGCCTTCCTGCGGAACCCAGGAGCAGCACCGCCAGCGCCGGGCCAGCTGTTCGTCGGCTGGTTCACCACGCAGTTGAAGAAATACATGGCTGGCCACCGCAATGCTATGCTGCTATATGCTGCTATATGCTGCTATGTGCTGCTATGTGCTGCTATGTGCTGCTATGTGCTGCTATGTGCTGCCACGTGCTGCTATGTGCTGCTATGTGCTGCTATGTGCTGCTATGTGCTGCTGTGCTAAGTGCTGCTGTGCTAAGTGCTGCTGTGTGCTGCTGTGTGCCGCTATGTGCTGCTATGTGCTGCTACGTGCTGCTATGTGCTGCTATGTCAAGTGTCCTTTGATGCTCCCATGATGCACTTGTCGCCACTTGACTGACATGGCTTGCAGGAGTGTCAGTGGACCTGGACAGCATGCCATGGCATAGCAATGGATGGACAAAGCAATGGGCATCATGTCATGACAAAGCAATGGGCATCATGTCATGGCATAGCAATTGACATCGTGTCTCGAAAGAGCAATAGCAGCAGTGGCCCTGGCAATGATGAACTTGCGATGAGGTTGTCCACTGCCAATGCCCAGGTCCAGGCCTTGGAGGGTGGCAGGCTAGTAATGAGATTGATCAGCCAGTAGGGTGTAAAGGTTGCTTCAAGATACATTAAAAACAACATTGTTTGCCTGGAGAAGCTGAAGTGCAGCCAGTAACTCCCAAGAATCCCCGAGCATTGAGCATGTTGATTAGGTTTCAATGTCCCTTGTTGCCATGTGCCTGTCCCCCTGCTATTGGAACAACACTGATGTGCATGATCATTGTGCTAGCATTGGCCAACCCTCTTCAAATTTTGGGATGGCATCACAGAAACATGACACCAATAAGCTTCAGAGCCACTCCTTGCTTTTACTTGTTGATTCACCCTGCCTCCCATCAAGCTGTTCCCCCTTTAATTCCCTTGTGTTGGAGTTGCCCTGGAGCGCTTAAATGGTCATTGGTTCTTTCGCATTTCTGTAGGCATGATGTTGGACTTGTTTTGGGCTGTCATTTGGGATGGCATTGCAATTGAGATGGCCTGGAATGGTTCTTGTTGCAGGGATGGGCACCAGTAACGCAATTCCAAACTGAACCCTTGCAACTCCAAACTGGGCTCCAGGAGTTTGTTTTACAGCTTGCCATGTTTTAAAGGAATCATATCAGTGGAAAGGTAAGTGAGCCCTGATTGAACTCAAGGTAAGGCCAGGAAGAAACGCTGAACCTTCTTGGAAACACAGGGGGATGTCATGATAGTTTTGTGGCCTAGGCATGCTCAGTTGAACAATGTCATGATGTTACATAAAGAGGACTCAACTATTGTGTCCATGTTCCTTGCTATCGGCGCAGCGCAAACTACAGAGTCATCAAATGCACATTAGTAATAAAATCATGAGATGTTACCTCACACAGCTAAAGGATATTACCGTGTAACTCAGAAAGCCACAGTAATTGTGTATTGGAATAAAGGGTGCACCTCACACCTCCTATGCCAGCATTGCCCCCAAATATGTTTTTCATGGCCTTGCATGCCTGGGCACAGGGCACACACATGCATTTGTTGCCAATGCACATCCTGGCATTGCCAGTTGGAGCAATGTTCCATGTAGCTTGTTAAGCTTTTGTGCAAAACAACCACAGGACCCGTGCTGCCAATGAACTTCATTATCATCCAGGGCCAAGCTATTATTCCCTTGGCCTTGGCCTTTGTAAGTTCCAAAAATATACAACCCAGGTCCTGGCCAGTGTCAAGCAGGGAAGGACGTTGTGCTGTTGCAGAAAAATGTGTGCGTTCCATTCCCTCCCCTTCCCCAGTCTGGCACACCTTGATGAGCAGCTTCTCCATTCAAATTAAAAAAGGGGGCGCTTTTCAGCGCTTATCCGCTTTTCAGCGGGGTCCTAGTTTGTTCAAGGGTTATGAAGCGTTGCCCTGGATGAAGTGCTGGACCTGGAGAAGTGCCTGGCTGGACCTTAGTCTGAACCTTAGCCTGTCAGGGACAAGGGGGAACAGGAGCTGGGTACTGGTCACAACATTGCCATGACTTAATCTTGGAGATAATTACTTATACTTAATTACTTATTCAGGTTCTAGTGTCTAATGCTCACTGCCAAGATTGCTCACCTGAATAATTACTTCAGCATTGGCAATCCTTAACTTCGCACTGCCAAGAGTTTGGCTCAGATTTCCAGCGCCACTGGTTTTGGCACTGTATCTTGCCAAGGGGTCGTGCGCGTTCCAGGTTTGGGTTTGGACCTGAGCTTGCCAACGTTTACCAGCAGGGTGGGGACAAGGTGGAACCAAGGTGACTTGCATGCAGCCTTAGATGGGGGGGAGGGGGGCAAAAAGGGTCAAGCAACATGAGGCTCAGTTAGGGGATTTGGTTTGCTTTCCCATTGCCTTGAGAGCCCATGTGGAGCTGTAGCGCAGCTGTTTTCTGTGTATTCTGGTGGATGGTAGCCCCAAAACTGCATCTCAGGTACACTTGGTCCATGTTACATGTGCTTTGTGCCAAAGGGATCCACAGGGATTTAACCAAGGATGGCTGAACCAGCCATGGCTTTGTTCTGAACTAACCAGATATGCAAAAGAATTTGTGTGAACCCCTCTTGTGTGAAACCACATCCAGCTAGTAAATAATGAGTGAGCTGGCAAATAATTTATCAGGGTGAAGTTTCTGCTTTCATATGTGTGTTCCTAAGTTTTTCCTAACTGCCACTTCTCCATGAACAAACTGTCACTTCCAATGAACATGGTTAAGGCAATGTCTGGACAGATGGACATTAACACAAATCAGTGGTTGGATGTACGGCCAGCTGGGACATGGGGATTTCCGCAAGTCAGCAGCCAAGGCCTTGGTCCCAGCTAGCTGGGGCCTTAGTCTTAGCTGGTGCCTCAGTTCCAGCCTAATTCTTAGTTCCAGCTGGACTGGTGTGCACCCCAACTATCTCTAGCAGCTGTCTAACAACAAGCAATGCAAATCCAAGAAAAGTAAAATTACAGCGCCACATTTTGTCACATTGCAGGAAAAGCGGAACTTGTGTGAGCATTTGGCAAGTGCTGCTCAACAGCCACTGTGGGAATATAAACATCCACTTGCACTTCGGCTTTAGATGCCACAGTTAGAGTTATGTGCTGTCCCAATTTGTCTGTTTCTAGATGCAGTTTCCTAACCCAGCTCGTGCCAAACCAAAGTGCGTCGGCATTTTTGATGCAGTCATCGAGTATGTATGTATGTATGTACGCATGTATGTGTATGTGTGTGTATGTATGCATGTGTGTAAGTATGTATGTAAGTATGTATGTATGCATGCATGAGTGTAATGTATGTATGTATGTATGTATGCATGTATGTATGTATGTATGTATGCATGTATTTGTGTACTGTATGTATGTATGTATGTATGCAGGTATATATGTATGTATGTATGTGTATCTATGTATGTCTGTCTGTGTGTCTGTACGTTTGTATGTATGTGTGTAAAATGTTTATAATGTATGTCGTGTAGGGTAATGTAATGTAATGCAATGTAATGTAATGCATTGTACTGCAATGTAATGAAATGAAATGTATGTAATGTATGTATATGTGGATGTATGTATGGACGTATGGATGTATGTATGTATGTATGATATGTATTGTATTGTAATGTGATGTAATGTCATGTAATGTAATGTAATGTATGTATACAGTGTGTGTATGTATGTATGTATGGTTGTATGCATGCATGTATGTATGTATGTATGCATGCAATGTATGTAGTGTATGTATGTATGCACGCATGCATGTAATGTATGTATGGATGGATGGATGGATGTATGTGATGGATGTATGTACGTATGTATGTTTGTAGGTAAGTATGTGTGTATGTATGTCTGTATGTATGTATGTATGTGTATGTATGTATGCATGCATGACATGTATGTATGTATGCAATGTATGTGTGTATGTACGTATGCATGTATGCATGCATGCATGTATGTATGTATTGTATGTATGTATGTAGGTATGAGTATGTAAGTGTGTATGTATGTATGTATGCATGAGTGTAATGTATGTATGTATGCATGTATCTGTGTAATGTATGTATGTATGCAAGTATATATGTATGTGTGCGTATGTATGTATGCATGTCTGTCTGTATGTATGTATGTATATATGTATGTATGTGTGTAGTGTGTTTTGTGTATGTCATGTAGTGTCATGTAATGTAATGCAATGCAATGTAATGTAATGCATTGTCATGTATGTAATGTCTGTATGTGTGGCTGTATGTATGAACGTATGGATGTATGTATGTAATGTAATGTCACGTAATATAATATAATGTAATGTAATGTATGTATACTGTATGTATGTATGTATGTATGCATGTATGTATGTATGTATGTATGTACTGTATGCATGTATGTATGTATGCACGCATGCATGTAATGTATGTATGTATGTATGTGTGTATGTATGTATGTATGCATGCATGCATGTATGTATGTGTGTGTGTATGTATTTATGTATGTATGCATGCATGTATGTATGTATGTAATGTATGTCTGTATGTATGTATGCATGCATAAATGCTTGCATGTATGTATGTAATGTATGTATACATTGTGTTGTAACCTAATGTAATGTAATGTAATGTATGTATGTAAGTATGTAGGTGTGTGTGTGTGTGTATGTATGCATGCATGAATGGATGCATGGATGCATGTATGTATGTAATGTATGTATGTATGTACGTACGTCTGTATGTATGTATACATGTATGCATGTATGTATGTAACGTATGTGTGTATGTATGTATGAATGCATGTAATGTATGTATGTATGCATGTATGTACATATATATATATATGTATGTAATGTATGTAATGTATGTATGTGTGTATGTATGTATGTATGTATGTATGTATGTGTGTGTGTATGTATGTTTGCATGTATGTATGTATGTATGTATGTATGTATGTATGTATTGTATGCATGTAAGTATGTATGTAATGTATACATGGTGTTGCAACGTAATGTACTGTACTGTAATGCACGTAGGTATGTAGGTGTGTGTATGTATGTATGTATGCATGCAAGGATGTGTGTATGTATGTATGTATGTATGTATGTATGTATGTATGTATGTATGTATGTATGTATGTATGTATGTATGTATGTATGTATGTAATGTATGTGTGTATGTATGTATGTATGCATGCATGCAGGCATGTATTGTAATGTAATGTATTTGTGTATGTATGTGTGTGTATGTATGTATGTATGTACTGTATGTATGTATGTGTGTACTGTATGTATGTATGTATGTTTGTATGTAATGTATGTACGTAATGTATGTATGTAATGTATGTAATGTGTGTGTATGTATGTATGTATGTATGTATGTATGTATGTACCTATGTATGTAATGTATGTAATGTATGTAATGTATGTAATGTATGTATGTATGTATGCATGTATGCATGTATGTATGGTATGGGTATGGGTATGGGTATGGGTATGGTATGGTATGGTATGGTATGTATGCATGTAATTTTATGTATGTATGTAATGTAATGTAATGTAATGTAATGTAATGTAATGTAATGTAATGTATGTATGCATGTATGAATGTGTGTATGTATGTATGTATGCATGTATGAATGTGTGTATGTACGTATGTATGTATGTATGTATGTGTGTATGGGGCCCTGCCTGGTAGAGAATGTCCACGATGCACAAACAAAGGGGCCCTGCGCTTTTCAGCGCTACCTGCTTTGCAGCAGGGTCCTAGCTTAGTTTTCAAAAGAGGGGTCCTGCACCTTTCGGTGCTTACCACCTTTCGGTGGGGTCCTATTTTTTTTTAGCCCTGCCTCTTCTTCCACCGACAGTCCTTAGAGCCTTAGTAGTGGGTGCCTGACAGGTCCTTAGCACACAACCCAACCCAACCAACATGCCCATTAAGCCAGAACCCACCAAGTCCACTTTACTTTCAGGATGAGGGACATTAATTTGTTTACTTGGTTAATTCCTCGATTTGTGGCCTGCCCTCCCCCCCCCCCCCCACAAGAAAAAACATGTGGATTACTGCACATACAGCTTGAACTACAGGAAGCAAATGAGGTTGTGGGCTACCATTGAACCATGGAGACCCAGACCACTATGCAAAGGGGATTGTGGAAAGGTGAGAAAGGGGAGACACCTTGAAACTGCTCAACAGCTGCCTTGTGGGAAAAAGGAGGTTGTGGTGGTGGATGCATGAAGCATAAGCAGGAAGAACTATATAAAAATACCTACTGATTTGATTAGTGATTTTTGTTATATAGTTTGGGCTGAATCATCATCTTCAGAATCAATGGGTCTTTGTGTTCAGCCTCTAACAAAACAATGTAACAAAGAAGGGTGTCAACAGGTTTGAGACTCACATAAAAACCAGAATAACAGTTCAACCCCAAACTGTCCACCCCTGGCTGGCCACATTCTTCCTTTTTAGGGGATGGGGGACCCGGGAGGGGTTTGGTGGGAATGCACCCTTGAACGGCACTTTTGCATTTTAGGTTGGCTTGTGCTTCATTTCCAGAACTAGACTTAATCCCTGTGCCATGTGCAACAGCTTTTTCATGTGTGTGTGATGGTGCGTTTTTGTATTGTAGGGTTGCCCGTGTCATCAAAATAATGAAGACCACTTATGCTCCTTCAAAAGCCAGTTTGAGGGTTCTTGAGCACCCACCACTTGGGCTTTGAAATAGTCAACGGTTTTGAGGGTTTGTGCTCCAAACAATGCTATTAGCATAGCCCTGTCGTCTTTGCTCTGCTGTATTCGGTGCATGACGGGGATGCCCAATTCATATCAACCTCAACCCACACCAAACTCTTTATAGTCCCAACTCAAAATATCCTGATTGGCATCAGCATCTTTCAAATCTAGTGGAATCACACTGAAACCCAAATCCTGGGCAACCCTAGCAACACTACCTGTTCCACTAAATAACTCCCATAATCTCATATGAACAAAACAATTGAGATACTGTTTTTTATTATTACCATGATGCGTGTGAGGTAGTGAATTGAAAGCATCAATGTAAAACATGGTATTTTCATAGTTTGATAAACTCTGTTTGAATTGACTCTTTTAAAACGATTTGATGAGACTTACTCCTGATGAGGTTGCAGGTGATTTCGTGTTCTGTTTGATACAGTGATTTGTGGAAGATTTGATACATTAATTCTTGAGATGAACTAAGTGTTGCTAATGCCCAAGTAGTGAATGACGTCACTCTTTCTGGGAAGAAGGGGCTTATTGAAATTTCAGAAGGCCCAACATTACATCCGTCTTGTGTGTCCCTTCCCAAACCCACTCCCCGCTCCCCCCTCTTGTGCACCTTGATGAGCAGCTTCTCCATTCAACTTAAAAAGAGGGTGCTCTTCAGTGCTTATGTGTGTACCTGCTTTTCAGTGGATTGTGCTTGAACCTTCAAATCACGGGGGCAAGGGGGGCAAGGGTGCCAGCGTGGGAACAAGGTGGAGCCAGGGCACAGGCACCTGTCGATGGGAGCCAACATGGGTCAGAAGTCAAGTAAAGCATAGAGCTCAATTAGACCAACTTCCCATCACCTTCCCATGTTGCCCACCACCTTCACATGCACACTTCAGCCTAGCAAACAAGTTACATGTCAATGGGCCAAGGACAGGAGCCAGGATTTCGCCTTGTGGCAAAAGTCATTAGTCTTAGTGTGTTTGACATGGTACTCATGCAGGTATTCATGCATGACGTGCCAGCCGTTGAACAGCACATGTTTTTGAGAACTTCTGCCTTGGATTGCACTGGCCACATGCAGCATACCATTGCAATAGGTTTCTGACATGCAGTGTGGAAATATTGAGTGAGCTGGCAAATAAGTAAGTTATCAGGGTGGAAGTTTCTGCTGTCATATGTTTTTCCTACCTGCCACTTCTCCATGAACAAACTGTCACTTCCAATGAACATGGATTCTTTGGGTTTGGGCGCTTAAAGCTGCTTTCCAGGACCTGGACTTCCAGGTCCTGGCCAAGACCTGGAATGCCAGGACTTGAAGATTGCGCACTTCAGCAGTGAGCCTCTAGACGAATCCCTAGAAGCCCAGAACCCTTTGCGCAACCCTGACCCTGAACCCCTAAACCCTAGAGGTCCAAACCTAACCCCATTTAGCATGCAATCCCTGCACTGCAAGCCTCCCTTTTACGCCCTCAATCTTCCCGAATACTGAAATGCAAGGCTTGGCCCACCTTTTTGCATCCTGTAACTACTACGCCCCGAGATTCCAGAAGCCATGTAGGGGTTCAATAACCACTAGCCATGAGAAAACTGCTCAAAGTAACCTTTCTGAACCTCAGTCATCCTAGTACCCTTCTCATGCTCACTTCAGAAGTTTGTTTCCTATCATGGTAGCGCTAGCAATCATTCCTGGCAAGGCTGCCTGCAGCTTGAGTCCAGGGCGCGAGGCAGGGGAAGCACATGTGAACATGTGCAACCCATGTCAGTTGCTGAAGATGAGCAGTCCAGTGCGCATGAGAAGCCATAACCAAGGCTGTGCTGCGCTGCCGTTTTGCTTCACCCACCCAGAGTCTAGGATGGTTGTACTGTGTGCTTCAGGCTTGATGGTTTGAGCTTTGCGTTGTGGTCCACAACTTCCCAAAGCTCCTCCATTATGCAATAACAATAAAGGCAGTGAGAAACATGCTGGAATGATAGTTGTACTGCTAGTACTGCTCATTCTTGCCATGGCTGCTGAAGAACACGATTTCTGCCCTTTGTTTCAGTCTGCAAGCTGCAATCTGCGAGGGCTTCGAGCAAACTATGGCCTCCCAGTGGCAAGCAGGGAGCTGCCAAGCGCCTCAGCATGGGGTCATGTTGCGAAGCTTGACCGCCAGTCACTGGTGGAGGCTTGGAGGACTGGCAAGAACAAGGTCTCGTTCAAACCACGGCGGGACAAAGCGCACCTGGTCTTTACCATCGTTGCTCACAAGAAGCACAAGCACCGTTGTGTACACCAGTGGCTCCTGTCCCATGTGAAGTTTCCTGCTCTCCTGGTTGAAGAAGTTGCGATCGTCGTTGTTACACTCACCGTGGAGGTTTTGGAAGGCAACAAGTCTGGCCGCGTCACCCTCACAAAGCTGAATGGTGCCCAATGGGCGTCTATCACAGCTGACCTGAAGCTTCCTTTGTCAACAGTGCGTCGTAATCTGCTCAATTCTGTGGAGCCTGAGCTTTCCAGGCTGCAAAAGAGTCGGGTGCGCATTACTGGCTCTTCTAAAGGCAAGGCAGTGGTTTTGAGGGGCAGCAGCAGCTTGCGCAGCATCGCCCGCCGCATGTGAGCATCATTTGGCAACACTGTGTTCATATGGGTTTGTCCCAAAATTAGGGCACCCCTAAAATGGCTATTTTCCTTTGTCATTTAAAAAAATCCCAAAAAAGGTACCGTCAAAAAAAGACACTATATGATGGGCAATGGCAATCCGGTGCAGCGTCAGCCGGTTTCAGAGCTGCGCAAGTTTTGAGGGGCAGCCGCAGCCTGCCTGTGCAATATCACCCGGTGCCTATGAGCAATGCGGCACAAGCATGCGAGGAGAAAAGAGACTCAGTTCATGCAAGTGCCTTCTGCCACAGCAACCTTGGTCTTACTCCCTGAACCCCACGTCTTCAAAAGTCCGACAACCCAACCCTCCTAGCACCCTTCACACCCTACAGTAACCCCTGACCACTCACTGAGTGAGCTTGTTGCTGACAGGTGGCAGCAGCTTCCACGACGCGGCCGGCCAGGTTGAAAGCGCGCAGACATGCAATGAGGGCCATCGTGCTGTCCAGTGCACTTCCTACTTGTTTGGGGGGGGGGCTAACGCTTTTGTGTTTTGGGCGGCTTGGGAGGTAGGATTGCTCAAACATGACCTTAAAGTGTGTGTGTGTGTGTGTGCACGGGTTCTTGCCCATCCCACATCCAAGACCTGGACTTCCAGTTCAGGATCGACAAAGTGCATCGGAATCGATCCTCAGCCCTAAACGATGAGCCCACAATACCTGTCAGACTTAAACCTTCCAGCCCTTCACCCCCCAAACCCAGACCTTCTCGCACTAGATAGGTGAAAAGAGCCTCAGTTCATGCAAGTGCCTTCTGCCTCAGCAACCTTGTTCTTACTCACTGAAAACCCTGACCTCTAAAGTCAACCCTCCTGGGACCCTTCATCTCCAGAACTTGGAAGCTGAATCCACACCCTACAGCAACCACTGAATAAGCTTGAACTTGTGGCTGACAGGTGGCGCAGCAGCTTCCACGACGCGGCCAGGTTAAAAGCACGCAGACATGCTATAAGGGCCATCATGCTGTCCAGTGCACTTCCTACTTGTTTGGGGGGGGGGGGGTAACGCTTTTGTGTTTTGGGTGGCTTGGGAGGAAGGATTGCTCAAACATGACCTTAAATTGTGCGTGTGTGTGTGTTTGCCCATCCCAAATCCAAGACCTGGATTTCCGGTTCAGGATCTACAAAGCGCATCGATCCTCAACCCTAAACGACGAGCCCACTACTACCCGACTTAAACCTCCCAACATTACACCCGCCCCCCCAAAACCCAAAACTTATAGTTCTAGACATCACCAGTAAGTTCCAAGAGCAACCAAGGCCAAGTCATGTTTTGTCATTTTTGAGCTGATTGTTCATAAAGACTCTGGCCGCAGACACAAGCAAATGAAAGGACCATTTACAAATGAAAGTACCAAATACCATGGCCATGGCTTCTAGGTGAGTTTGGCCGTTGCTGGCGTTTCTCCTCTCGGACATCTGACAGTCTGTGACACAGGCACGCCAGCAGCAGCATGGCACTATAGTTTGTTCAAAGCTTATCTTCAAGCACATTCACACATGGCGGCATACTTGTCATCTTGAACGCAGCATCGGCGGGAACAACAGGAACGAGGAAAGTAAGGAGTCCAACTTGCAAGTGGGGACTGAAATCGCCCCAAGTGTCCCCACTGGGTAGCAAGGTGCAGCACATCCTTCACACAGCTGCACGAGCAACCAACCGGTCAATCAAAATAGAAGACCCCCTTCTTGGAGATCCAAGGGAAACCCCACAAGACCATGTCCCCTTGCATCTTGAGGGCTCCAATTCTTTTTGGAAAACCCCAACACCTTGGCACCAAACCACACCGAAAATCCAGAATTCGCCGATGGCCCAGATTTAGCCAGCCTAAAATAACACCTAGCTTCTGAGAACCCCGAAAAATCCGCAACCCCGCCGAGGAGCGATCCACGGAGTAGACCAACGGCAGGCCCTCCTCGTCCACCGCGTTGGGCTCGTCCAGCCCCGCGTCGGCCGCCTGCTGGGACACGTAGCTCTGCCGGTTCTTGGCCTCCGAAAAGCTGCTGAACCTCGGCTCATAAGTTGTCAAACAAAAACAAACATCTGCAAATAGCGTGTTTAAATATACACATACGTCTATAATATATATATATATACATACAAAGTCATACTGTGGATGGACGAAAACCTGCACCACCTAAGACACCCTGAATTGATGTTTCTTTTGCAAATACCAGCAAACAATGATTTCCCATGGTTTCAAAGTGGTGCAGAATTTCGTCCACGGTATTACGTAGAGCTTTGTTTTATTGTTCGAGCATTTGGGCAGAACGGGGCCAAACCTGGGAAACCGAAGGTGAACTTGGGTGCTGTTTGAGGTTAGCCTTTTTTGGAAAGGGAAACCAAAAGGACAGCTCTTTAGTTTCTGGTTAACCAAAACGTTAAGCTGTTGAGCTTCCATTTGCGTTTTCGCCCCCTGGAACAAAAACACATATGATCCAGCAGTGATAGATTATCTTTGTCACCAACAGGGGGTAAAACATACTCTGAAGCAAATCGAAGGTCAACTTGGGGTGTGCTGCTCACTTTCCGAGATGGTCCAAAAAAAGTCTGAACTTTTTGCTGGCCACTAAATGGCCTTCTCACGCAGGAACTCGGGAAGTGAGGCTGCTTGAGGCTATCCTTTTTCGGAGGATGGTTTGAAGTGAAAAGGTTAACCACTGTTGGAACCATCACTAAAAGTTGATGAAAGCTGGGAGACCAAAACGCCAGAAGGTCGGGTTTGGGGAAGTGAGGTGAAAATGCAAGTTCAACTCCTTCCTTGCCTTGAGTTTGGTACTTCCCGCAAAGTGGGAAAATGTTGTGCCTGCAACAGCTTATAGAAAAAGAACAAACGTTCACTTGCACCCAAGCACTGCTTTGTCCCATGTCCAAAATGAGGGGGTCTTCTTTTCCATCAATACTCCTGACGTGGGTGTGACCTTGGCTTCCCAATGTCCCCCCCAACCACTTGTTGTTCAGACCGCCCCCTCGCCCCCAAACAACAACCCCTCCCCCCCACCCCCGTATTGAAGGGGTATGGAAGTTGGCATCGTTTGGAAGAAAAGGATGGGGGAATCAACCCACCAATATTCAACATCACCCTCTCCGGTTGACTTTCCAAATAGACTAAATAGTGCAAGTGAACAAATCACAATGTGGCAAATGGTCGTCCTCTTCCCCAACCAAACAACCCCTCCCCTGCCAAAATGGCCACCAAAAGGTGACGATTGACATTGTGCACCCTAGCGGTCCCAACTGTTTTGATTACATGTAGTATTCAAGGTCCCTTGAAGGGTCGGCCCAGGGGTTTGCTAGAGGGGTCATGACCCCTGGGGCAACGTGACCTCGTTCGCAGACCCTGGTTCTGCCCTGGTTGTGCCCAAAGTTCAGCCAGGCTTCTCTGTCGGGCGAGACCTAAGCAGCGTCAGTTGGCTGTGCTTTGAACACCAATGATTGGTCTCACGCAACGATTGCTCTCACTAGTGATTGGAGCACAATGATTGGAACTCCGGTTCTTGGTCTCACCAATGATCGAACAGCTCCTGGGATCAACGAATGTGCTTCACCAACAAAATATTGGCGAGCAATCTCCCAGTTGTTCGGTGGCAATGTGAAAACTCTCACTTGGGAATCGGAGTGCAGCTAGTGTCACCCAGTTTACTATAGATTTGCCGGCCCCAGTTAAAGGTTCCTCAAGATTTGTGGAGCCCTTGTTTATGGTGTTTAAAGTGAAACCAAGAGGACACCAACCCTTTTCAGAATGCCTCCATTTGCATTTTGCAGTTGAACAATGGGAGGACACACATCTAGCTTACGTGAAACACAAAGGGTTCTGTTGTCTTACAGGGACAATGGAGCAGTGCCCAAAACCCGCACCGTGCTTCTTTTTTCTTTACCAAGATGGCTGCAATAGTCAACAAAATGCCTATCACACCAATGGATGTGGCAGAAGAACCCTTCGCTATATTGGCCAACAACAAATGTTTGCGGGTGCTGTTGACCTGGAACATAAGGACAACGCGCGCATCACGGTAACTTATCAAGCGTCAAGGGATGAAGGGAGTCTAGGAATCCACCACCAAAATGGTGTCGAGCAGGAGAAATACGAAGTCCTCCAGTAGAGAGGTTAGAATAAGGGTACCCTTTTTCTGTAGTCTATTTTCGTAGGGGAACACTCCCCCAAAAAAGGGTACAAGGGCGCCTAGCTGGGGGACCTAGAATACGTCAACGGGTTTTCAAGAGAGAACGCAGACCACTGAAAACACCCAGCAGCGCCCGAGCGCAGAAAGGCTGAACGACACATCACAGCCGGAAAGGCAAGGGAAGACAACTCTGAAAGGACGATCTCAACTTTGGCGCCCGAATCCAAAGGGTCCCGCCTCGTGCTTTCAGATTTGGCTTCTTGAATCATTGAGCTCTACGAAGGGCATGGACCCTGCGACAGTGGGAGGTTGCTACCAGTTGCCACCACAAACTGTTGGGCTCTATTTGATGGGGCACTCTCCGAGACCAGTCCATCTCCAATTCGCCTCGGCCCCAAAGGCTCTTCTCCAAAGAGAATCTTCGCTTTTCCCTCCCCCAACCCAACCAAAATTTTGCCGGGCCGCCCCCCCCCCCCACCCCCCCACCCATGTCGGCTGGCCCAAAATCCTGTCCGGCGGACCTTGAAATTTTCGGGGTTCGTCGGCGTCCAGCTTCATGGGTCCATTTTTGTCAGAAAATGTCCTGAAAAGCATGACCAGAGGCCTGTCTGACGTGTCTGAGACTAGGCTCAGGCCCAGCCCAACCAGCAACCCGCCTGCTGGCCAGGCCTGTCAGCCCACCCACCGAGTTTCAGGCCCAAGCTTGGGCCGGCCCCCAGCTCCCAGCCCACCAGCAGGCCCAGCCTGCCAAGGTGGGTTTGTCTAACGTGTCTGCCAACGACCAGTCTCACGTGTCTGAGACTGGTCTCAAGCTACGCCAGCTACTAAGCCTGTCTGACGTCTGACGTGCCCCAGCCCCTCAGTCCGGCCAAGCAGCTCAGCCCAGGCCGACCTTCTGAGCAGGCCCCCCTTCGGCGCAGTCTGACACTGGTCTCAAGACGAGCCTCAGGCCCAGTCCCTCAGCCTCAGGCCCAGCCCAGCCAGCAACTTGCCACCCAGCCTCAGGCCCAAGTGTGTATGAAACAGGCCTTGCCCAGTCAGACCCGCCCAAGCACAGCTCAGTAGTCCGGCTGCCCGGCAGCCAGCAACCCACCCTGCCCAGCCCAGATCTCAGGCATGCCAGCCACTAGGCCGGCCCCCAGCTCCAGCCCACCAGCAGGCTCAGCCCAGTGTGCCAAGGTCAGGCCTCAGGCCAACACGTGTCTGAGACTGGTCTCTATGCCAGCCGGCTGCCCAAGCAGCTCAGCCCAGGCTGGCCAGGCCTTGACCTGCTGCTCACGTCTGGCCCCAAGTCATCCAGCAGCCCCAGCCCCTTCGGCGCAGTCGAGACTGGTCTCAAAGTATGCCAGCCTGAGACTAGCCTCTTACGTGTCTGCGACTGGCCTCAGGCCCAGCCCAGCCAGCAACTCGCCACCCAGCCTCATGAAACAGGCCTTGCCCATCCAGCAACCCGCCCAAGCACAGCTCAGCCCAGCCCGCCCAGCCCAAGTTCCAGGCGCAACCAGCAGCGTAGTCCGGCTGCCCGGCAGCCAGCAACCCACCCATGGCTTCGCAGCCTTGTGGCTGAGACTAGCTTCAGGCCCAGCCCAACCAGCAGGAGGCCCCGGCGCATCTGAGGGCATGCCAGCCACCAGCCCACCAGCGTGCCAAGGTCAGGTTTGTCTAACGTGCCTGAGACTGGCCTGCCTCAGGCCAACGACCAGTCTCACGGTCTCAAGCTTCGCCAGCACCAAGCCTGTCTGACGTGCCCCAGCCCCCCAGTCCGGCTGCCCAAGCAGCTCAGCCCAGGCTGACCCTTCAGCGTCTCAAGGTATGCCAGCCTGAGACTAGCCTCAGGCCCAGTCCCTCAGCCCGCCTGCTGGCGTGTCTATTGGGGATATTTTTCCGGGGTACTTAAGCAAATCCCACCATGTACCTGTCTTGGGCTGAGCAACCGAGCAAGAAATGTATGTCATGGCAAGCCGCCAGCCACGTGAAATGGAGGTGCCCAAACACCCAAAGTTGGTCTTGGTTGTTCAGTGACACCAATTATTGTTCCCCTTTTTATGGAGGCCAAGCCCCACTAAAAATGCTCATCCCCAGAAAGAGGTCCTTTTTTTTCCAAGGGCACTGAGCAGCTGAGATAGTCTTGGTTTTGGATTTCACACCTTCCGAGCAGGACGCTTCCGAACATCGAACTAGCACGGGCGAACTGGTGCGATCACAAGCTTTCAGTAGGATTCGGACCTTCCCAACACTGGATTTCGGTGTTCCTGACCCTTCCCTCAAACTAGGCTGGGCCGAGGCGGGCAACGCGAAGCGTTTACAATTACAGGGTCCCTTTCTTGAGAGTTGATATGTTTTGTTGAGCCGCCCAAAAAACGACGAAGGCCACTGGAGGCCCCCCAGGTCCCTGGCACGAAGGTCCTGGGGCTCGGGCGAGTTCTGGCTCGACTTCACCGCCTCTTCCAGCAGCTTTGCGCCGGCCTGCCGGCAGAAACTTGCGCTCTCAGTGGGAAGCCGGCGGAGACGTGTGGCTGTGGTTTTCAAAACCGTTTTGGGATCCCATTTTGGTTGGTAGGTGAATTCACCACCCATTTTAGAACCTAGTTTAGTGGTTGGATTGGGATGTTCACTTGGGGCACGCTCGCCTTGCACTGAAAAAGACTAAGGACAAAGACAAATCCGCCCCGAAAATGGAGCACACACACATATACACATCTAACAAAACGAAAGCCCGGTTGAAAAGAAATAACGCCCAACAGAGGTCAACGCGCAAATCTAGCAGAAGAAAGTCAACCCCCCCCCCACTCCAAAAAAAACAAGTACATCACTTCGAGCACTCCTCACCTACACCCAATCCCAAATTGGGTAAATAGGCAAGTAAAGCAAGTTCAAACCCAAAAAGAGACCAACACATACGTCGAACACAACAATGCCACAGCCAAAAATAAGCCAAAACACAAATCGTCCTAAAAACATAGCCTAAAAAGGCAAGTCTAACGAAAGAAAGTCAAGCACACAAATTATGCCAACTAAGGACTCCTTCAATCCAACAAATGGAATCAACAGCTAACAAAACAAAGCCACAATTCCGACCGAACTATAAATGAATGACACATCCAGCGTCAAATGTATGGTCCTGCCTGCGCAGTAACATGGATCCCAACACACACCATTCTAGATCAGTTTCCCTTTGGGGGACCCGTTTTTTGACTCAAATCCTTTCAGAAGAGGGAAACAAGAAACAAACAAAAACGTCAACACAGGGGCCGTCATGGCCCGTCACAGCTCTTGGTCGCCTCCAAGGACGATCGCTCGAAGACGTTCGTCGCGCGCACCAGGACCTGCCGAAAGAGTGTGGGGCATGCGATCGTTTCTTCGCACAGTGTCCCAGTGACCCTGTGCCAGCACCCTGCAACCAGAAGCAGTTGTTGGGGGGTGCTGGTAGTTGCGTTGGTTTCTTCTTCTTTTGGTGATTTTCAACTACCTGCAAAAACGCCCCCATGGCGGCCCCTTCTGGTAGGAAAGGTGTCGCTTCCTAGGGTGAACCAAACAAAAAGGGGGTTTGTATTCTTTTTGAGGGTGCTACTTTCTTGTCTGCGAAGCCCTTGTTTTGCAGTGGACATTGTCGTAGGAAATTCAAAGAATCCAGCCAGACATGCTGCAAGATTGTGTTGCCAACCCGCTGGTGTGTGGCTGTTTGGCGAATTCCAACTGCGACATGTCGAAGTTAAATTCTGTAGGTTCCTTTGGGAGTCCATCTCAGGTTGGCAAACTATCAGGTACCCCTCTGCTTGGTGGTTTTCCCTGGTGGTAAACGAGAAACCACCCCTGAGCCGCCACACCCCCAAACCACCAACTCGGGAAGCTGAAACTGATTACCCGGATACACACCCACTCTCGCCAGGCTCAGGCCATCTTTGGGACCTGCGGAAGCCTCAAAAACCGCGTCCATGTTCCTTGTGTCTTCTTTAAGGTTGGAACCCAAAATGGCTTCGGTTCTCCTTTTGGTTTCCCTTTATATTCCACGAAAATGAAGGGACGCGCGAAAGGAATTCATTGTCCGCATGGACTCTGGGGAAGTCTGTGAAGAAGATCCAAGTTTGGGCCCCCCCGGATATGCCGGATAACACTTTAGTACATTCAATGCCCAGTCGCTTCCACCTCCACCGCTCAAATGCGCGTTTTGACCGCGCAAGTTCTCTGTCGACTTGTTGCAAAGGAATTGACCTTGACTTGTCTCAAGAGGCAAGCTCGAAAAACCACCTGGAGCAGAAAATGCATCGGGCACCCCGGCAAATAGTTTGCTTTCCCTTTGAGGACACCACCAGGTGAGACCTGCGGCTTGTGGCTTCCCCTCTCCCCTGCCTTGGCCCGATGCTTCCGCGTGCTTCGCGCTTTGCCGGCAGCGAAGGTGGCAAGGACCGCTGAGGCCAGCGCCGGGCGGTGCCAGTCGCCTTGAAACGCGCCAGCGGCTTCAACTCAACGTCCCTTGTTGTTGTTGTTGGTTTTTCATTTTTTGGACAGTTTTCAGCTTGTGTTCCTTTTTTTCTGGCAGTTTTCAGCTTGTGTTCCTGCTGTGTGAGTAACAATGTCGTCATATTCTGAAAGGGAAAGGCTTTGCTGGCGGGTTTCCACGTGGCACCCAGCCAAACAGTGACCCGAAAAAAATCCGAGCCCGGTGGTCCACCGGGGACTTGACTTTAGAATATTTGCAACGCAGTCAACCATTTTACCAAAGGATCCGTCAGTACTTCGCAGATCTTCAGAGTTGATCTTCGAGTTCCCCAGGATTGGGCTCGGGACATGATGGCCCATTGAGCCAGGCAGAACCCCCTTCTGACATGGCCAACAAAGGCTGTGGGTGCTGCTGACAACTGGAGGAACATGCCTCAACTTTCGTTCACACATCGACTATGTCAGGTTTCAAGCCGATTTTGCGACCGTGCTGCTACCTGTAAAGCAAGGGTTGCAATCCAAAGCAACTCTCGATGCACAAGAGCTACTCTGTGGCTAATATAAAACCGGGCCTCTTCTGGGGAAGGTTGTTGTCAGTGTTGTCGTCTGTTCAGAGAGGTGGTGCCACACATGTAGCAGTCGCAATGTATCAGAAAAAAGGATGTTTAGGGGCTGAACACAAGGGTCCTCAAACCTACGTCTTCCTACCTGCTCGTTTTTAATGTCTTTTCGTGAAAAGATGCTTTTTCAACCCAACGACGGTTATTTCTGTCTAGGGGCACTTTTCCTGCTTTTGAGGGTTTTGTGGTTTTGTGCGGCCTTGGCAAGGTTGCGTGGAAGGCCTGAGGTTTGATGAGACCTCGGCGTGGCCTGCCGCTCCCAACCTTTCTCCAAGGCACGCGTCGCACTGTCAAGATCCGGTGATGGCAAAGCAATTGAATCCAATAAAATCAATCCACTGTGAAGCACGCAACACATCGTCACAATTACGACCAACAGTGAAACAGTGAGATAGCAGCGCGATCAATCAGAGCTCCATCACGATGGCCCGATGGCCTTGGCACTCCACACACGCAAGTTCGAGCTTTTTCACCCTCCACCCTTTGGATGCCCCTTTTTGCTTCTTGGTTTGGGTCAAGTTGGAAAAAGGACCCCTGGGGAAGTCAAGTTAACCTCAATTGCGCCGGCCTGCTTTTGCCAGAATTTTGGCTTAAGCTGGCACTTTTGACTTAAGACTGAGACGATGCCAAAAAAGGCAAACGCAGTGCATCCACTTCCTGAGGCAGGGGCGCTTGCCCGGGCTTGGGAAGCACAATCTAGCCTCCGCAGCCGCCTGGCAGATGATCAGGCGCCCTACCTCACCCGCTGGGTCAACAACCTAGCAATTGGAGTTCCTAGCTGTCAGGCGATGGGGCTCAACGTGGCTGCATTGGAAGCCCTGGCTGCAGTTTGGTGCCCGCTTACCAATTACGCCCGCCCTCTGCCGATAGACTACGTGAGGTCTGAGGCGTGCGTTGAAGCAACCAAGCCCACTCCTGTTGGGCTCACGAACAGTGAAAGCGTTTTGGTTTTGAAGGAGTTTTTCCACATTGTTCCGTTGCAGGTGCGCCAGTTGCGGACTCTTGCTGGTAAGCCGTTGGACCCGGCGCTCATTCAACTCGACGCTGCTGGCTTAAAGCAATTGTTTTCGAGGGGCATTCGCCGATTCTGCGCTCAGCCAGAATCGATCCGGGAGCCTTTAACTTGACATGAGCGCAAGTTTTCGCTTGGGAAGCTTGTTTTCAATAGTCTATGTTCACAATGGGCCGCGGGTGGTTTTCAAGCAAAGGTCCCCAGTTTGGAGAACTTCTATGGCATCCTTACCGAGCATTGGGCCGACAAACCCGTTGAAATCGCTGACGATGAGTCGGAGAATGGGGACCCCCTTCTAGAAGTGAGTGATGGCGGCGAAGCCCAAGACCCCTCCATGCCCTCAAGCCCTGCGCTTGTGGCGGCTGACGGGGGGCAGCAGAAGGTCCCCACACCAGTGCCGGAAACAAGAGCTTGGAAAGCCAGTTCTCTTTTGGAAGGGGCTCTAGGCCAACTGGATCCTGCAGAAAAGCTGGCGCACATCAAGGCACGGGCAGAGGCTTTGAGGCTCCTCGTTTGAGAGTTAGCAACACGACTCTTGCGCTTCCAGCTTTTGTTTTTCCTCCACGAAAACCTTAGTGGTCCCTGGCCCCAAGGGTTCGCCGCCTCGCCGCAGGCTGCAGATCTCACGGAGGAACACCACGAAGCAGGCGCCGCCTGAAGAGCTGTCAGCTTGTCGCTGGGCAGCACAAAGCTCAGGGCTTTGTTGGGTGTTCACTGTCGAGGGCCGCCATCTTTCGCGAATCCCCCCGCGAAGCTTTTGGAGGCACAACATCTGTGCACAAAGGGTTCCAACAAAGGTCTCCACAAGGTGTCCTCGAAAGGTTTTGTACTTCAACTTAGGGCATCGCCTTCCAAACCCTCAGTACCACCTGTTCTTTACCCTGTTGCTTTATCATCTACATTTGAAAGGAACAACTTGCAACACCCATGTTTATCTTTGCGTTTCTGCGTTTGAGCACTTAACAAAACACATTTCGCAGTAAATTAGAAGGGTATAGGTTTTGGTGGAATGTGAAAGGCAACCCTCCCTCCCCAGAACTGTTGAAGGGTTTTCCCTTGGGCCCTCAAACAACACTCTTTTTGGGTGGAAGGAGAAGGTGAGGCTTCATCCCCCCCCGCCCAGTACTCCTGAAAGGTTGCTGGCTGACACAAATTGCAAAGGTAAGCTTTGTTTGGTGGAAGGGTAAGCTGTGCCTTTTCTGGAATGGTCGGCGCATGGACACACAAGAAGAACAAGTTCCCCTTACCTTACCGAGCTTTCATGCAACAAGAGTCCACTGGCAGTTGCTCAGCGATCGAGGCATGGATGCTGCAGAGACATTACCCATGGACCCCTCTGCGGCGGAGTTTGCGGTAGTGCTCCACGGCAAGGACGCTGACACGGGATCTCCACCTACAAGACTCACCACGAGACCGGAGAACATGACGCCTGAGATGTGGACCTTCTGCACGCAAAAGACACGTGACCTTGACGAAGACTGGCTCCAAGGCATCAAAGAGCTGGCGCAAGAGCGAGAGCTTGCAGGAGGCAAGGAGCAGGAGCGTAAGCTGGAGACGACCAAGGAGCTACAGGAGACCACAGGAGGCGGCGAGGAAGGTCATCTACCGGGAGGTGGCAAAGGTCAGGAGAACAAGGAGACGTGCGCGGAGCTTCAGGAGCTTGCAGGCGGTGGTGAGGAGCTACAGGACTTTGCGAGAGCTGGTGAAGGTCAGCAGACCAACACCAAAACGCTCAGTGGCAAGGAGGAGGAGGAGGAGAAGGAGGAGGACAAGGAGCTACACGAGAAGGAGGGGGAAGAAAAGGAAGAGGTAGCCCCGCCAATCCAGTCAACTGCTGGCACGTGCAAGAACACGGGCAAGCAGGAGGTCTGCGAACAGGCCACGCCGGAGATCAAGAAGCGCAAGGCCGAGTGCCAGGAAACACACTCCGAGCTCGACACGGTCGTGTGTGCGGGTGGCGTGGAGGACAGCCCGGTCGACGCAGAGGATGGCATCCCCAAGCTTCCCACAGTGCTTCGGGCAGACCAGCAAGACTACAAGGCGGCCATGCAGCGGAAGGCCAAGAAGGGAAAGGAGGCGGAGGAGGACAAGGACACGAAGGGCGAGAAGGCTCGTGGACGAGGTCGTGGGCGAGGGCAGGGGCGTGGCGCAGATGGCAAAGCGGGCGGGCAGGGCAAGCGAAGCAGAGCCATGAAGCGTCCAGCGGCTGCTACAGCTTCTACTAAGCCACCTGTCCTCGAGCTTACAGGTGAGCCTGGCTTGGTGGCAAGTTCGGGCGAGCAAAGCGATGCTGAGATCGAGTTGCTTGAGCCTGCCACGGACAAGCGTGGCCAGATGACTGCGAAGGTCAAAGCTCAGAAGCCCAGGAAGGTGGCCAAGGTGGAGGTGGTGGCTGGCGCGGCGGCTGGTGCGGCGGCTGAAGTTGATACCCGTGCCCCTGCCGCAAAAGATGGTGGGCGCGGCCCCCGAAAGACTTTCGCTGGCCGACGGCCGCCAAAGACTACCTCTGCCAACGCGCGCTACTCTGCCCTCCTCAAGGTGTACCATGCCTCAGTCGCCCCAAAGCTTTTGCCGGGCGTTCAGAACTCCAAGGTAGAGGCCGGTGACTAAAAATACGGGTCTCATTGGTCCACTGTGGAACCTGTCACCTAGCGCCAATTGCCCTGCAGTTGGTGTGGTGGAACTTCGCTTTCGACAAGCTGGTTTTGAGCAACCCTGCGGCCAACGAGGAGCAATACTTGGACATGATAGGCAGGCAAAGCTTTTTCTCGCGAACCCTGATTTCAGACTCTCGTCCAACATTGATTCCGAGTTTTGAAATTTTGTTTTAGTGTCCTTTGTCCTTGGAGTTAACAATGTGCAGGGAACCCGGCGGGAAGTTATCCTCATCCCTTGCCCTTCAATTTTTTGGGGTTCTATAGGAAAGCTTGAGAATGCGTGAATGTTTGTTGAGAAGTCCCACTAACACAGTCATGGCGCCAAAAGTTCTTTGTTCTTCTGGAGATGGATTACTTCGACACCCCAAATGACCAATTTGCAAAGGTGAGTACATTGCCAAGAACGCTGACACCGCCAACGCCGGCGAGGATCACGCTGAGGATGTGGATTAGTGGTCGGGTGAGACCTGTCGTTTTGCGGGTGCGCGTTGGGTTTCAACGCTTATCATAGGCTTTGCTCGTTTTGGGGTGCCTGTGCGGCTTAGTGCTGCCCTAGCTTTCTGCTTTAAGTGGTGTAGGGTCTCCACAAATCTGAAAATTCCCATGGCACAATGTCACTCTGGGCAACCCAACCAAGTAGAGCGACGCAACAGCCGCCAATCAGAAGAACAAAGTGGAAAATGCGTTTTGCGTGCTCTTGTCAGAAAGCAATCCCATCCCAGGGGTAGACCGTGCCCAACTCGGCCCCGCAGGTACGATGCTGAGGCGCGGGCACGCACGGCTTGCCGCGCAAGGCTTCTTTGCCCCGGGCGCCTATCCGACTGGCAAACCAGACGCGTTTGACCGTAGTGCCCACACATGACCTGTTTTTGTGAACTGCACTGCAGCAAGTTCCAACACCAGCAGCTGTTTAGCGGACAAAGTGCGAGGAAAACACCCTGCGCAGCCATGAGCCCGGAAGAGATTGATCTGGTGATTAGACGCCTCATGTGCCTCGAAGCTCCAAAAGAAACCTGGAAGCATCGTGTGTGGACGAACATTTCACCGTTTGCTTTGTATGCAGCCGCTAAGGACTTCATTCTTTTGGTACTGCTTTGCTCATGGCTCCCATTTGCCCATGAGAGCCACGAGCCCCATCATGTCATGGACTTCTTTAGTGGGTGCGGCCGCATTTCAAAGCTTGCTGTCAAAGCTGGCTACTCCACGGCTTCTTTCGACCTGTGCATGGACCCAGGCCAGAAACCGAGGCCAAGGTCTAGGCGCAAGGCCAATCGCAAATATCGATCCTACATGGACTGGAACGGTGATTCTGGATTCTTGTTTCGTGGTTGGAATGGAGCTTGACCCAAACAGCCTATTTTCGGGCCTTAGAGGCCAGACCCCAACAATTCAACTGCCTTTTTCAGCTCAAACTGAAAACAATTGCAATCGCCAATAAGCTGCCCTTCTTTGTCCCATCCCAGGCTGGTGGTGCTGATCTGCCTCAAGGGGCGTTTCAACGAAGCGCTGGCAGCCCTTGGAACAGTTTGTTCCACATGGGTGACCATTAATGGCAGTTCTCAGCGCTGTTCGCTGGTGCCAAGCGGTGATCCTGGTTGCTTAGCAAACCGACGAGGCAACAAGATGGTTTCAAGGACACCGATGGCTTGTGGAAATTGATGGGAGCCGGTTGCCTCCAAGGCTTTCTTTGGTACAATTTCTGGCTTGACAGGGTGTTGCAGGGAGGGGGGTTTGAACACGCAAGAAATAAATAAACAAAGCCTATTTCTTCCAGGGTTGGATGCGTTTTGCTGTGTTTGGAGGAAAAGAGTAATGCAGCTCGCGCAGTGCTAAGCCCTTCCCCCGAAACAACTCACACAAACCAGCCGGGTTGTCTGACCCAATTGGGGGAGAGTTGTCATTTATCGACTTGAATGTGCCCTGGTCCAAGTTATGCCCTGGTCCAAATTACGTTTTCCCACCACACCTCTCCAAAACCAGTCTAGTCTGGGGTTGAGGGTCTCGTTGCGATGCAAGGGCGAACCGAAAATTCAAGTTAAATTTCCGGCAGTCGTTGTTGACTCCGCTTGTGCAGGAGCTGCTTAGTGATGATGTTACTTTGCTGCATGAACTCAATATTCCTTGTCGAGAACCCGGCCAGCAGCCTGATGTTTGAATATTGCCGGGTGAAGGAAATGGTTTCCCTCCCGAAGAAAGTAGGCGTGAAGGCGGGCGTTGCGCATCACCCCTCACCTTTTTCTGGAGAACTGTCGCTGCACAAATTTCAGATTTTCCCCACGCCAGACCTGGAAGATCTCTATGTGGATGAAACTGTGGGGGAGCCCGTCACCAAAACGGACAGTATTGCTTTCCAACAGCGCCCAGATCTCTAAGCTTCAGACTGGCAAGCTGGAAAGGGCTACACCCAGTTTGCTCAAAACCACCCACCGATACCGCAATTCTGAAGGTAAGGTCTGCTTCAAAGGCTCGAAGCAACTACGATTGACACAGCTGCTTGACCAAACTTGGCTGTTGTAGGCAGGCGTGCGCGCTGACTGTTTCACTTTGTCAGCAAGCAAGAAACCCAACAAAGGATGTACCCGCCGCGTTATGCCCGACAAATCGTTCAACTCGTGAAGGGCATTCCGAAGGAGGAGAACAAAGGGGAATGGGCTGGGGTTCCTTGGATCAACAAAAAGCTTTGGTGCCCTGAAATGTACTTGCCTCCAGCTTGGCCAAGGTAGACCTGGAGACTGCCCTCCCGGCCTTGTTTGCGTCGCATCCGTGGAGCTCCTGGGACGATGCCGATTTGAGTGGGCCGATCCTTTATGCCAGAGGCGCGCGTGAGCTGAGCATACCTCCAGTTTGGCGGCCTGTCCTGCCAAACGAAATCTAGTTCATTGGGGAAAGCTGTCAATAATCCTTGTTGCTAAGTTTGCCCTTTTCAGGGGTTGGCCGAAAAGACACGAAGTTTACAAAAAACGAAAAGGCGACAATACCCGACCAAAAGGCGACAATACCCGACCAAAAGGCGACAATACCCGACCGCCTTCCCAACGCGTTTTGTTTAGAGTTTGCTTCGGAACCTCCGTGTGGTAACACGGCGGCTGTTCCTCAATTCGTGGCTTTAGTGTGCCATTCTGCTCGGAAACACGATGCGTGCAGAATTCGGGCTGTAGTTGCTTGCTAACTCACGAGGGCGAACTATGAAAACTCATTTCTTGCTTTGGTCAGCTGCTGGATCGACCAGCCAGAGCGGGTAGGTCCTACAGTCAGGTTGCCATGGCTTTGGAACCCATGGTCAGCAAAGCTTGGTCGGCCTCCAGTCTTGCAGCTGGAGTCTCTCTTGTTCAACAATACGAGCAGCAGATCCAATCTGCTGACATCACGGAAGAAGAAATGCTCCGAGAGTTGGACGCCCCTTTGTCTTTAATGGGCTTGATGCAACGTCTTGAATCGTTTGGGTTGGTGAAGTCCCCTGGAGCGTTTGCCCGTTTCGCTTGAGGCTTTGGAGAAGCACTTGGCAAACGAGCCTACGCAACAGCCGGTTGCCACCCCATGTCGGGCACCGCAAGCTTGCCCTGAGCTTGCCCCAGAGATCTCAGAGACACTCCCTGCTTCCCCTGACCCCTCGCCCAGCCAAGAGCAAATCGCATTGTGCGACGATTACGCTTTGTACGATGACTACGAGTGGCCGGATGCTCAAGCACGCTCTTTTGGAAGGGCGAGCCCCGCCTCCCCAACCCCGCCGAGCCTGGCTCCTGCTTCTCCCGCAGATTCGCCGGGGCTGCTTGCGGGACAACAGGCAGTGTCACTCTTGTCTGCCGACAAAGGTGAGACTTGCGTAGAAACCCTTTCGGAGGGGAACACGCCTGAGGCCACAGAGGAATCCAAGCTCCTGTCACTCATTCCAGACATCACGGATCAGACCGCGCCTAAGCCCACTGTGGGGGTGCACCACATCAGTGCGAATGCCGTTCGCTGTCGGGCCAAGAGGGTGTTCACCGCAAGATTGACGGGTCCACCAAAGTCAGCGAAGCCATCTTTGCTGAATGGCACCAGGGGGGCAAGGGTAAGAAAACATTGGAGGAGATCTTCAAGCAGTGCGGTTACAACACTGAATCTCGGTGCCTTCAGCTGTTCCTTGACCAGTAGGTTTGGGCCCATGTTTTAACTAAGGAGACATTTATTGCCGAAGTTGAAGTTCTGCGGGAGGAAATGCGTGAAAGCGAAATCGTGATTGAGGGGGAGTTTGTGCCGGAGCAATCGATGGTGGACTGGGGGTGGTCAGAGCGACTTGTTTGATTGGGGCAAAGGGTGCAAGGAACAACCTTTAGCTTTACAAAGTGACTCATTTGAAAATGGCCTTTGCGTTCATGTGGAATGGTTGGACTCAACACTTCTCATCGGCGTGGGCAACTGAGGCAAAGGATTTGCAAGACCCAGCCGGACAAGCTGCTCAGGCACCCTGTCTTTCGATCGTGGGCCGTTTGGGACAAACAGAGTGTAAACAATTGGAACAACCCTGCAAATGTGGGCAGTGGAAACAGTACTCCTGTCAAGGCTATGTTTCCTTAAGAAGGCATCAACCTACTTGTCAACAAGGTCCAGAACGAACACTCCCCCATTAGGCCTTGACATAGCCTTTTCTCTTGGGTCACAGGAAGGATGCCTACGAGAATCTGATTTTGTACTACGTGGAGCGGAACATCAAGGGGTCCGTCAGGTACCTTGGCATACAGTCTCAACGAAAGAAAAGCCCCAGCTCAAAACATTCTTAGAGTGGTGAAGCCCAGGCAGAGATCGCGAACCACTCTGTCCAAGAAGGCCAAGGTGCGCGAGTCTGGCCTTGGCGATCTTTCCTTGACCAGCGAGCAACTGCTTGGCGATCGACCAGAGCCTTGTGCAGGTGAGCTGAGTGTGACTTTCGCCTTGCTGTGACCCCTTGAGACTAGTTTTTGGCTGGGGTCAGGCAAGGAGCTGGCCGCCCTCACAGACCAAGATGACCAAGCAAACACAACTTCCGATGCGCGTCGCAAGATTGGTGTCCCTGACCTTGACCCTGATGCTCTGCCCAGCGCAAATGTAAATAAATATTTGTGCCCTGAGCGCACTAAGCGGACACCTTTTTTTCACAAGGAGCTCCCTGAGTAGCGCGCCTACCTTCGCTAAGGAGTTGCATGGCCAAACGGATTGCAAAGTTGGCTGCCATAGCAAAGAAATTCAGCGATGCCGATCAATCATCCCTATCCGACATTCAGAAAAAGTTTCTTGGTAATTATATTTGTCGCGGGCGCAAATCAGGCTTTCAACGGCTGCCGCCTAGGTTGGGGAAGGCTGTCAGCGAGTTTGTGAACAAACTAGAAGGCATCCAGACTTTGCTCTCTGATGCTTACGCCGCCGGGATCCTAAGTGGCTACACGAAGGAGCCGCTTGCCAGCACCAAAAAAAGTTGAAAGCCAGCATGGCTTTTGCTCTTGTATGTTTGGAGCACAAAAAAGCACTTTCTGGAGCCTTGATTCTGGAACGTTTGGAGCCCCCCAATTCAAAAATCCAATTCCCACAGCATCCGTTTGGGGGACGTTATGCAAGTTCCAAAGCGGATCCCTTCGACATCCAATTCTTGGAGCCCTTGTTGGGGGGGATGGAATCCCTTCAAAACCCAACCTCTAGCACAGTAGGGGGGTTATGAAGATGGAAGATGTCGCGGTCCCAAAACATCCCTTCGGAACGACGGGCGACCGTGCCTTTGTGGAGCTTCGGCATCGCCCTTTTTAGCCTCGGTTTGACAAATCAGCATCCGTTTGGGGGGGCGTTATGAAGTGCCCCAAAGGGAAGCCCTGCAGTGGTACTAAAATTTGCATCCCTTCAAAACCAAGTCATCCATTCGCGGGCCCAAAATGGAGCCCTACAGTCCTCCCCAAAAACACCTAGCCAGAAATCTGTTTGGAGGGCAGCGGACAAACGGATAAACCGAGTTTGCTTGGGAGGCAAAGAAGGCAAGGCCACTACCAAAACGGATCCCTTGCAAAGAACAAATCCTTAGAGCTTTGCGTTTGGTCGGTGGGGGGGGGGGGGCGATGAAGGGCCCAAAATGGAAGAGGGTTTGTGTCGCAAATGGAAGGGTCAAATGGCGCTCTTAATGTTGAATCGAATTCCTAGAGTCCGTTGGGAGGGAGAGGGGGGTGTTACAAAGACCAAGCATCCGACTGCGTGTGCGGCCTCAAGCATGCGGCTGCTGGCTGGTGCGACGGCAAAGAAGGCCAGCCAACCAACAAATGGAATCAAGGCAGCGTTGACCCCCAATCAATACCAGCCTTAGCTGTTACCGAAGTCACGCTTCTTGTTCAAAATGGAAACCCTTTAGTGGTCCCAAAACACAACTCCAATTCCTAGGCCATCTGTAAGTCCTCTCAAGAAGGTTCCCTTCAAAATCCAATTCCTACAGATTCGTTTTGGGGGGCCTTGTGAAGGGCCCAAAAATGGAAGCCCTCCTGGCACCTCACCCACCATTGAAAACCCAAAGTTTTAGGTCGGAGGCTGACCTGAGAGCCAAGCTGGAGAACGCTACAGCGGTGCCCCCGCCTTGGCAGCGCAAGTGGTTTCTGCGTGGAGGGTTGGGTGCCTCGTGGGCACATGGGGTCCAAGGGCCACAGAGTCCCTCGCTTTGGAAGTAAGGGCAAGGCCGGGCTCGAAAGCAAAGCGTGCCAGGTCCGTTCTGATTGAATTTGCTTCACGCAAGGCCATTCGTGCCGAAGGATCCGACAAAAGATTCCGGGGCAGCGCCAAAGGCCAAGGCCAAGGCTAGGGTTGTGAGGCGGGATCCGGCCAAAGCCAAAGCCAAAGCAGCGCCTAAGGGCAAGGCCCTTGCAAAGGCCAAAGTCGAAAAGCCTTCTCCTGTTGCCAACAAGCGAGCCCGCAAGAGCTAAGCTCTTGTGTTTTGGGCAATCCCCTGCGCTGGGAGCCTTCACACAGCCAGCGATGTGTGCGAGCGCCGGCAGGAATTTGGGTTCATGGCCTTGGTTCCCCGGTTTTTTGATGTTCAATTCTCCCCACCCATCCAAGGAAACTTTCAGGGGTCTCTTGCTGACACAACATTTCGGGGAAGCCGTTTGACTTGCTTATTTCTTTGCAAAATGCGGGGACACAAGGCTGGCACGCAACGTGTGCAGAACACGCGTTGCCCAATCAAATGGGTGCAGCGATGCAGAATGGGTGCAAAATCTGTTTTGCGCTTTGCCTTCCCTAGCGTGCACATTTCTCAGAGTAGTCGGCTGAAGCTTTTTGTTGTCGCTTCACCTCGAGCCTCTTCGTGCGGCCAGGTTCTTCAGTTTGTGAGAGTGTGTGCGGGGACCTCGCCACTAGCTACGCTGAGCTGATCTCAGACGGAGCTGGGGCCCCAAGCACTGCTGGAAGCCTGTGAGAAAAACAAAGGTACCCCCTCTCATCGTGTTTTCTGCCCCTTCGGCATTGGAGCTGCTTGGGCACCTTTCCTTATCCCTCCACTCCTTCAGCCCCAGTGTGCCTCTGAGGTGCCGGCCGGGACGGTTCACGAAGTTGCCCAAGCCGCCCGGGAAGAAGTTGGGGGCAAACGCCTGGGTCAAAGCCGAGTGAATGCGTCGCGTGACGCGCACCGCTTCATTGCGAAATGGGGTCTTGCATGGAAGGTGCCAATCAGCCACATGACTGTTGGGGATGGCGGGGACAAAATCAGTGTACCCTTCATCAGTCCTGCGGACTTCGTGCAGTTTTTGCTAGCGAAAGCTCCCGAGCTAGTACTCGGTGGATTTACAAAAAGCTGGAGAGCGGTCAAGAAAACCTGAAATCTTTTTGGAGCTGCTACCAAAAAGTGCACCCAGGGCACGGCATGTTTAGCCAAGACGGACATGTTGCTCGCTGGCCAACAACGCTGGCGCTGTCACTCCATGGCGACGAAGGCCGAGGTTTGAAGAAGGGCAACACCTGCGTGATTATGCTTGAGAGCAACCTTGGGCTGCAAACATGCCATGGGCAAACCAAGCGCAAAGTCAATGTGGCTGGGTGCACGGATTGTTGTGTGTCCGATTCGTTTGCCAAAAGATGCCGTACCTCCACTGGTTTTGCCCCCAAACACAGCTCAGTGCCAACGTCTACTTCGGCAGCCAGCCAAGTCACGAACCTAAAGAACCACAGTTTCCTGACCAAGTTTGTGCTTTGTGCTCTTCCGCGGTCTGTTTGCAAACGACAGGATGCTATGGACGCTATTGCTGAGCGCTTCTGCGAAGAATTGCGGCGGCTAGCGACCGACGGGGTTCTTGTGCGTGGACAACGCTGGTTTGCGCAGCTTACTGGTCTCAAAGGAGATCTTGACTGGTTCAAAAAGCTGGGCGGATTGACGAGATGTTACAAACAGCAGCTCGGACAAGGGGAGCCCTGTTGCCACGAGTGCGGCGCAGGGGCCCCGGACCTACCCTTTGAAGATGCCGACCATCAGCCGTGTTGGGCCAACTCAATGTGGTTTGCCCGACCGTGGCAAAAAAGCCCGGCGCTTGTCAAGCTTGTGTTCAGTGAGCAGCATCCCGAGTCTGCGCTGCGCAGAGACGTATTCCATAACACAAAGGTAGGCATCTTTCGGGATTTTCTTGGCGCTTCAATATTGCTGCTTTGCAAGTTTTCCTACTTCAACTTTGACGGCCAAAGCAACCGACGAGAGCTGCAGTTGGAGCGAGCCTTCGGGCATTTCCGCCTTTGGTGCGCGAGCGTGGGGAAGACGCCGGGGCTACATAGCTTTACACCTCTTTTTTTCAACGCGCCTAACCAAAACACTTTTGGCTGGGTGAACAGCAAGGGGTCAGACAGCATGATGCTGCTCTCCTGGATCCAAGTTGCACTTGCAGCGTTCCAACGGGACCTGATCGATCCAAGCCACGCAGAGACTCTTCGAATTATGCAGCGCTGCGCGCAGCATGCAGACGCATTTACGAATATGACCTACGATCATGGCTTGTGGCTCAGCCGCCACTGCGCGGCCAAATTGTACTCGGACATGCACCTCTTCTTGACTGCATACAACACGCTGGCTTTTTGGAGCCTTCACAAGTGGCAGTTCACAGCTTACGGCATGAAGGCAAAGTATCACATGCTTTGTCACACCAAATTCGACATTTTGACATGGTTGTCGGACCCAACCATCAACATGATCCCAAACCCACAAATCTGGGGGTGCGAAATGAACGAAGATGTTGTGGGGAAGGTTTCTAGGTTGAGTAGGCGGTGCTCTACAAGGAACACCGGACAGCAAGCTTTACAGCTGTACCTTACAAAGTGCAAGGCCGTGCACCGCAGATTTTTGAAGGGTCTTCGACAGGGGTAAGCCTTCAGTAAAAATAATAGTTGGAAACATTGGGCCCTCATTGTGATAATTTCCAAACATTTTTTGCCAAAACCCATCTCTTCGGAAGACTTGGCGCCCGGGCTGGCTGTCACATAGCCAGAAGTTCCACAGTTCGCTGGAGTGCGAAAAGGAGCAGGCGGGTGGCCGGCGAGGAGGCTTTGTTGTCCCTGAGGGTCCCCCTTTGCCAACGACACTTTTCAAATGAAAAAGCGTTTCTGCAGGGAAGAGGCGGAAACTTCTGTCCTTTCACGAAACGGCGCAAATTTTGCAACCCGGATGATGTAGGAATGAGTTGTCAACCTTGTTTGGACCTGCACTTTGCAAAAATCAACCCCTGGAGGCGTCCTTTTACGCGAAATCGAACATGTCGGAGTTCTTCGTAAGCCTCAGTTTGGACAAAGCCCGGTGTTTCAGGTTCGATGGCTCGTCCAAAAATGGGTTTGTGAGATGAGCAGGGAATTTACGATTCCCAAAAGTCCCGACAGTCACAATCAACACCTGGTAAGGGGGTTGCCCAAGTTCATGTAAAACATCGACCCGGCGGCAACCATTGGCTGTTTTGCAAACCTTCGTCTGTTCCCTGACCCCCAGTGGGCGGAAAACAGGGGCACCCCAAGGGGCAGTTGAAATTCTTGAAAAACAGAAAACAGAAAAGACAAGCAGAAGAAAAACGAGAAAAACTGAAAAACTGAAAAAAAAGAAATAGAAAACAGACCAGCTACCCTGCTCCAAATACAAGAAAAAGGGAAGCAGCAGACTGGATCTGCGGGGCTCTCGGCGTGGTGCGGCTCCCGGCCTGAAGCTTCAAACGTGGACGGAGCCGCCGGAGCCGGCGCCGCCGCTTTTGGAGCCACGGGCGGCGAGGCAGAAAATGCCGCGAACGCCGCTGGAGAGGCCATGGCGACGACTGGAAGACGCAAAAAAGGGCCGAGGTGCTGGAAAAACGTGGGATTCTCCTGAAGTCATGGGATGATTTTTTTATGTCTGCTTTCTTCGCAAGCTTGTTCTGGAAGAGTGGCAATGAAACTTGGTGAAGATGAACAAAAACTTCTGGCTGGTCCCTGAAACCCGGTTCTTGGTCTCTATGTGCTAAGCTGTGCTTGGAAGCTGCGCTGGTGCAAGCAATGGAGAGTTTCCTTTGACATCACCTTGGATCTCCCTCGTCCAAATCCCATTCACCAAAGGTTCCCTTAAACACAAGGTGTCTCAAACACGCCAACTAGTTGCCTGCGGATCGTGCTGGTTAGCTTGCAGGTCTTTTTTGGCGAGTGTACAGGTTGGTGGTGCACCCTAGCTGCAGATGGTGGCAAGTTTGGCACCCACCCCTTTGTTACTCGCTTTGCAGACTGAACGGCGGCCCTTTTGAACAGTTTATGGGGACCCTTTCTGCATCCCCGGACTCCAAGCACAATGCACACTGGAGCGGAAATCAAGCCTATGAAAAGCTCGACCCAAAACCATGTACATGGCACAGCTCCCTTTTTGTGGATAAGTAGAGGGGATGACCAAACCGAATGGGAGCATTGAGCTCTTGCACCTATTCATTTCTAGGGAACTCAGTGGGACCTTGCCTCGTTGACTCACTTGCCCTTTGAGAACCTGGGAGCCTCAGGTCAGCCTTTTGGGACCTTGAAATTGGCAAACTTCGGCTTAAAAGGCCAACTCATGGTCCAAAATTGGAAAGACAGCAGCACCAACTATTCGCAAGTAGTTGCAGTGAGGCAAGTGCATGAATCGAAGAAAAGGAGCAGGCTTCAGGCTGCAAATATCATGAAACTAGGCGACCGCGAAGGTCGCAAGCCAAGATTCCAAAATTTCAGTTTTCGGAACTTGGTTCCCCTTGTGAACCATCCGTTTGGAGCCCCTTTGAGACAAACCCAGTGGAGCTTTGACCCAGTCCTTGGCCAAGGCTTCGCGCCTGGGGCCGGCGCCGCGTCATAGGACGGCTGGTCTCCACGGGCGATGGCCGCATGGATCACCAGGCTGCAGTACCTGCGTCGACTTCGGCTTCGGTTTACCGAGGCGCTTGGAGTCTCCTTCTGACCCGAAAACAAAATAGGTCCATGACCCCAAAACCCGGGGAATGACCAAGCATTTTTAACGGGTCATGGAGACTCTAGGCTTAAGCCCCCAGGAAAAAAAAGAAATATGTCCAGTAGTGATAGATTCCCTTTAAAACCAAGGGGAAACAAAAACATCTTAAGCAAAGAGAAGGGATTCCTCTTTGCTGGTCTCCCCGGAATAAATCGCCCCCCAAAAAGAAAGGGCGCCTAAAAAAAAGACAGCCCTGGCAGGTGGTGGTTTGGAGCCGAAGTGGTAGTTTGATGGTGGGTGATGTCCCTGTTCCTCACAAGGGATTCAAATCCAAATCCAAAAGACGGATCCAACCACTAAGGATTGCCTGACTTGCTGGGTCTCAAGAAACCCGAAAAGGAAACAAAGAACCCAACATGAAACCTTAGAGGTCGAATACTCCCTAAGGCTGCTAAACAATGCAGTCGAGCAGGTTGGTGATGGCGGCTCTCTCATGTTTGACCCTTGTTAAAGCTAAAGGGCTTCAGAGCCCGCATGTTGGGCGCATTCAAAACATGTGTTCGTGCTTCTGCTGCCAAACCATTTTTCTTCAGAAGTTCAAGTGTTGCTTTATCAACATCGTCATTCGCACATGGTGCATTCGCCAGTACTTCAACGTGCCAGCCGCGAACCTTTGTGGATGCCTCTTTGAGCTTACCCCAGCTCCTTTTTTGGGGCCCTGTCGCCGCTTGAGCCTTGGAAACCAAAGGTTAGTGGCACTTGACCCTAGAAAAACACTATTAGGATCGGACCCACGTTTGGGCCAGTGGTCAAAGGGTGGTTTGGGCGAGTACTGGTCAAAGGGTGGTTTCCCTTGTGGTTTCCTTTCGGATATGTGTTGTATCAACAGGAAACATGTGGATTGGGAACAATGCAGTGTGTCTACCGGAGGTCCTGAGATTTGCCCCGTTTGTTCCCCAGAACCTACGATATGGTTCGCAACGCGGCCTTTTCAAAGAATGATGGGAAAGAACCAAGGACCCACCTTTTTCCAGAAAGGGTTCTTAGAAGCTTCCTGGCAGGGGTTCTTAGAAGAACTCTCCGGGTGACAGGCTGCTGAGGCACATCTTCAGGAGCTGCTCGGATGAGAGGCAGCCGTCTGCGTCTGTGTCCTCAGCACAGGACTCTGCCGCCTTGTGCAGTTTGAAGCGGATACCAAAAAGGCCAATTGGCCGTGGGTCAAAACCAATGGTACCATTTTGGGGTAGGTGAATTCAGCACCCATTTTGGAACCTATTGAAGTACCAAACCGATTAAATGGGTCAGCGGGGATTTTACGCTACGTCCGTAAGGGTTGCCGGCCCGGCTGGCCACTGTTAATACCCGATTGATATAGGTACTTTGCGCATGACAGAAACACTGACCTCCCAGTTCTGTCAACCTGCGATGTGCGTGGCGGTTATTTGCGCTGCCGACGCCGGCCTCACCCAATCGCGCCACTTAAGAGGAAACTCTTCACATTGAGCGCGCGGCGAAGACGGTGAAGAGCAGACGCGCCTGGCCGCAAGAGCTATAGGAGGGCTGTGGAGTACCCGAGACAATGTAGATCCGGGGGGTGGGGGGGGGGCCATGTGGTGCGCCTATGTGAGGATACCCATGCGGGGCGGTGGCACACTTGCGGAGCTTTCGCGGAAATCCCTAATTCCCACTTATTGCCCAGTGACGGTGGTAGTTGCTGTATGTTTCGCTCTTTCCGGATGGCTTCGCGAGCCTCGAACGGGGCAACCCCAATACAATGCGTTCGCAATCCCAAAAAAGTGCGATTTGCCATGGCAAGCCGGGTGCCTCCAACAAAAAGCTGCTCAAATCATGCAAGGAACATCATATGGCTGCGGCGCAAAAAAAATGGTACCAAAATGGCACCTTGGTAAATGGAACCAAAGACTAAAACCCGCGTAAACCCAGCTCTTTAATTCTGAGCCAAACCGGGTACCCATATGCAGCCCTAACACATAAACATCACTTTTACGTCCGCCCGTGGCCCTCCAACGGCCCAAGCGCAACAAAGTGCCTTGTCCCGCCATACCCATGTCACACGGAGCTTGCAGAGCCCAATGCTCAAAAAGCAAAAACAATGGTCAGCGAGTTGCAAGTGTTGCCTTGGATTCCTGGCACTTGCCACGATGCAGGGCATGTCACGCACGACGCCCAGCCCGCTATCCGCCTTCTCACACCGATCGCTGTTGCTCGCAAGGAGAAGGATAGCCACAGCCAAATCGGACATCACCTCGCGTCACTCCGCCCGGCTGCAATTTGGGTGTGGGTCAAAATTAATCCATCAGGGGACCGCAGGTTTTAGTCCAAGCCTCCATTTACCAGGGTTCCATTTTGGGTATATATTTTTTGACCCACAGCCAATTGTTTGCGCCAGCCTGTGCGACTGTTCTGAATGCAGAGTTCTTCAGCATTCTCAGCGGGGCCGTTGGCATGCTGGGAAGCAAAAAAGTTGCAGGGCCCAGTTCAAGGTTTTACAATCACACATAACCCAGCACAACAGCCACACATCCAGCAAGAAACCACCACCAACCAAAAAAAAGTACCCACCGAAAATCCACCACCAACCAAAAAAAGTACCCTGCCTCCCACTAACATGGCACCTAAAAGGGGGTCCCTTCAAGAGGAAACGCATCTACCAGGTACCTCCCGATAGGTGCCATGTGAGTGGGAGGGAGGGTACCTCGTTTGCCTGTGCCGGTGTGTATGCGTGCATGTATGCATGTTTGCATGTCAGCAAGTTGGGATGTGTGCATGGACTCCCTGCAAACGTCTCGTGTCTCCTTCAGCCCCCGGCTACTTCTCCTTTTCGGAGCCGGTCCACTCGCTCGAAGATGTTGGCTAAGAAATCCATCTCGTAGGCCTCGTAGGTTCTTTCTGTCAAAAGACCCCAAAATTTCTCTCTGTCCTCCAGTAGAATAAGGGTACCATTTTTTTTCTACAGTCTATTCTAGTAGGGGAACCTTCCCCCAAAAAGGGTAAAAGGGCACTACTGGGGGACCTAGTCCTAGTTGCAACGTGACGTTGGAGCGGCAAGGGTGTCCATATGCTTGATCTCTTTACGCCAATTGAATTCAAGTCCCGACAAACCTCGACAAGCAACCAACGGGCTCAACTCTCGAACGTGCCTGGAAAGTTTGAATGGCATCGGCCATCTTCAAGAAGGTCTCGCAACCTCGCACCAATTCACAACTTGGCTCTGTCTCGCGCCATGGTTTTGTAGCATCATGTGTTTTGTAGCTGGGAGTTCAACTCACGCCAGCTACGTAATTTATATCCTTGGTTCTCAGGGGCCTAATCCCTACTTGCACACATACACCGTGCGGGAAAACAACCTACTTACACAGTCCTGTGTCCCTGATTCCCTCCAAAACCCGACGAGCTGGGGAAGTCAATTTAGTTCAACAAAGCTCGGGTGGTTCTGTGAACTGTGAACGCAGCCGAAACAGACTGCAACTTGTTGAGCATCGTTCCGAGCTGGCCAAAAGCTTCATCTGTTGCATTCCCCCAGCCGCCACTAAAACGAGCAAACCAAACAACACGATTGAAACACCGTCGTGCTTCCAGATATATGTCTCCCCTTCGACATCGGTCACCATCCGGAGCACACTCGTTTGTAAAGTGTCAAAACCAGCTTACCAGCAGGTTGTAAAGGAATACGGCTGCTACAGACATATTTTACAATTATGTATATATATATATATATATGTATGTCTATATTGATTGATTTGCTCAGGCATACCGGACATCAGATTTAAGCTCTTTGGATCCATGAGAGAGCTTATATCCTTGCAGAAGAAGAGAACAGACACCGATATGATACGCATACCATATGCAAGCAAATTATAAATATGTATATACATATATTTATTATTGTGCGTACACATGAATTGGTATTTTATTGACTTGTTGGGGATGACATGTCAGCCTGTCTGCAACCTTGACCGAAGAAAACCTGGGTATGGACACTCTCAAACTTCCCTTGCTTTTAGAGGGAAACCACCGCGTCCCTAAAGTCAATCTGAGCCCCCCAAATGCGAGAAGCCCGACACGCGCGGCACTCAACTGCGGCTGTCCGCTTTCTGATCCCCGGCTAACAGTTGACCTTGCGGGTTCAAACCCACGCACGAAACCAGCCCCAAGAATCTGAGAAACAAAACCAAAGGGCACGGCTTGCGTGGATCCGGCAAGTCAAGGGGGGCTGACATATTGCTATAGGTCAATAATGCGTACCGAAAATGGCTTGGTAAATGGAACCAAAGACTAAAACCTGCGGTCCGATTCCTGGTGGTGATATTTTGGCCATATTGCGGGACTTGACCTTCTGGACCTCACCCTTGTGGTCCACATTACCCAGAAAAACCGATGGATTCGATTTGCTCACTCAAACCGAACCGAGGACTCGGCAGATCATGGGCTCGTCTTGGGATCTCCGCTCCACCCACTGCTGCAGGGAGGTCCAGAGATCCGCCTGAGGAGATGATGGCGATTGAGTGGATGGGCAAGTCAAGACTTGCTATTTTTGCCACCATGGTGTTCCCTGCAAGTGCAAAATCCGAAAACTCACGCAGTGTGATGGTGACTCTCTTTTAAACCGGCGACCAGCCATGCTTTAAAATACGTGTTCGCCCAGATCGGTGAGAGGTGAGATCGCTGTCAATATACTAAATCGGCATCTGCTTGCGAGGATTTGGGCACTCATGCGAGCTCTGTTGTTGTTTGAGCCGAACGGAATCACTTACAGATTTGAGCTCCTCGAATTGTCGCCCTGACAAATGGGCAGCCTGGTTTTCAACAGGATACACCTCACTTGGGCATGTATTGTTGAAGATATGCTTTACCTTTTTGGAGGCTGCTTTTAGAGGGAGACGAGGGGGAAGTTGTCCCCCTTTACGCATCTCTCAAAAGACACACAGGAGGCCATCGGTGGTTTGGGGCTGGTTTGCCTTTCTTTTCACCAGCCCCAAACAGAGGCTTGGCCTTTCAAAGGAAAACCAAACCGAAACTAAGCAGACTCTGGGCGTCTCTTTTGCCTTTTTAAACCTAAAGTGTTCCAACCGAATTTCTTTGGGTGTGCTTTTGTTGCTGGTACCCTTTTGGGTTTTTGGGCAAGCCAAAAGAACACCGTTCAACATCCATTGTGTTGGAGAGTCCACCATTTCAAGGCAACTTTACTTCAGCCCAAGAAACGCTTCTTGTGTTCCACTTCGCTTCCCTGTACCCCAAGGTTCCCCTACAAGGAACCACACCCTTTTCACTAGGATTACCGAAAAGCTCACGGCCAGAAAGAAGAAATCCCCTAGACCAACCGCTCGTGTTATTTCCTGGGGCTCGTAGGAACTTCTGCTGCCAAGCCGGCAGTGGCCATGGGAAAAAAGGGCCCCCTTGCTTGGAGGGCGTATTTCAAAGGGAATGCTGAAATGACAAATATTCACTTGTGTTGATACTTGGCTTTCCCGACAAAACCCGGAAAACCCGTCCCCAAAAAAGGAAGAACCATGGTACAACTGGAACCGCTCCAACAAGAAACAAACAGAGGAACGAAAAGGGCACCTCCAACAAATTCCACTCGGGTGAACATAAACGAACCCCCACCCCCCAACCCCCAAAACAATATCAAAGCAATGTGACTATTGCACGCCACACAACAAGCATGAAAGATCTATCGACCCCATAGCTTTCAGCTGGGGCAAAAGGTTGAAGATCTCACCAAAGCAGGTCTGAACTTTTGATTTACCACCACACTGGGTCCAAACCCATGAAAGTGCTCAAAAAAAGAAGAAGTTTAAAGCCCCGCAACTCAGCCATTGAGTTCTGGATTCCCCTGTCACCGTCAACGGTCCAAGCGGCGCAGAAGCTGGTGGTGAGCTTCAGCTGGAACCGGCTCACCGCGCGCCGCCGCAACTCTTCCCGGCCCAGCGCCAGATGCCTCGCCACGGCTCAACTGGGCACCCCAAATGGTCAGACCAAGGCGCGTGTTGGCTTTGAGGGTGTTCGTTTTGAGGTTCGTTCAAAGGACTGCGTGCTCTTTTTGAGGTTGGTTCAAAGGACTGCCAAAAAAAACCCATGGAAAATCAGCATTTGGGGGGTTCCCATTTCATTTGGGCGCGTGTCAAAAGACGAAGACCCTAGCAATGGTGTGGTTCCCTTTGGCTTCCATTTAAGCCAACCTAAAATGGGTACCCGCAAAAAACACCCACACACACCCACACACCCACACACATTCGCGACTACGCTTTTTTGACAGACCCCGAGGGTGCTTCAGATTCATTGTGTCCCAATTGCCTGAGGATTTGCTGAGCAACCCCTGTTTCCTAGTGGTGTTTTGGTGAGTTTTGTCCCCACTTGTTTTGGAAGAAGTTTGGAGAGTGTGCCAAGAGAAATTGCCTACACGCTTGGGGACGACAGTCTTCTGACGAGGTAGTCTGTTTGTCCAGAACTAGCCTTCCCTTTGCCTGTTTCCTGTCAACAACATCCAACCGGAGTCTCCAACTATGTTGGACAACACCCAAATCGCAGAGATATTCAAATAAGCTTGGGGCCTTGTCCTGCCTTCAGCCGGTTTGTGACTTGAGTTGGCCGGTGCTGTCAGAGTCTTTGCCCCAGAAAGTGGACCCCCGTTCACTAACTCTCCGAGCGGCCACTGCAGCCCAGCATCAACTTGGACTTTCGCACTTAAAACAGTTTTATGCTGGCGCCCCACCAAGCTCACCAGTGATTCCCGCAAAAACGCGTGGATGAGTTTATTTTTATTTTTGGCTGGTCTCGCAATGTCTCGCACTCCTCGTGCCTACTCTCATTTGGAACGCCAACTGCCAACTAATGCATCCATGAATCGTTGGAGGGACATTTCGAAATTTCCGCACAGGACAACTGAAAGACTGTGATAGAATGTCGCCCAAATCTGAGATCCAACGTTCACCACTGGCAGTTGATTCAAACCTGAGAGTCAATGTTGCCAAAACTGCCAACATTACAAACTGGCAGCTTCATCAGTTTCATCGGAACCTGACAGCAAGAGAAAAACACGTGGCCTGATGAAGTTGTCGATGTGGAAGGCACAGCCAACCAAATTCTGCCTGTCCGCGAGCACAAGCTCAGACACAAACACGTGAAACAAATTCTCTTCCCGGGTCCAAAAAAATGCTTTCGACGGTGGTGAGCAACTGGACCTACCGTCAGTCGCTACGTGCCCTTCTTGTTTTTCACACCAAAAGGAAACTGACGAGCGAACATCGACAACCTTTTGCAGCTGCGAGAGAAAGCCCAGTTGGCTTTGAAGGATCTACGGGGCTCAGGGATTAAAGACCGCAGCGGAAAGGTGATGAAAATCACATGGGCCCGAAAAGTAGCCTGTCCATGAATCCCTGGAACCACATCAACTAACCATGACCTGACCCAGGCAAGAACAGGCACTTGGGACTCCGCAAAGCAGGTTTGATCCTTGGTGATGCCTAGAACCTCTGAACCTCTACCTGCTTGACATGGGCGCCCGGAAACCATGGCCAGTTATCCATCGCCCGGTGGTGTCCGCTAGGGGATCAACACTTTGTCGGGGACTTTGCCGCTGCTGCCCTGACGTGTGCTTGCCCAATGGCAAGCAGGCAAAACCAAGATTGGGAATTGGCTCATCATATCAGAAAAAAAAGGCCAACGCGACGGACTAGCATCAAAAGGTAGGTTGGAGCTGGGTTGCAATTGCATTGAGCGCCCAAAACCCCGCGATGGGCGGGAAAACCAGCGACGACCCGCGCCTGTGCGCCTTCATTCGCGCCCGCATTCTGTCCAGCTGAGCCACAATGCAGGCGTCCTCTGGCATTTTTGGGGTTGGTGTTGAGCGGGAAGCCCAGCCCAAAAGGGAAAAAAGGGTACTGAACAAAGGGGATTCCTTCATCAGCACCTTGGATGGGTATGTCCCAGAAGAGACCCCCCCCAAAAAAAGAAACAAAACGGGTGGATTCTCCTTTCGGCTTGCCTTTAACACCACCCAAACAGGGCTACACCAACGACCCAAAGGACGCCGCGCCGCGCCCAAACGGCTCGCTCCACCGAAGCTTCGAAGCGCCGAAGGCTCCTGGAAGTCCTGCAGCGTCAAGGCGCGCATCTCAAAGTCCTTGAGCTTCTGCTCGAAGAGGTTCCTGAGCGCGAAACCGGAAGGGTCATACAGCTCGAAGATGGCCATCCGTGTTTTAAGGGGGGTTCTGAAAAAAAAATGCGACCTTAAAACGGTTTGGCTTCCGTTTTTGGGTAAATCATCTGGAAAAGGATCAAAAACTGCTCATGTCCTGAAAATTGGCTTCTCTTTGGGCCAATACAGTGAATTGAACACGGGCTATAGCACCCAGATCCCCAAATGGCCATCCAGTTACCCCCACGTACCCCCGGAAACGGGAAGCTAATGGTGTTGGCTTCCTTTTGGGTGAGTGAAAAATCAGGGTCTATTTGGCATGCCAAACCGTGAGTGCTTGGAAACCTTTGGGTCAAAAAGACATCCGAACCCGCAAGTGGCTTTACAAACAATCACACCTGGGTTCTCATTTTGAGACCTGACAATGTCCAGATGGGACCCAGAATTCTTAATGAGCTCTGCGTCGCATTGGCCAAGAAACCAAAATGGTGAAGCGAGCCCGAGTACTTTTGGATGGGGACCCAGACCGATTCGACGCCTGCCTCACGAGGGTTGTGCACAATTAAGCCAACAAATAGAACCTCAAGCTGAGAGCACCGACCGAGCAAACAACTTCTGAACATGCGATATCCAGCAACTCAAAATCACTTTGCACCAGGAAGGTTCATCCGATTGAAGCGCAAACAGCACCGAGTCGCCGAGACTTCAACGCATTTCTTCAAACACGCCTGAAGTAAACTTCTGGGCGCCATCCTCCGGCAGTCAATTCATGTCTTCCAGACTGCCTGTATCAGTTTGTCCGGCCCAAGCATCCAAACTTCATCCCCGAAAGAAAAGACCGCATCCCCTACGGCCCCCAACGACTGCTTTTTCGACCACGTCCACAACCCAAAGTACTGTCCCAAAAGCAGTTGTTGGGGGGGCTGGAAGCCTTCCATCTGGCAAAGGGGTCCGAGTCAGAGCCATCCAACTCGCTGAGGCTCTTAGCGCTGTGGAAGGACAGCATGAAGCCCAGGGAGTCGCTCAGCTCCTCGCCCGAAAGATGAAAGAGGCGAATCGGAGGCTGCGAGCCGGACCTTTGCCACCAAAAGGTTCAGGAAACCGCCGCTCTGCCATAGGTGCCCTTTTAGGGCAAATAGACGGCCCTGGTAGATGACTAAACCACCAGGTAAACCAGGGCCATCAATTTTTCCACCAAAACAACCAAAAAGGACACTATGCGCTCTGCTTTTCTGTTTGTCATGCAAGCAGTGTATGAGCCGGATCGTCTGAAAGCTGCCCAGTGGATCAAATTGCGGTAGTAACAGCTTGCTCGTCAAGGCTGAAACCTTGCTAGCTAGTCAACAAGGCAGCAGGCCCAACACAGCTTTTAAGGCCACACTGTTTGTAGGAAGTGTTTCCATTAAGCACGAGCCATGAAGGGGTTAAGTTGTTACAGGCTTTGTCTTTGATGGGCAAGCGGGGCATCATGACATGAAGTGGTTGGTGAAAGGACCTTGCCTGATTCAAATTGCCTTTCTGCAGAGAATGCAGTTGACCGAGCAGGACTTTAAGATGCTTGCCAGCCAGCGGAAGTCTTTCTGGGCCTTGGGGATGTTGCTGCGTCCTCGCAATGACGCGAATGTATTCATCCAAACATAAAAGGTCATGGCTCCATTTTTCTGCGGTAAACCACCCAAAAGAACACAGCATGGCATATGGGTTCATAGATGTTCATGTCCATGCAATCAGACACTGCATCAAGTTCAAGGCAACAGTGCATCCATCACCACCAGTGCTACATGGCGGTGAATTCAAGACACAAGATCAAGCTTTATCGGGCTTCCAGCCACATCTGCTGGATACACATCTTCTTGAAACGCGGGTGGGTTTGCACGCTCGGCAAAAGAAGCCTTGGGCAACAGCCTGTTTTGGAGCACACGCGTTCTTTCAACGTGTCACCTGTGTCTGCTTATTGCACTGCGCCGACATTGGCCATGCCAAGGTTTGGAAGGGTCAACTCAGCAGCCCCGGGTGCCAGGGATGTGTGCCACCCCTGCACTCGGCAGGGCCGGGTGCGCCACTCCCAAACATGTTCTCGGGCAAGGTGGGTCTCTGCGGCACCCTGAACGGATCTGACCAAACCAAATGACTAAGGCGTTGATGAACAATTTACCCAACTCTTTTGTGTGACAAATGAGTAACCGAAATCATCAGTGCCAGTGAAGCATCATTTGTGCCTTTGGTTGGCTTGCTTCCAGGTCTCAGGCCCGAAGCGGCTGCGCTCGACATCGTCTTCTGGAATACCACGGGATGTCACTTCTGCCTCCAGACTCTGCCGGAAGGTGTCAAAGTTGCCACTGTCCAGCTGTTGGAATGACCAGCTCAAGGCGCACAGGCTCCAGTCGCTAATTTTAGACAACATAGGGGGCAAGATCTTGGCAGCCGTGTCCATCAAATCTTGATGTCCTGTAGCTTTCAGTCTTGCAAGCGCGCAAAGAACCCATGACAAGTTCAGCTCAACATCTGCATGACTCCACCCTGCTGCTTCATTTGTCACCCTCGCCGCAACGGCTCCAAACAGCACATCATCATAGTAGCCACAAAGCGCCATGCCCCAGCAAATGTTCCCAATCGCTTGTGGCTTTGCCGTGGGTAACAAGACACCAGCTCGAGCCACCAAGTCGGGAAGTGCTTCGCGCAGGCTGCGTGCCACACCAGAACGGAAGGGTTCAACTGACAATTGTCCAGTAGCCCATATGACGTTGGACACGTGCTGTTCTATCATCTCTGATATCACCGCGGGCACCCGAGCTGCCAAGACTGGAAGCAAGCCCAATACAACTTCAATGCCAGCATTGGCAAGCTTCGCCACCGCCCAAATGACATTGGCTACTCCTTGGGCATTCAGGTCGTTCACGGTGGTCCTGATTGCGCGTGCCAAACTTGGCCACAATGCTGCAAGCTGCGGAGACATGCTGCCATGAAGCCTTGCTGCTGCCCAGAATATGTTTGCGACTGCGCGCGCAAGCCCAGCTGGCCTTTCCAGCAGCGAGCCTGTCAGACAAACAAGCATCAGGAATGCTGGGGAGTTTGTCGTCTCAGCATTGATGCTGCGCTGAAGTTGCGCGAGCCTGGTCCATGCTGTGGCAACTGCAATTAGATCCATGTTTGGATTCTCTTGCTCCGCCTGCATGATGTCCAAGACCTGGGACGCAGAGACAGCCTGCGTAATGCGGCGTGTGATGACTCTGGCTGGCGTGCAACCTTCTCCCTCCGTGCTCCTCTGCTCCATCCGGGCTCGGGGTCTTGGCTGGCGGCGCTCGCGCACCCTCCGCGCCGTGCGCCCCACCGGACGCTGGGGCTGAGTCACGGCCACGAAGGCCCAGCACGCAGCACGCATCCGCCAGGCCAACAGCAAGGCCAAGCAGCGCACCAGCCATCCGGAAGTCATGGCTCCAGCCGAAGGCCGCAGGCGCGCAACTGCTTCTTGACCCTTGCTCTCGCGGCTAGCTCATTTTGCTAGGACATCATTCCAGGCAGCGAGCTGCCCGGTGTCCAACTTGGTCACTTGTGTTTGTGTTGTTACTTGCAATGTGTCTCTTGCTCCTGCTAAAGCCTTGCTTCTGATCCCTCTTGCCTTGAGCCCATGAAGAAGGATGAGACACCACGCGACCAATGGCAACAAAGCATCAAAACACGCACCGCACAGTTGTGCAAACAATCGGCTTGCCAATCAAGCCACCCAGTCAATCACATGCAGCTGCAATGTGAAGCCCCTTGTACAGAAATCACTTTTCACTCGTTGAAGCCATGATTCATTTAAAGGAAGCCGGGGCTCACTTACAGAGTGGATTGGTCAGAAAAAGTCCAAACTCTTTGTTTGCCACTAACATGGTCTTCCCAAAAGCTTAAAGTGCAGGAACTCAGGAAGAGAGAAAATGCATGACGGAAACAAATACAGACACCAGCGCACTCGCGCCAAGCAAGGTGCTGTTCAAGAGCATAAACCCCCAATAGAAGTTGTTTTCTACTTCGGCCATCCTCTTGAATTTCAGAAAGGCAGTGTCAAATAGGGGTCTAGAAAAATCAACGAATAACGCATGCCCTTTTGGTTACCCTTTGAAGAGCTCAAAGCCCAAACTGCCAGTAGATTCCCATGGGCAAAAAGGGCCCCCAGGCATCCTTTTTGGGCAGTTGACTTCCCTTTACGTCCGCAAGCAAGGGGACTGAGAAACCACGAGCTAGAATTGCCTCCTCTACGTTTAACCTGTCCCTTCAATGCTTCAACCAACCATTCTTCACGGATCCTTTACTTTAGCACCAGAACAAAAACCCAAAACTGGCAGCTGCTTGAGGACGAGGTGCCTTCAATGATTCAACCAACATGTTCCTTTCTGGATCCCTTTATATATGTTAGCCTCATTTAACTTAATTAAACAAAAAGGAAACCAGATGATTCGGTGGCTCAAGGACGAGGGATTCTCTTACCCAAGCACCGGGAGTCGGCGTCTCCTGGAACTGCTCCAAGGACATCATGCAGTCCTCGGGCCACGGGATCCGTCGCTTTTCTTTCGGTACCGAAAAAAAACCATAAAACAAAAAATGCTAGGCCCCGGGGGAAAAGAAAGAAGAAAAAAACGAGAATGCAAGCCTAGGGTCAGGTGGGTGAAGCATCCGTGTTGCTCGATTTTTGCTTTAAGGGTTCCCTCTGTTGGGGTGGCTTGAAAAGGGAACCAACAGCGCACCTGCGATTTTGGGCCCCCCGGCAACAGAAGGCCCACCCAAATGGGGGCTTCCTGTAAATCGGGGTGCCCTAACATAGACGGCTTGAATTTGTTTCCCGGACCACCGATCAAAGGGGTTCGCATTTGAGAACCTCCCCAACAGATTCCGAAAGGGGTTTGAAGATTTTAAAGGAAAGCCAAAAGTAAATCGTATAGAGCAGCCACCCTCAGGGGTCTCTGATTTTGAGAAACATCCACATGGTTTTGTGGCAAAATTGGGTGGAAGCCCTATACAGAGTGGGTTCGCTTTGGCATCCCTTCAAAACAACCCAACCAAAACACCACGCCCAAAGGGCTTGGCAACGAGAAGGGAGTTCGCTCCGTAAGACTCCAACATTGATGGAATCGGGGCGGAAGGGCGAACGGTGAGCCGAACGCTTTTCCTGGACGTGATGTTTCGTCTGGTTAGAGAGGGGGCAGGCGCATTGTCACTGATGGAGAGACCTAGTCGCAATTGACAAGTCATGAACTTGCTTTAGTTGTAAGTTTCTTTTGCTTTCTGGTGAGTTTATAAATTGTACAAACAAATGGCCTAAAAGTTTGTAAAAAATTGTACACGAGTTCATGGCCCCATTGACGCAAACACCTCCCGCAGCCTCATTCCTCTAACAGGTCTGTCTGCAGCGAACACCCATTGCAAGAGGCTGATGGGTTCAGTTCTTAGCGTCAGCGTCTCTTGATCCAAACTCTATTCAGAAACTTGCAAAACATCGTTGGCAAATATGCCGAATCAGGACAACAATATCATCTTACTCCATGGAGGTGCCTCACTAAATCGATGATTGGTCGGTCATGGCCATGTTCCTACCGGGAAACTGGAACACGCCCATAGTTCGGCTAAATGGGCCCCTTTCTGGACACCAACGCAGTTGATCCGTGATCCGCCTACTTTATCACTTCAACTGGGATGCGGGATCTATGGAGAATTATCCCATAAACACACATGGATTCCAAGGATTCCAAGGATATCCCCAGTGGCAGCCCAAGCCCAACCCCAGCACGCCAGCCCAACACACGCCCATCGGCGTAGTGCTCACCCGAGGCACTGCCGGGCTCGCGAAGGCCAGGAAAGCCGCTTCGGTGCTCTCATAGTTTTGCCTCGGGGGGGTTTGTCCTTTGGGCTCCGTCTTGGGAACCCTCCCGGTACTTCAAACCACGAGAAAGCCCGAGCGCTTCTCGGGGCCAGTTGTGCGACAAAACCACTGATCAGCTCCAAGTCCCGCTCCACCAACCTCTGCCCCGCAAAATCATCCCCATATTTAGGAACGGAAACCGGACTGCGGGGGGGGGGGGGAAGGGGAGGCAGGAAACGAGTCAGACTATTGAGATGGCTCAACGGACCAAAAGGGGAAACTAGAAGGTCAAAAGGTCGATTCGCTTTGGACTGAGATCCATACATATACTCTATATATATATATTTATACATATATGTTCATACAGCAAGATTTCGTCTCAGCCCCCATGTTCAACGAGTCAAATGGACACTCCAGGCATAAGTCAGACATTCTGAGTTACGGGTCCCTTCGTTAAGTGAGGACCTCCTCAGAATGGAACCCAATCTTACGTTCAACAAACACGGGAGTCACGAGGCAACGTTGTCCAGGGCACTGGCCCTTCCCCTCGAATTAAACCGCATGAGAGTGGCTTCAAATGTGCTTTTTACGGACCCCCCCCTCCCCCGTATTTGGTTGGACTTATTCAGGGCAAGCCCGTTCCGGCTTGGGCTTTTCACAGGGGTCACTGGATGTCCCCACTTCAACAGTTGATCCAGTTCCCGGGCTCCCAGCAAAACTCCCCCACTTTTGGAGCTCCAAAAAAGGGAAAGAATCAGAAAGAATGGGGGAATGGACCTTTTTGGAGGTCCAAAAGTGGGGAGGTTTGATAAAAAGTGGAGGTCCAAAAAGGGAATGGACCTTGGTTCGGCTTGAGGGGCTCGAGCCCCCCTTCAAACCTTGGTCTCTTCGGGCGCCCCGGAGCCCCTTTTCAGCCGAAGCCGAATTCCTCAGGGCAGCGCAAGGCCGCCGCCTTCAAGGACTCCCAGAACTGCCGGGCGTTGCCTCGCGGCGTTTTAAAGTGTCGGAGCATTTGGTTTCCGTCAGCTCAGTCCAAACCACCCAGATGCCCGACGCCAAACCAATTTGAATCTGCCCAGGTCGGATCCCCTCAGACCGAGCAAGTCTTGGTTGACTTGTTGGAAGGGGAGCAACAAATTGAAAATTGAGCAGTTCAGTGAGATTTCAACCACTAAACCACAAGCAAAAATGTAAAAATGTCTCCCAACAACAACCATGCTTGTCCACTGGACTCGTTCTCAGAGGGAAACCACCGGGTCCGTCAGTTGGCGGAAACCAGCCGGCTACAGAAGCCCGACACGTGCGGGGCTCAACTGGGCTGGGTCCGTTTTTCTGATCGAAAAGTGAAGAACTTGTGGCCACTAAACCAGCTACAACTTAAACCTAAGGGGACGGATGGGAACCGCCAAGATTCAGCGGTCATAGCTCGTTGTAGAGTTTCATCACGCAGAAGTTTGATTGAGTTTCCTGAAGCCTTGATTTGGGGAAACAAACGAATCTGAAATGCACGAAAAGGATGGGATACACATCCCAGACGGCAGGGCGTGCGTGCCAAAGAGTCGAGCAGCCAAACTGAACATGGACGGTGCCCAAAAGGCATCCTCGGTACCTCACAAGGTTCCCAAAGAAGCTGGGCATCAACGGTGCTCAGCATTTGGACCTATGACCTCTCAGATGGAGAACCGAGGTCCTTTTTGTTCCCACGAAGGGGCAGGACGGCTCAGAAACTGTGTAATGCTGGCTCTTTACATGTTGCTGCTTCGTTTGTGCTTTTAAAAGGGGCACTTGTTTATGTTGTGGAGGCTGCAACAAACATGCCAGTATGTTGCACACATACCAAACGATGAGGGGGCAATGTCTCACTTGTCCAAAGTGCTTTCCAGCTTTGGGTTCAGTCCAACTAAATTAACCACTAGTTATATGTTTACTGCAGTGACCAAATTGGGCTGATCTTATTTTGGACTCGGCTCGACTCGTTTCACAGTCTGTAAATCACAAAGGGCTCACACGCCATTTTTGCATTTCTGAGAGGAGATGAAAGACATAGAAACCAGGAACAGTTCAACCGGGCAATGGGCAACGAACAGGACTCGTTTTGGGCGCCTTCATCAACCAATGACTTGATCTCGTGCCGCTTCGCCTCGCACGAATTTCTGCACCAAATTTTGCAAAGTAAACCCGAACTCCAATAAGTCGGTCACCGTATGAGATCTGGAAGCGACTTCAAACAAACAAAGGCAAAAGCTGGACCGAATGAGGCTTTTGGGTTTCGACCATCACCAAAAGGTCCAAGCAGCTGCTCCGTAGCCAAGTTGCGGTGTCTGGTGAATGAAAATTGAATCCGGAAATTTTGGGTACGAAGGGTTCCTGGGAGAGGCTCTTCGTCATAGAAACGATGAACACCTAAAACCGTCTCCCGTCAACATCTTGTCGGCTCCCGTTCACGCGCGCTCGCGAGTCATCCGATCTCATGCTTGGTGAGTATACTCAATGCCATGTGGTCAATATCTGCGGACTTATGCGAAACATACAGCCGCAATGTTATGATCATTAGTGGGTTGATGTTCGACCCCAACAAATGGGTGGTTTCCTTTTGGCTTCCCTTAAAAGCCGACCCAACAGGGGGTACCCTCAAAAAGGACACACCCATACATACATATATATGTATACATACATATATATATATACATATATATGTATGTATACATATATATATATATATGTATATATGTATACATATATATATATATATCTAATATTACCACCTTGAAATCTTAATTACCGGCCACGGCATGGCGATCTTCAGATAGGGCCCACTTCTCACTTGGCCTCGAGAATCCTTCCGCAGCAGGTGGCACAGCCGGTCCCTCTCAAGATTGCCCAGCTCCTCAAGAAGAAACGAGGATGCGGTGCACGACCCTTTTAGCAGATGCGTGGTCAAAACAACCTTAACTAGGCAAAAACATGTAAGGCTCCGAATAAGGGAACCAATGATATAGATTTGTTTTGTCCATGGCACATGTGGCGACCTTCCCCGTTCCCTTCCCTTGGGCTTGATAAGCTGACAACACGTTGGTTGACTTGAAACCGAAAACCGTCCCAACCAAACACGTGCTTGGCCAAAAGCGGGCGCGCAACAGGCTGCAAGCTGCAAGCTGCAAATGGCAAACTGGACCGGTTCACTCAACACAGCGTCTTCTCTCGTCTCAACGCCGGCAGCGTCCTTCTCAAATTGGGTCCTTGGCATGGGACGGGGCCAACCCGGCACAAACGAAACCGAACACGAGTCGCTCAATTTTGAGAGAGCTGGCTTCCAAATGGCTCCATAATCCCAGTCTGGTCAGTCTTGAGAATCACTCACTCATCAGAACCCGTGTACACTGGAGGAGGCGGCCAAGTGGAAAAGACCAATGATCAGCTGTTGGGTTATCATGAATTTCAAAGCGTCTGGCAGCACGGCGTTCCTAAATTGGTTGTGTTTCCTTGAATAGAGAGGTGGATAAAGTCCGTTGGCCGCCCCGCAAACAACCTCTATGATCTGATTTAAAGGGGGGTGCATGGCTTGATTGAAAAACACTTGCCACCGACCCCATCCTACCCGGAAGTCCTGGATATATAGCCCTCATTCCGACCAAAACTCATCGGCCAAGAGGAAGGAGATCACAAACCATACACCAGAGACGTTCCAAGGGGCAATCCCCACCCAGGAGAAAGGCGTGGAGTCCGCTCTCCATGTATGATTTTCCTTGTGCCCACTAAAGGAAACATGTATTGGGGAGGGTGCTGTCTTGAGGGTATGCCCCCTCCTCCATACACTGCTTTCGGGATGGCATCAAGGGGCCCGAATTGACCGACCAAAGCAGTTCCCTGGGGGGGGCTCCCCTCCAGACCGAGGAGACCCCTTTTCCGGGCAACGGAGCTTGGGCACTGCTCAAGTGGCTATGGGCCTTTCATCTAAACTGTATCTAGCCCACCCACAAGTCCCAAGCAACCCAAGTAAGCCCTGCCAGTGGCTCGCGAAAACATGGGCCAAACGCCCAAGTGCGGATCCCCACACTCGCGGATCCGCGACTGCTTTAGCCATCCAGATTGTTGCGCAATCAGCCATACACAGGGGAAACAACATCCAAGAAAAAGGGGGGCTGGCCTAACAAGGCCATTAAATTACAAACAAAGTGTACAAAGTGTCTCCTTCAAGCCACCCGCACTCGAATCAATCAACTTACCCCGTGAATGGAGGTCCCAGCATTCTCTGTACATCAAGCACCTCAAGGCCACGTCCCAAACACCAGTAGCTTCAACCAGCCCGCCCCGCGATCGCTCGCGCGGTCGCCAGCTTCATGGCCGATGGGCTTGCGTGGCTTGAGGCTCAACGTCCGGAAGTTGGTGGCGGTGCCCGCCGGAGAGCTGGAGGACCCGCTCTTGCCTGCGGGGTTTTCAGCCAAAACCGACGGGGCACTCAGCTCTTGGCGATTGCGAAAGGAATGTTTGACCAGGAAGAGATGGAACATGTAGTCTGAGATAAATGAGCAAAACATTATATATACAATACGTATAATGCATTCATAAGTGCAAAAACAAGGCAAGGTTCAACCTGAAGAAGAGGATGGGAAGTGTTGCCGGACAGGTCATGACGACCGGGAAGTGCTGGTGGATGCAAATCACCCATGGAAAGAGGATCGAATAGGTTTATCAAAAAAGGAAATGATACCCTGAAATGGGTTGTGAGTTGTGTCTTTTGGTTTCACTTCAAACCACCTCCAGAAATGGTACCAATTCCAAAAAATGACGCATCTCAATATCAAGGGTAGCCGGGTAGCTTCCAATGGAATGCTGAATACTTTAGGGCTACAGTAACTCCAGGAGTGTCCATCGTTGATCCTTTATGCTCGCAAATTTTGACTGCTAGCATTTTGGGGTCGGCCATTTGTAGTGAGCACTCAAACAAAAAGGGAATTAGAGGTACATCTGGGATTATTTCACCATTGTGGCGGGCTGGCTTTAAACAAATGTGCCGTGTGCCATGAATCTCGAACAAAGCACTGCGAACTGCCTGATGGCTATGCGATTCAGCAAGATGCAACTGTGTGGAGCTTTTTTGTTTGCCTTCTCTTTTGTCAGCACCAGCAAATAGCGGCCTACGTAGCCCTGCCATGCATCAAACCTGCGCTCATGCTGTTCGCCTCCTCTTAGTAGCACCGGCATCCAACAAGCACTGCACAACTGCCTGATGGCCCTTCCCAGCAGCAGAATGCAACGGTGTGGCGCCATCATTGTCTGCCTTGTCTTTGTCAGCACCGGCATCCAGCAAGCAACGCACAACTGCCTGATGGCCCTCCTGTGCAGCAAGATGCAATGGTGTGGCGCCATCATTGTCTGCCTTGTCTTTGTCAGCACCGGCATCCAACAAGCACTGCACAACTGCCTGATGGCCCTCCCCAGCAGCAGAATGCAACGGTGTGGCGCCATCATTGTCTGCCTTGTCTTTGTCAGCACCACCATCCAGCAAGCAACGCACAACTGCCTGATGGCCCTCCTGTGCAGCAAGATGCAACGGTGTGGTGCCATCATTGTCTGTTTTCTCTTTGTCAGCACCAGCATCCAGCAAGCACTGCACAACTGCGTGATGACCCTCCCGTGCGGCAACCTGCAAGGGTGTCAAGCCGTCGCAGTGTGCGGCCTTGTCGTTGTCAGCACCGGCATCCAACAAGCACTGCAGAACTGTTTGATGGCCTTGGTGTGAAGCAAAATGCAGCGCCGTGGCGCCCATATTGTCTTCCTTGTCTTTGTCAGCTCCTGCGTGTAGCAAGCAGTGCACAACTGCCTGATGGGCCTCCTGTGCAGCAAGACGCAATGGTGTGGCGCCATCATTGTCTGCCTTGTCTTTGTCAGCACCGGCATCCAACAAGCACTGCACAACTGCCTGATGGCCCTGCCCAGCAGCAGAATGCAACGGTGTGGCGCCATCATTGTCTGCCTTGTCTTTGTCAGCACCGGCATCCAGCAAGCAATGCACAACTGCCTGATGGCCCTCCTGTGCAGCAAGACGCAATGGTGTGGCGCCCTCGTTGGTCGCGTTGTCTTTGTCAGCACCGGCATCCAACAAGCACTGCACAACTGCCTGATGGCCCTTCCCAGCAGCGGCATGCAACGGTGTGGTGCCATTATTGTCTGCCTTGTCTTTGTCAGCACCGGCATCCAACAAGCAGTGCACAACTGCCTGATGGCCCTCCTGTGCAGCAAGATGCAACGGTGTGGCGCCCTCGTTGGTCGCCTTGTCTTTGTCAGCACCGGCGTCTAGCAAGCACTGCGCAACTGCCTGGTGGCCGTGCCATGCAGCAATAATCAATGGTGTGACGTCTGTATTGGTCACCATGTCTTTGTCAGCACCGGCATCCAGCAAGCACTGCACAACTTCCCAATGGCCATGTAGAGAAGCATTGAACAAAGGTGTCGCATGGCTGGTGCCAGCATTGGGATCATGAGGCTTCTCCAGCAACTCTAGCACGTGTGGTGCGTTGCCTGTTGCAGCCGCTTGCAGCAAGTCGTTGCCAGTTGCCAAACCGTCTGATTCACCAGTCGCTTCTTCAACATATTGCCGTTGAATTGCCGTCAGGCACCCAGCATTCTCCCACGGAGTCTCTGGCCCCAACATGCCTAGGTCGCCAGCCAGCGCTAGCTGCCTGAAGTTCGGCAAAAGCAATCCTTACTTGGCATGAGAAGATGGACAGCACCATGTGAATTGTGGCTATTTAATGATCTTGAATAAAGGAACACAAACAAATGCAAAATCGGGTACCAATCAGCAATCGGGAATCTCTTGGCCACGTGGCGTCGTAGCATGTTAAAAAAACAAAGCCCATCTTCCTGTCCGCACAGCTCGTCCCGCCACAAAGAATACTCTGCCGTCGTCATTACCTCCGTGCCATCTAGCAAGCGAACGCACGCCATGATTGAATTGGACACGCCTGCGCTCGAGCTCAATGCGCCTCACGTATTGCATAAGCATGCTTGCAGCAATTTGTTAATACCCTGCGAAAAACGGAAACAAGTAAATTCTTGTTTGGCCATTCCAAAAGGTGAAACATCTCAGCCACCCCATCTCAGCCACCCCATCCCAAGTAGGCGCAATTCAAGCTCCAGGCTTCGTAATCTACAATTATTCTTATTAATTCACGAAGCTCATCCCTGGGGTCTGCGGTGAATTTGGGGGCCGGCCCTTCGCGTGGTTGAAAGAAAGATGGGAGGGATCGAGATCTCTTGCATTGATTTCCAAGTAATAGTACATATAATATACTACACATGTTTGACTTCTATTCGCCTCGGCCCCCAGGGCCGGGAAGCGGTCAGACCCCTTCAACACCTCTTCGGGATCTTCTCCATGTCTTTATGCTCGCGTCTTCCCCCCAGGCAGCCAAATGGTTTTTCTCCAAATGGCGTACACCTCTATGGAGTCTATTGGGATTATCGCATTCGGCGGCCAAGTACTCAACCCAGTTTCTTCATGGAGCTGGACGTGCCCTTTCCATGTTGCAGTTCCAATAAGTCTTCTCCAACTTCTCTCCTCGTTTTGACGCGCCAAGTGATCCGTCCTTTTAGAATGTATTCCATGACTGTTTCACAACTTTTGCCCTGTTTCTCACCTCACCTCACATTCTGAGGAACTGCTATGCTTTGAGTGACCAAAATGCATCAGCCGCACTTACCAACAGCGGCACTCCCCCCCGTTGGTTGGCAATGAACAGCTCCTGAAAGCGTAGGAACAACCTTCAAGGAGCGTCCATGATCTTCGCAAGTTCCCACAAAAAGGTGATCAAAAGACAAAGCCCGATTCCCAGCTAATTTTCGATGCGCCTTCACAAAACAAGTTCCGTGCCCTTGCAATGCTGCTAGCCACGGCCTTTGGACTTCTCCATGACCGCCACGCTGCTTCGATTCTGCATGGCTTTCGAGCGAGACATGGCTCTTCATTGCCTGCGGCAAGGCCAAGCAAAGGGAAGACAGAAAGGAGAAAGGTTGAAGAGGCTCATGGTTAAGTGTGACCATCTTGCTGTATCTGAATCAGTCTCCGGCAGTATCCTTCTTGAAAGCCATATTCACCCCAAAGCCAAGCAATCGAAACAGCATATCGCCGAAGGTGCGTCATGTCTGCCAAGAATGCCATCAAGGCAAAATCCTCTCCATTAACTGATCAACATGTATCCAAAGCATATAACGTCCATGTCAAACAAAGCCTCTTGGAACTCCCGGCTTCTCAAAGCTTCTCATAGGCCCCGCATGCATGGGACCGCTTGAGCCAAGAGCTTCCTTCGCAGAGACCTGCCCTCACGGACTTCCGGATCCAATACAAACGCAAGCGTTACAAACGGTCCTCCAGATTTGAGAGGATAGAATAAGTTGGTACCAACTTGTTTTTCGGGTTTGTCTATTTTAGGGGAACTCTCCCCCCAAAAAGAAACGGTAAAAGGGCACCTAGCTGGGGGACCTGGGTTTGCTTTGGGGGGAAAAGGACTCAGGCTATCGCCCATGGGTGGCCTTTTGGAAACTTAGATAGTTGTTTTTGATTTTTTTCTCCGGTAAAGGGAGCATAAAACCCATCCAAGCCTGTGGAACCCATCTATTTTAGCCAAAGGCACACCTATGAATGCCGCCGGTCACCCCGGCTGGTCACCTTCCGACCGCAGCCACGCGCCGCAGGTCCCAGCAACTGCGGTTCCCATGTCCAAAGTTCCAAGCACTGTGCAAAAAGCAGTGGTTGCCGGGTGGCTAGCACCAATGATTTCCACACTAAGATCATGTGGGAAAAAGGGAGCCCCCTCTTGCTCACCCAAACGACCAGCCTCAAGGTGGTTGGATTCGGACCCATGTTGCTTTGCCAAGGGGCGAAATTCGTGCATGTCCGCATTTCGAAGCTGACTTGGCCCGAGCATAAATGAACAAGCAGACGCGTCTAGAATCAAAAGGTGGCAGATTCTTCGATACACAATCAAAGATACACTGGGCGTCCATGGGGTGCATACTGAATATGGGCGCGTCAGTTCCGTCTTGGCGTATCGAGTGCCCCCCGCAAAAAACGGCGCCAGTTGCTCCGCAAAAGAATCAGTACTGGATAGTCTGCGCTTAGCCAACCTTAGCCTTTACTGTGACCCAAGACATCAGGTAGTCTCGATTCTTTTATGACTTGACTGAACTGCGCCCTTTCTGAAAGAAAAACCAGCTTCCGGAGGCCAATCAGGATTTCTGCACCCCCTGCGCAGCGTTCTTTTGCCCTCCGCCGCCGGGCGCTTAGTCCAAGTTGATCGAGGAAATCTCGGGCCTGGCCGCATGTGGTGAGGGAAGCAGCCACCAATCTTGAACCATGTCCAGTGCCCCCCGGATTTCCGAGGAGGAAAGCCATAGGGTCCAAAGGCATCGCCAATCTGAACTCAAGCGATGTCTTTCGCATGTCCACGGTGTTCCTTGCTCGCTGCCCTGAATTCACTGGGCTGCCCGAACTGATCCCCTGCCACAAGTTGAACTTGTGGGGTAAATACGGAAACCCAACCACTAAATCTACTAAATACCTGAGAACACCAAAAGGAACCGGACGATTCGCTGGGAACCACCAAGTCCAACGCTTGGTATCCAAGTCTTACATCTTGCGACAGGAGTCGGATGTCAGGGATCTTACACTCACAAAATAGTGTCCCCTCCTTTTGTTTCCCTTTAAAACCGGAAATGTGTGTCCTTTCTTTACGGGTGCCATCAAACAGGTGGGGTTTGCTTGGGGGGGAGGAGCGTTTGGTTCCCGTTAAACCCACACACACACACACCAAAAGAAGCAAGAAAAACTACCGAGTGCTTCTCCACTGGACAAAACTCACAAGTGGATACCCAGCCCCATTCAAGTGCAAGTCCCCGCAAAGGTCAACCCCACCAGCTCCAAGAGGCCTGAGGCCTTGTGAAAAGCTCGCAGGCCTCGAGCACACGGGAAAGTGAGTTTAGGGTGTGCTTAGGATTGGCTTAGGGTTGGCTTGCGGCGTGTCAAGGGTAGCATCATGCAAGATACCAGGCGCGCTGGGTAGGTTTGGAGTTTGAGACTCAGTTTAGGCTCGGTCGCGGCTGGTTTGGTTTGACGGTTGGATTGGGGTTGCTTGAAAGTTGGTCAACGATGACCTTCGAATAGGCCGAATAAGAAGTGGCAATAGATCCACCCAACAACCTGGGTAGGTGACCCAAGCAAAATGGCCAGTCACCCTTATAGCTTGCTTGGGGGGAATTCTCAAAATGGATTTCGGAAAAGCCCGCTGTTTGGTTGGTAGTCCCGTTGGTGGTCCTGCATTAAGTTGTCTGCGAAACATATGCAATATTTCCAGTAGTGATAGATTCCCTTTAAAATCAACCGGGAAAAATAGACACATCTCGAGAAAAATAGGGGTAGTTGAAGGGAAACTTCAAGCAAACCAGCCAATTTAGGGGACTCCGAGCTCGAGAAACACGCTGACTTGCTGCTACTCGTTATGCGAATGGAAACGCCGGACTAGCGCCCGAACTCGAAGCCCCGGGGTCAAAAGGAACGTTGCCGAACGCCGCACCTGCGCCAGGATAAAACCCACCTTGCAAGGGGTATCTTCATGCTCTCGTGATTGGCACATGCACATCAGCACTTCGGGAGTGATAGTTTTCAAAGGAGATGATTTCCTAGTGGCTATTCAAGGCTCTCAAACGAATGGGAACCCAATGGAAACCCAGTAGAGAAAGATTTTATTGCCTCCCTTTGGGCTACCCGCTTAGGATCAGTTCTCAAACGACGCAGGTTCAAGCGCTAACGGGAGGCCTCCCGCCAGTTAGGGGCGAAAATCATGTCCTGTCCTTGCTTAGGACTAGTTTGAAGACAACTGAAGGACAGGTTCCATTCCAGTATCTCCTAAGCTATCTCCTAGTATTGACAACATATTGACAACAAGAATGTCCTTATGTCCTTGCTTATCTCCTTGCATCTCAGGTTCCATTCCGAGTTTGAAGACAACTGAATGCCAAACTGATGGCCAGGACCCCCAAATGTTTCCCTTTCAAACAGCCACAAAACGGGTAGCCGAAAACTCACAGAGACGCACACACACAGACCCATCCATTCACACACCAAGGGCCAAGCTTCGTAGATTCGTCCTGCGTGAGCGAAGAGACTTTTAAGTTCACACGTCCCTGGGTGTCTGAAGATGTACAGGGTTTAAGGGGCCAGGGGGACTTGGTACTCAAGACCTTTCTCTATTGACGTTTAAGTGGCAATCAGATTCTGCTTTGGGCGGTGAAAAAGCAAGTGTCGAAGAAGGGACACTCTGCCAAGGATTGCCAGGTTTAGAAACCCCTGTAATAGCCAGTCAGAGTCGGCTTATTAAAGTGAACCCTATGATCCGCCACGTCAAGAATTGGGTCAGGGGAAATTTGGGTCGCTGCTCCAGGTCCTCCCGAGACTAATCAAAAGATTCCCTGTTGCTTTGCCAGTTGCTCATGTGCTGTCAACGTGCTGTCGGTTACTCGTGGCTCGCACCATCTTGACGATCTGGCAAGCCAAACAGCAGCCATGAAACAGCATAGGGAGTAATCAAAAAGCCTCACTGATCACGCAGTGTGCCACATTTAACAGCTGTGTGGGCAAACTGCCACCCACTTCTTCAAAATGGGAATGTCCGTGTGTTGGCGCACGTGTGTGTGTGTGCGTGTATAAGTTTGCTCAGTTCGCAAGGCAAAACACGGTGCAAATAACTCATGCTTTCACAACATGTCCCCAAAGGCAACCGCGAGCGGGTTGATTCTCGGTCAATGGTTCCGCACCCTCTCTGGGTTAGAAGCGGCAACCCAAACTTGCAGTGAAATAAGTAAAGTAAACACATCCGAAACAATCAAACGCATGACTCCTCATGACCCAAGCCATCAAGCAGGAGCAAGCCTATGCTGGTGGTCTAACTCCAAACGAACAAAATCATTGCCATTCCCAGCAAGCCCAGGAAGGTCTCTTGCCCGCGGCGCATATCGAATCCTGGAAACCATCCGGAGGAAACTTTGACCCGCTATCTCTGCAATCACGTGCGGGTTCGCTGGTGAGAGGGCTACTAGATTATGCGTTCCAAGCGGGGGTGGCAAAATGAATCCTGAACATGGTGCCCGAACGAGTTCCCATGAATGAATTGGTGGCTGGATATTTGGAGGGAGAGTTGCGGCGAAGGCAGAGTTACCAAATACTCCCCAGCATATAATACCACTGCAAGTTAAGTTCATGCCTATTGCATGAGCACAAAACAATGAAAAACACATGCTAGACCTAGAGACTTGATAAGCTATCTCAAAGTTCGTGCGATGTCGAGGAACAAAGCGTAACTTTTGGAACAATCAAACATCACCTTACCCCTCATTGGTGGTCTGACGTCTTGGCTTGACGGGAGGCTTTCCATCTGGTCTGAACAGGAAGGCGCTCAAAACCTCCGACCACCAATCCAAGCAATTCCAAGTAAGGCGCAACAAGGCATCCTCGCTTCCTGAGTGCGTTGGCCAAACAAAGTTTGAACTTTGTGTTTACCGCCAAAACGGTCCAACCCCCAGAAGTGACTCGTATTTACCACCAAAACGGTTCAAACCCCAAACGTGACTCTACAGTCCGAAACGGAACTCAGGTCAATGGAAAGAACTCGGGCGAGCAGAAGATCCTCGGCCTCCATTGAGGTGTCTGAGGGCAAACAGTCCTGAAGCCGCGCTGAGATTGGAGCCTTGGATTTGAGTGTCATTTTGTGCTTGAGTTGGTACCCCTTTGGTTATGGCTGTTAAGAAACACCAAAAGGGACCCCCCCTATTTTGGGGGTCGCCTAAAAAAAGACACCATTTGCTGCGAACTTGGTGCTATGTCTGGCGTTTTGTTTACTCATAACCCATTGCCAACAAAGCTCCCGTCAAAAAACTCAAACGCCTTCGCCCTTGAGCCAGATTCATGCCATGGCGCTCCCAAATACCTCGAAATTGCCTGTTGGTTCACTTGAGAAGGCCCCTTTTGCTATTTGAAACCTCGTGGATGTGGGGAATTCGCCCTTGCAAATTTACCCTCCCCCCCCCGGCCAAGAAAAAACAGTTGGCCACTCGCAGTGTTCAGTGGCTCAAATGATTCTCGACATCAATGCAAGATACCGCGGTCCTGCCCTGTACCCTTAAATCCTTAGAAGACCTTACCAACTCATGGCGAACAGCTCGTTCTGTACCAATATGGGACCCTTCCCACATGGCCCGCAACGCCTCCGGAGATGTGTCTGAGGGATCCTGATGGCAAGCGGCTTCTCAGGCAATCTGTGCTCACGATACCGGAGGCACTTCTTACCGGAAAGCTGTGATGTGGACATGTCATTTGAATGGAGCCCGGAAAGCTGTCAATAAGAACGGGACCTCTTGTTGTGGAACACGTATTTTCTGGAGGTCACAATCCGCGGATATTAGTGACACTGAGCATCTAGGCTGCGATTTCAAAGCTCGTCTGCTTCTGACACAGCTGAGGAACAAATGGGACAATAATTGGATTGATGTGAGTACGTCCAGCAAGTTAGTGTCAAACAATATGCGCCTTCACACAGCCATTGAATGGTTTTGAATCCTCATATGCTTGAGGCATCTTGAGGCAATGTCCGCACTGTGTTTGGCGCCGATTATGATGTCAGGCGAACATTCCTCTACATGCAAACATCTGCAGACGCCTTTTCCCTTGAGCTGGAAAAAACTTGCTGCAAGATCTGACTTGTCACAACTTTGGCCAACCAAGGAGCACAAGCTTCCACTTCTGGCGACCGGAGTCATCATCTCTGCCGAATAGGTCAACCTTCCCATCAGGTGTGCAACTCAACAAACGGTCGTTCTTTACACCGCCACTCACTTCGATACGGTACAACGTGCCGTTGCTCGACTGCAGAGGGGTCAACCTCCAGCGCTGTCGGCCTGAACCATCATCGTGTCCAAACAGATCAACCGTTTTGCCGTCAGGGGTTGTGCTGAGCATGAGCGCATGGGAGTGCGTTCCACTGGCCACTAGGATGTTGTAGAAATCATCGCTCACGTGGACAAACGTCCACTGCTGACGTCCACTTTGGTCGTCGAAGCCGAAAAGGTCTACTACTCCGCCGCTCGTGCAACTCAACATAGTCCTGCCGCGGTCAGTGCCGCCATGCGGTTCAATGCGGTATACGCAACGCTCCTGAGGCAAAGTCAGCGAGACCCCGCGGGGAACATGCGCGAGGACAGGATGCTCTTCCAGAGGAGAGATCGAGACACCCAGGCGCAGCACAACTTCATCGACGTAGCCGCGGAAAGAACTGATCCTCATGCCCTCAGGGGCTCGGTAGAAGTCCCTGTGGCCGCCGCGGCCACCAAACTCTTGACTGTGACGGCCTGAGCTTGTGTACAAGACCATTGCGTCAATGTGACCGCCATGCCAGACCTCAATGCCGACAAGGTGTTCCCCTTCTCGGAGCACGAAGAGGTGGGGTTGGCCACCAAGCAACTGACCTCGTCCATGGTATGGCGCTGCTACTGCATGAGGTGCTGCAGAGCCATAGAAAGCCTGAATACCATTGATAGCCTCACCGGATCGGATGAAAACAGCTGAGAGCTTGCCCTTGTGCGCAAAGGCCAAGTCGTCAAACAACATGTTGACGCTGCCTTGCGCTGCGCCAAAGATGGGGGAGCCATAATTTAGTTCAGCCAACTGAAGCCACTCTAGCTCTATGGCTTTCTCTGCAGCTTCGGCCTCTGCTCGTCCTGCCTGTGCGCGCGATTGCTCCGTGGCAACAAACTCCTTCACATCAGCAGCCAACAAATCCACGTTGATAGCAGTGCTGATTGCCCAGCCCGGCCCTGGAAACTCCCCGGCCAGGCCCGCCACAAACTCCTCCGACGCCTTGCGATAGTCGCCGTCCCAGAGGCGCAAAGCAGAGAAGAAGAGGCCAGTGAAGAAACCGACCAAAGGGATGTCTTCCGCCACCTCCTTGGGCCCAAATTCCGCCATGGCCTTTCGGACTGCCTTTGCAATGGCTGCCTCCGCTTTCTCCACGCTGGCGTTGCCTTTGGCCATCCTCGCAAGCAAGGACTGGATGGCCTGCTCGGCCTCATGGACCAGCTTGCGTGCTCGGAATGGGAAGCCTGGATGCACGGGAATCGGCCGGTCGTGTCGTTTTCTCCTGGTCACGGCGATGTAGTATTTGTGGCCATCTCTGAAACTCAGGATGAGGGCATTCCTGGCAAAGCCAATGGCTGTGCTGCCAAACATCCTGGTGTCTTCGTCTGCAAGTGTGACTGCTAACGAGTGGTGGTGGGGGCTGACGATCGATCCGATAACGCCCCCCAGATTCTTCAACCACAGTGCCGACAGTAGGTGCGAAGAGATCGCCGTTTGTGTTCAGCCGCCTTTGCAATCGATAGAAGGCTTCGTCTGCAACTCGTGTTGGAGTTGGTCTCTGGAACGCCGGCATCTGCCTTGGATAATGCATGGTGTAGACCACATCGCCCTCTACCAACTCGTATGAAGTGGTGGGGCGGAGATCGGCTGCCATTCCAAGCTGCGGGATGTCTTTGTCATCAAAAGCTACTCTCAAGGGTCTCTGCTTGAGCCATTCATCCATCCGCGACAGGGCCTGTCACCCGAACATAAATGCATCCAATGGCATCTTGGACTGGGCCAATGCGTTTAGCGCGCGCGCACACAAACCACTTGAGTAAGTTAGCCAATGCCAAGTTATCTCAGGCCGAGAGGGCGAAGTCTCAGTGTGATCTCGAATTCGAACTTGCGCTGGGGTTGGGTTGGGTGGGGGTGTGGGGTGAGCTGGCGTGGGAAGCTTTGGACCTGGTAAAGATAATCCTGGGCCCCGGGGTGGGAGCAGAGCATTGACTCGGCTTGCCTCGAAGTCCAGGCGGTCGCTGCTTTGGGGCTCCTGGCCGGACATGATCGTTGAAAACCTGACCCACAAGGTGGGAGTTGTCTTCTTGTTGATGGTACACATGTTGTATATATATATATGTATATATATATATATGTATATATATATATGATATGTATATATGTATATGTTTTATCTGTCTTATTTTATTTAGTTGTTTGTTTGGTGGGAACGGGAAACTGCGATAGGAAACCTTCATTCATCGTGGGGAAAGGAAAACCGGGCCTGGCTCTGGTTGATTCCTTTCATTTGGCTCAGCCATCCTTCTTCTAAAACAATGATCCAATGTTTCTCGGGCGACGGCTTTCTTAGCGAATTCAAATTTTGAGAAACTGACTAAATTTCATGCCTTGAGCTCAAACCATAGGGGATGGTTCAGTTTTTAGTTTGGTGTCAGTCCTTCATAGTGAGCCATCAAAACTCCGCCAAGTGTGGGTCATGCTCATGGTTTCCTCATGCACCCTTGGGGTGTCTAGAATCTCGACGGGGTTGATGACCAACCTGACCACCCGAGTAAAAGGAGCTTTTGAACATGGCACGGGTGGGCCCCGAAGCAGTAGTAACATCCAAACTTGAGGCCTTCGCTGGGGCGATCAAACTGCTTGCCGGTGGTAAACCGTGACTTTACACAATGTCGAACGGCTCCTGTCAAAGCAAAGAGCGACCAAGAAACGAGCCTGGACTCAGCAAACACAAAGATCCGAACCAACATCCGGGGTATATCGTTGCTTGTTCAGACAACCCCAACAACCTCTGAAAAAGAAAGGTGTCAAACATGACGGTCCAAACCCAGCGGTGCTTCTTGGACAAGCTTCAAACATGGGAAACCGCAGTTGTGCGGTGCCGCCTTGGGTAACACGTATGCTTGGATTGGGAAACCCGAATCTGCTTTAGTTCTGATCCACTTGGACTGTTCGCATGTGGCCCAAATGACCATGGCTACACACAACACACACACACACTTTTAACACAACACAATATGTCTTTTACGCACACAAGGTGTGCTAATTCAGCTGCATTTGAAAAACACATGCTTCCCAAGGCCGCATCTGAAATGGAAAAAGATGAGCTCAAACGGCGGCATCGATTGGCAAACTTCGCCCAAGGTGCGAGTCGGAAGAAGGACGTTTGACAGAACAAAAGCGAGCGACTCCCGTGTTGCTTCGGTATCAGGAAAGTTCCTCTTCGATGCAAGACCTTGGGGGTGCATACCTTGCCCCCCGATGGTCAAATGTGCACCTGAAATTGTAGAAGAGCATGCCAGTGCGAACCAGGCTTGAGTAAACTGATATTTGCCCCAGAAACCACCGAGTACAAATACCCCCCCCTTTTCTGGGTTGATCCAAGAAGCACAAAACAAACGACGATACATTGATAAAGGCACCCTGGACAACTGAGTGATGAATTTGCATCATTTTTGACCGTTGGCACAATGGTGGGGACCCTCCCGTGGATCAAGGTTGCCTTGCCCAAGATTCGCCAGAGAGTGAGGGCCTATGTCCCAACCAAGTTGTTGATGTTAGGAAGTCATGCTGAGAATGAGAAGGTACGATGGTACAACCAATGAGTCAGCCCGAGATCAAGTGAAATCCAGCTGTGAGAATCTGATTCAGTTGAGACAACAGCCCGGGCTTCAATCCCCAAACACTACTCCCAACCACCAAACGCAGCACATCGTTGATTACTTCCTTTAGCTAAGGGTCACAATCTGAGAAACCATTCACCGGCTTGAAAAAAGAAATGCGATTCCAAGAATGGAGCCTCCGTGGATAAGCAGAACCCTTGCCCGGAGAGTCCCTTGATAGCAATGCCTCAACAGCCTCTTTAAGGGGCTCGCGGTGCCCAAAGCTGGTGGCAATTTCAGCAGGCGGTTTCATTGCTATGGCTGCCCATTGGGTACATCCCAAGTCAGAAACAAATGGCTTGCCTCGGCGAAGGGCAACTGCTCCGGAAAGAAAACTGTTCTCAATCAGTCGCGAGTGACAAATAGGACAGCTGCTCAGTGGGACCAGCTTACCTTTGGGTTGGTGAACATTTTGCTGAAGATGGCATTGGCTTATGGCATCACAACGGTTCCCTTTCTCTACAAGTCACAAAACACTGAAGGCTGCTTGGAAAACGTTGTTCTCTCATTTGCTTGTCGGTTTGTGGGCAATTCATGCAATTCGGATGTGGGAAACTCCAGCAACTTGCTACCAGCATCACGGAGTTGATTCCAACTTTAGTCACTTGCAATGTTTCGCGTTGGTTCTGTTTCCGTGATTACTCTCTAGTCAGGCTCACTTGATTCAAGGTGAACTACATAAAACATATCCCAAAGACAAAGATTATGAAATGCAAGGTGTGACATGTGTGACATGTGTGACATGTGTGACATGTGTGACATGTGTGACATGTGTGACATGTGTGTGTGTTCAAAGGGAAGCAAAAAGCAAACCGCCCGTGTCGGCCCAACACGAGAAGTACCTCAGTACCTCCGGTCGCTTGCCGCAACAAATTCAGCCAGGCCTCAGGAGTCCTGGCAGCAAAGAAGACCCCAAAGAAATACAAGGACTCCGCGCCGTCCTTTTGCGGTGTTCTATTATAAACCAATATTGAGCGCTGCCGCAAATTCATTTGAAGACATATCCCGGAACCAGTCATGAACCGGATCACATGCGGGGTTCTCGCAAAATGGGGGGGACACAAGTCTAGTCCCCACAACCCTGCTTTTGCCGTAAACCTCAACAAGGGTACCCTCCCACCAACGTGGAACCTCGAACAGGCTTTTCCTGGGAAGACCATGCTTCTGTAACACGACCTGCTGGTGGGTTCTATATCTGTGAGAGGCCCAAATCACCGCCCATGCAACGCCGGAGGGTCGCTTGGTGCCTTGATGTTCTAAGGTCCAAACCGGGTCAATGTACATCACACCTTTGGCATTGAGGCAAGAGCAAAGGATACAAACAACTAACCCACTTGTCTGGCAGAGATTACCCATGGGCTGGTTGCACATCTCTTTGTCAGTTTCATTACCCTTGAAGATTAAAAAGAAGGCATTGGGTGAAGATTCCATGTGCATCCGATTGGTTGCACGCTCATTCGGAGAGTCCACCAAACCCACCATCGGAAAAACCAACACCATAAACAAACTTGGATCAATCAAAGTATAATATATATATATATATATATATATATATATGTGTATGTGTATGTATGTATGAAACCAACAATAAATGAATGAATGTTGAGGATTGGGACCCAGGGGACGGTAATTTGGCCACATGGTGGCCAAACGCATGGCTCAACCACAAAGCAGCGCGTGGCTTTTCCGTTCGGCTGGCTCCAGTCTTGGTCTATAGGGAGTCACCCCGGCTGTTGGCGCCCCAGCCTTCTGGCGCGAACCGCCGGCTCGGCCCCAAACCTGGAGTTGGGCACTTTCGCCTGCTTCTCCAGGGCAACACTTTTGCCACGGCTGGATATGACTCTGGGATTCTGGGCAGCCGAGTGGACATCAGTTATGAGCATTTTTATGTTCACCAACCGTTAGGTTCTGAGTGTTGTTGAAGTTCAGACCCATCTCAGTCAACAGTCACTCTTGGATTTGCGCGGACAACAAACAATCCATTTGTCCACCAGTCAAGCTCGGATAGACTCGGGCTTGTCTCGAATTGAAACCAACGAAGTGGGTAATTTCCATTTGGCCTCCCTTCAGAACAAGACAGAGTCACCAGACTGGCGCTCATCCGTCACCGGCAACACGGCATTTTCCAACCTGGCACTGTAAGCCGTCGCTTCCAGTGATCGCTGGTTGGCAAAACTGGAAAAATTGATCCTAGATCCATACACGCTGTCAAGGAAGCATGATGCTCAGCCTGGGCAAACACAGCGGAAGATGTCTTTCTGAGCCGAGACCCGGAAGATGTCTTGCTGTCTTGCAGGTATGTCTTTCTTTTCTTGTCTTGAGCTTGGTATCATCCAAAGTTGAAGAATTGACTTAGGCCCAGAAAGATCCATTGGCGGCATTCGGCGTAGGGTCAGCCGGCCCAAGGCCAGATCTACCACTTCTTACGACTTCCCACATGCGCCATAGTCCAAGCTGCCCATGTGCATCATTGTCACGGCTCCCTGTCCAGGAACCCAACAGTAGACCCAATTCAGAGGCCAATGACCATCCCTTGTAAGTCCCAAAGTCTATAGGCCTTGACCACAGCACACATGTTCGATAAGCGTACATCAGCCCGCGAGAGCGGAAACTGGACGCACTGCTTATCACTAAAAGAGCGGCTCGGTCTCCGACTCTGACCCCGGCTTGCTCTGGTAAAGGGTGCTCAATTCGTTGAGCTCTGCGGCAAGCATATCCTCGGGGTTGACACATGCTGTTCCGTGGATGCCGGACCCAAAGACCAACATGCAATGAGAAGGACCGACGGCTACTGAGCAAAAGACAAATACACGAACGGGCAGGGGGATGTAAAGACAAGAAAGCATCCCATGTGATTTCCAAGAGGAAGGATTTACTGTGAAATCCTGGGCATGCTTCGCGCAACAGCTTAAAGCTTAGGCGGTCGACAAACCAAAGTGTTCACTTGCGAGAGCCGAGCAAGGTAACAAATGCGCCAAAAGCAAGCTACTCCCCTGCAAACCAGTTCCGCAAGCAACGGAAAGCGCTCGCCTTTACTTTGCGGCGAGACCTTGGCAGCCTATTGCACCGGATGGCTGTCTATCACTGTGCTCGCCGTCCAGCCAGAAGATTCCCCGAGTTTCCCCTTGCGCTCCCTGAGCCTCCCCAAGCCTCCCATAGAACTGTCAGTTTTCCGCTGGGCATCCTCCCAGACATCCACCAACACTGCAGCTCAGAGAGGCAGACTGAGAAGTTCAGCTCGAAAGGTTCGGCGACGCGCCATGCGAGGTTGAGTCAAGCACACCGAGAGCAGGATGGCCCTACGGACCGCGCCAAAGTCCGACTCTGCCAGATCCAAACGACGCACACAAATAATAGCCACCTGGTAGCACGACAAAACCGTCGCGGCAGCCCAGCCCGAGCTGGGCTAGGACACCACTACGCTCCAAACGATCGGCCCATAGGCGGCAGCTACTCGCACGTAAAGAGACGCCTTCGTTGTTGAGCGTTTTTGGTCGTGCAAGAATCCTTTGTTTTCAACGGCACCTTCGTATTTAGAGTTGTTACACAATGTTGCACTATTTCACTCCAATTCCTCTCCCTTATACGTCATTTTGCGCCCACGCGGCAACAAAACCACGTGAAACCGCCCCCTGACTCGCAGTATCAATCAAGGCAGCATGAAGGAATCTGCGCGGTGCCTGGTGCCAACGCCGACAAAGATGCAAGAGCACACAAGCAAGCAGGTGAACGAAAAGCCATGGAACACAATAGCTTAACACCTTCTAGATAGCGCTGTAGACATCCACAAGCACAAAACAAAAGGCACAAAAACAAGCCAGAACCACGCAGAATCCGATCCGATGTCGATGAACATCGGAAGAAACCCCGGTAAAGCTGCAGAGCAACCGCAGGCGAGACCTCACCGGCCGCATAAAAGGCGCCCAAATTACGGTGTCTTTTCAAGACCTGGGAATTTGTTGCAAATCTTGCCGAGCACCCCCCCCCAACAACCCCCGTCATATTCGCAACAAGAACTCCCAACCATTTCAAAGAAGCGCTTTCCGTGATCAGATTGAAACGGAACACACACTTGCAGCTAAGAGCAAACAACATCCTCGAGTCTCTGCGACTTCGTTTTTCGCCCTTGGTGTTTGACACCCTGTTTTGGGGGGTCACGACCTCCAAACAAAGCCACGAAAGTACGGAAAAAGGTACAATGCTTCCAGCTGCCAGCGCTTAGGTACCTAATCATGGTAGAAAAAAGGGCACGTTTCTTCCGAGCTGTGTTAGCAAGATTAGGAACGCCCACCCGGCCAAGCACGCCTCAACTTGTTCTTATGGCACCGGAATTGTTCATGTAGGAACTGTAGCTATATTCTAGATTCGAAGCAGCTTACCAGATCTGCTTCTGCTACGCCTTACTAACAAACGGGTCGAGACTTTGAGCGCCAACTTCGTTCATTTGTCTGGCAAACCATTTTTGCAAGCCTCTCGGTCAGGGCAGACGCACCGCCGACGCAACAGTTCATTGCAAAAGTCACCAATCCATGTGCAGCAAGGCAGGAGCAAGGCAGGAGCAAGGCAGGAGCAAGGCAGGAGCAAGGCAGGAGCAAGGCAGGGGAGCAAGGTTCGCAGTCGGGGATGGGCGTTGACTCCAAATCAACAAGACTCATGGCAGACCAGCCAAAGGGTCACGTGTACGGTTTTTCCACCAGTTGGACGGCTTTTTTGCCGTTGCGAGGGGAACCGCAGGATAAGACAAGACACTTGCCGGACGTTCGCGCCAAGGGCGGCACAGGCAAGCTTGGCGATAACCCAGTCACGCGTGCGGGCTGGGCTCTCGGGGGCAAGAGGGTTTGGTCCGGTAGTGACTTGAAGGGTTGCCACCTCCTCACGAAGCAGCCTTGCACACACCAGCCAGCCGCCACACGCCTTGAGGACGCCCCCCATAGGACATATAAGACAGGGAAAGAGCAAGATATCAGCATGTATCAGCAAGTTCGTGCTCTCTACCAACCTGTCACAGAAAGGAGAAGCAAAGGGCGGCTTGGACAAATCAGCGGTGGGGCAACTTGCCATATCGTTTGCATTTGTCTCACCCAAGAGGAAAAACATCGCCTTGAAACATTCCAGGCCACTTGCTCAAAGGAAGCAATGTGGTATAAGTTCCCCCCAAAAAAAGCAACGGCCGCAACAAACAAAACATCATCTTGGGCTATTGCGAAGCCGTTCCTGCAGGACCCTAACCGAAGGACAAACACACAACGCAAACTTTCACACACACAGAGACGCCTACCCGTGGGGCAATGATACGGGGCACTGCACAAAGCATCAACTGCCCGCAAAACGCAACAGGACTCGGACCCCGGACATGTTCACCAAACGGTGCTCCTCGCAGATCCGCTTGGTTCTCTGCTTGCTCTTTCCAGCGGACCGCCTGGACGCTTCGCTTGGCGAGTCCTCCTCGCAGGGGGCCCATGCCTCCTCGGTGCGAGGTACTCAATGGGTATGTGTCAAAATACCACCTACGCACGCACGCACGCACGCATGCGCCAAAAACAACACACATGATGTTGTCCCGTTCCTTCCTTTAAACCTCACAAAGACGAGCGCACACACACACAGAATCAAGTGAGAGGGGAATTGACATTCATGCACCCACGTTCACAAAACGGCGTTGGTCTGTTGACCACGTGACAAACCTCAAATTTTGACACCATGGCCGGCCATGGGTCAAAAGCCAAATCGTACCCCCAGTGAACATCCCCATCCCCACTAAAATAGGTTCTAAAATGGGTGAATTCACCACAGCCACCTGCCACAATCTTGCTGCCGTTTTGCTCACCACACGCTCGGCTTGGCCCAGTGCCTGTGGGAGAAAAGGCACCCATGCTTCCTTTTATTTCAGAAGGATCCACCTCAAAACGAGAAACCAACTGGACAATTGGATACTAACCCCAAAAGAGGCTGGAAGATGAAAAACAAGGCTCCCAAAAAAAAGTCATCCAGAACAAAAGAAAGGAAGTAGAAACTGGAATCGTCTCCCTCCCTCATCTTACCTCCTGAATGGAAAGCCCCGCGCGCAAACCCCGGAAACCTCTGACATTTGATAATGAACTTTCCCAAATTCGGACAAATGTATACAAAGTCCAACACATAAGTACACAGCCTGCCTTGTCACAAGGACGGGACTATTTCGCGTGCGAGGGTCATCCGCTCAGAAGGCAACAAGACCTGCTTCAGGCGGTTCACAAACACCGGTGCCTTTTTTTGTGAACAAACGGTACTGACATTGCCACCTGCAAATTTAAGAGCGAGAGCCCACTGCCACAAGCCGGCAAAACAGCTTGACACAGTCTAAAATGACAAGTGAGTCACAATCAAAACCCGGTATCAAGATGGTTGACCCAGAATCATGCAAGGAAATACAAGGGCGGCCGCAGCTGTTTCCGGCTGGGACTATCACTTGCGAACCTTCATCTACCCGGGTTTTATTTGTGGCTCAAGTACAGAGTACAGTGCGATCACTCGGTTGCTTTCTGCTCCCCTGCTAAAAGTTTAACTTTTAGGGGTTTAATGAGTTGGCAAGAAGTTAAAGTCCTGACATCCAAGCAAAATGCACCAAAGACCAATCAACCGAGTCTCCCCTCGGACACGTTGACCATCACGTTGCACCTGGACGGCGGCTGCAGTGCCCATTGCGAGGGAGCAATGAGACTTGTCAAAAACGCCCCTCGGGCCAAAAAATGCCTGCGGAGCGCGTGGTCATGTTACTTCGGGTTGGAGCGACCGGTCAACCTTCAATAAAACATATGTTCAAACAGACTAAGCCCAATGTCAACTGGACAGGTCAGATGTTTCTTCATTTAATTTTCCCCTGTGAACTCAGCCCATGAGTTCCTTCCCCACATTGGAGGAGATACGACAAAGGCCGGCACCTTTCATCCGGCCCTTCCCCTGCGATCACTGCTTTTTGGACACTTGGGATTTTGGGTTCATGGTCGAAAAAACAGTCAAGTTGGGGTGCTGGATGTGGTTCGTTGGCGCAAATTTGAGTTTTTGAGGGCCTTGGCGTTTGGCTCTCGCCTTGCAATCATCTCAGTCCGGCCGAGTCCGGCCAAGGCGAGCCCCCCACCGATACTTAGCCGGAGAGTGCAGCGAATTCTTGCCCCACTTGTCCAAAAACCGTGTTGGGTGGAGGATGGGACAATTCACAAGATATGTTGACAAGTATATAGCGGGGTTCAAAAAATATTCATGGGGAAGTTGGGCTGTACACCTTTAGCTGCAAACAAATCATTGGGGTTTAGACACGTGAGCCGTTGATCGCTGCACGACAGAAGTTGTCTCTGGAAACATAGACGCAGACACTCGTGAAACGTCAAGTGCCTGGTTAAAAAAACACTTCTTTGTATTGGGCATTGCGATTTCGCTCGCCGCAGAAGACAAAAGTTCGCACCGCCAAGGGCTAGCACCACTATGTGCAGCCTGGCACCGCAAAGAGCACGAAATCCAGCGGATCTGACGAGAGCGACACTGTTCTGAACTTGCTGGCTCTGAAGGCAATCCGTGGAACTGGGAACTGGGAACAGTTCAACGTTTGGTCCCTGAGCTTTTGCTTGCCAAAACGGGTTCGCACCAGTGTCCCTCGCCTGACGGATATGTTTTTATCCGTCTGAATGTATTCACGCCAGTCAGGCTCAAATGCTGACAGCCATCTATTGGTACCCACATGGGAAGAGGGCAGGACCATGTTGATCCGCCGCATACGAGTGTGCATGGCCACGTTGCGCACTCCGTGAGCCCACGAGTGCTGAGTGAGGCGCACTAGTCGAGCGGCTCGTCAGAGTCGGACTTCGAGTCGATGGACTGGTAAAGGGAGCTCAACTGGCTCAACTCGGCGCCATCAGTCTCCTGGATTGAACTTCCGAGCCCCGAAAACAAGAAAACAACACCGGCCAAACAGCGGATCCGACTGTTGTCGCAGCGCTTCAATGTCACAGACTGCCAAGCAAATAGTGTGGATGGACGAAATCCTGCACCACCTAAGGCACTCTCAAATGATGGTTCCCCTGTAAATACCAGCAAACAATGGTTTCACCCATGGCTTTAAAGTTAAAGTGGTGCTAACAGAATTCGTCCATCCGCAGTATCATGAAACATCGGAAGAAGCCAAGCGATTTCACGGAAAAGGACATGTGGCATGCTGCTCCCCTGAGGCCAACAGCGGTTACTATGGGGCACTCGATGAAAAACAGCCTCCCACAAAGCTGGTATATCTAAATACATTTGGCTACACACATACTTATGTATACTTTATATATATATATACATATTTGTGTGTCACGATCTCCATGTCAGGTTCCTGCACGCTTTGAGGGCTTAGGGCTGTTCCCGTGGAAGAGAACCTGCGCGCAACTCGCAGGAGCAACCAACTCGTTGCCATTTTCTATAGCACATGCTCCGCACCAAAGCGTTCAATGTGCTTTGAGAACCACAAGTGATTGTTAGCACATTGCACCGCTCTGTGCCAGTCCGCAGGCAATTGAATTCATGATTGCAATGTACTGCCCTGAACAGGCGCTCAAGCAATAAAACTGGCTCCAGAAGTCTCCTTAAACATAGGTGCTTCCTATTCAGGGGGGCCACTTTTGGTTGGTGCTTAAACTTTACCGGTAAACCCAAAGGAAAGAAACACAGCTTTAGGGGTCTTATTCCCATCTTAAGAAGCACCCACATGCGTCGGAAAATATGTGACCCCAGAAAATGGTGGGTGTCCTTTTCGGTTACTCTTTAAATCAAACCCGAGCAAGGCCAGCATAAATATCACGCGCCAGGACGGCTTCGCCTCCTCGTCGATTCGCTTGGCTCGTCTAAGCTGCTTCTTCTCCATGGGGCAATTGCTTCGAACGTGCTCCTCAGGTTGCATGAAAATTGTGGCTTTGCTTTTGTTGGAATGAATCGCTTTTTAGGCTGCCGGATGTGCCCCAACATTAAACCCAAGTCCACCGAAAGGGTCGTCCGGTCGTCCGGCGGGTTTTAAACTTGGCATAACTTGGCACTGCCCGCGAAGTTGCTCAAACACGCGGCTGGGATGCTTCGTGCAAGCACACAGCATCACATGTCGAACCCCTCAGCACTCTTAGGGCAAAAAGCTTTCTGTTATTATACCAAAGTGTGCCATTACGTTCCGCGGGCCATTTGTCTCTGTAAGGATTTCACCACAAAAGCGGCTCGAAAGCCCGATTTTCCAGACACCGGCAGTGGAATCAATCCATCCGGAGCCCTAAAATTCTTCCCACAAGGCCCCGTTGAGTCCGACGGGAAAACATCTTGATTCAGGGCCCCGTGGGCCGAGTGACCATGGCTTGAACACGGATGGTGTTGTCCCGTTTCGGGGGCTGACTGACTTGATTTCCCGAATCGATTCAGCCCCGTTCTCGGATGAAAATGCCAGGCATCAACAAAGACTCAAGTTTGTGAGGTCAACAGAACACAATCTTAGCATTCATCCACAACGCATTCACTGCGTTGGTGTTTTGACCACAGCAGCACGTTCAGCTGCAGGCACCGACGCGATTGAGTCCCTAAATATTGCAAAGAAACCAAACAAGCTCGGGATTCATTGTGTGTGTGGTACAATGTGTATATAGGGAATGAGCAGGTCCTAGCTGAATACCAGTTTTTCAAATGATCCCTTGACTCTTGCTTCGGCAGCTACGAAGCCGAGCCGGGTTCCTCCCGGACCTCACTTCTGCAATGGGAACTCTGCCAAGAAGGCTCGGCTTCAAAACCTACAGAAATATGTAATACTAACTGGCCTCAAACCCATATAAGTGAACATCGCAATCCCGACTAAAATAGGCTCTAAAATGGGTGTTGCACTTGTCCCAAAATGGTACCATTGGTTTTGACCCACAGCCATAAGGAATGCAGTGCCTCCGCGCAAATGCTTGTGCAAGGGTCATCCACCAAGGTTTGTGACTAGGGGCCAACATGACCTGCCTCGGACTCTTCACCAAAAAGTGCACCGGTGATCGAAGGAAGGGTACCCTCTCTCACATGGCACCTAAAAGAAGGTCCCTCCAAGAGGAGTTTGATCTTCCAGGTACCCTCCCACAGGTGCCATGTTAATTGGAGGGAGGGTACTAAAAGTTAACATTGCCACTTGCAACCCGCTGCCACTGTGTGCTTGATGCACTGTTCTGGGCTCTGTTTTTCTGATCCCCTGCAAAAAAAAACAGGAAACCCTCACTCAACCCTGAAAGCCTCAAAAACTCAAGGGACGGCTGGGAGCCGCCAAGTGGTTTAATGACAAGTACAGTATGATCCATCAAACTGAACCACACAGGCCATAAGTCTCCTCTCTGGCACGCTTATCAGGACGCCCCTGGACGGCGGCTGCCGAGCCCATTGCGAGGGAGCAATGAGACTTGAGAATTGCGACTCTTGGGCTGCAGTGCACAGCGGTGCACGTGGCGATGTTGGCTTCTGAGACTTCAAACAACTATATGGTTTTGTCTCCAAGCTGAAACTGGGACACGTCCCCTTGTTTTCCAACTAAAACAGCCCACAAAGCTCACTTTCAAGCAGACACATCAAGATTCATGACCGAGATGCGCCGTTTCCCTTATGTTTTAGCAATTGATCCACTTGGTTTCTCCATCATTTCGGGGTGGTCTCAAAAAAACATGAGGAATCCATTTTCCAGGCTTTGAGGAACTGAGATAGAGCTAGATTCCCTCACGGCAAATGGCAAGGGGAGCCGTTAGGCTTTGAACAAGGCGCATTCGTTGGCCATTTGACAGAGACGTGTTGCTGTCCAAAGGGGCGAGTGAAGTCCAGCCATTTGGCCTCACAGCAGCCATCATATTGAAAGCATCGTGCTGCCTGAAGGAATTTTGTCCTTCCAACAATCTGACGGTCTGCTTACGGAGGCACATGCCCGTTTTGGTAGGGGCAAAGCAAACCACCTCACCCAAGAAAGACGGCCTGGAGCACCAGTGAGAGTCTTCATGCGGTCATGCCCCTACACCCAAAATGGTCTGCTTCGCAATGGCGAACAATCCAAATCTCTTCAAAAGGGGGCATGACTCCCCATGAAAGTGATGTCCACTAGAGGGTCCTCAATCAAAATCACTCGTGCGCACAGAAAATGTGCTTGCTTGTTTGCTTGTTTGCATAGGTGGCCTTTTGAAAAAATAGATGGCCCTGGCAAATGGGATAAAACCCACCTAAACCAGTGCCATCTATTTTTAGCCAAACTAACCTAAAATGGACACCTATGCTTGTTTGGTTCTTCGTTTTGCTTTTTTCCGGCGGATTTCGGTGAAGACACCAACAAACCCCACCCTTCCGAGCCGAGGCAATGTGTCGGGTCCTTTGCTCCAGGCCTTGGCTCCACAGACCCAAGCCTGTCCTGTGACTGGCCAAAAGTAACCAAACTCGTTGATGTTGTCTACCAAAATGGTCCAAACTCAAAAACTAGTCAAAACCAAAAGTTTGTCTTACCAAACCCAATCTCACAAAATGATCCAAACCCAAAGTCACAAGTTAGTCCAGAAACTGGAGCGAGAACATGAATCCTCGCACGCGCTCGGGGTGGCTTGGACCATTTTCCGACATGGACTGTCTGATAGGGGCAATCTTCTGTAAAAAACTCCTCGTGATACCTTCAAAGTGGTTGATTCTAATGACCTCACTTCTTTCTGAGTGCATCCGAACTTTGATTTTTTCTACCAAATTCGTCTTCCCAAGTATAAACTCAGGGACGGAGGAACTAATTTTAACCACAGTGGTCTTTCCAAAAAGGTTGTTCCACGAGTGAACCGCTTGCACTCGCAGCACAGACCGAATCACGCCCAGAAAGCCGCGAGTTTCAACGGCAGAAACTCTATACACCCTTGAGCTGTCTGCTACGTGGCAACTGTCCAACTCTTAAAAACTGCAGATTTCTTCCTGATCGCAACAAACACACACGTGCCCCTCACGCGATCAATCTTCGTGTCCATACTTGCGCTCGCGGGTTGATCCATATAAACAATTGCCTGCATTGGGCTGAAGACGATCGTAATTTGGACCCCACTCCTTCCTGAACAAGTGAAACTGCAAAAGAACAGCTCCATTAACTCGCTCGGCTGATGCTTAGCTTGGAAGAGCAAGGAAGTGCACGTCAAGCACCCACAACCACGGAACCCCATGTACACTCCAATAAATGCATTGGTGCAGAACCAGGCTTTGGCACAATCTGGCCAGTTGGCAGTTGACAGCATGTGTTAGGCTCTTTCCAGGATGTTACTAAGACGCCATGTTGGTTTCCGTTGGAACATAATAGTAACAAAAACAAAAACGGGCATGAGCATTGTATATTCAGACGACCACACCAGAACAAACCGCTAGGGACCTACCCTAAAACAATACCCAGCCTGCAGAACGCAAAGGGGACTACACTGATACCCCTCCAAAAACGCACACACACACACACACACTCAAGCGTTTGACACGAATTTGGCACGACCTTCGCATGCAGCCACAGGCACCCTGTAGGCTCTCCATCTTCACCTGATGAATCGTTTCGCCACGCAACAGGCTTCCGCGGCCCAACAAAACGCCCAGTTACTGTGGGGAAACCCACCTCCTCTCTGCTTGGACAAGTCTCAAAAAGAGCTTCACCAGAGTGATGCTCACAATCCGCAGAGAAAAAAATGGATGAACGCAGATAATTGGAAATACTACACTTCACAAAACGAAGAAACAAAAGTACGTGCCCTTCACTATGGGCGAGCTCGTGTTCCTCCCAGTTAAGCTCAACACCCAACGGTGCACGACTGACCCCGCTGGCAAAAAGTAAGAAGAGAAGAAACAAATCAAGTCAACAAAACCCAATTCCCTTTGGTTGCAGATTCCACATGATTCAGCTAGCAGAAAGCATTTGGTGTCGTTGCCCCTTCCGCACTGCATTTTGGTGGTATCCTGAAACACCAGCCGAGTCTTCTGAGCTTTGGCCTTTATTGGGCGAGCAGCTCCACTGCGGGTTGGGGGAGAAGGGGTATGTCCTTTTAAAGGACGCGGATTCCCGAAATGGCCATGGGCCAAAATCAAAATCCAAAGCCCGTACCCCCAGTGAACATCCGATTCAATCCAACCACTACTTCTGGGTTCTAAAATGGGTTGTGAATTCACCAATCCCAACCAAAAGGGGATCCCAAAACGGTTTTGACCACCACAGCCGAATGACAAACAAGGATTCACAGATGCCTTTGGTCGCCATCATGGGTGCCTGGCCAAAGGCTGATCCATCCAGGTCCACTCTTCTTTCCGCGGAACGGTTTATTGGGGATGTGTCCTTGATTTGGGGGTGTCCCTGGGTTTAGTGGTGAATCATCACTTTTGGAGGGGATTGCCCCCCTATGAATAAACTGGGGTTGATTCATATTAGAGCAAATTCTAGGGAAGAGCGGCCTCGAGGCGGTTTTTCGCTCCTAGCCCCGCCTCGCCCTCGCTGGGCTGGTCCAACTGGTGGCGCTTTGGCCCCGAAAGCGGCCTCGAGACCCCGCAAAAAGTGAGCTTGGTGGTTGACAAAAAAGATGGGAGTGACATCTGGTGTGTGCCTGGAGTCTCCATGACCCTTGAAAAATAGGTCCATGACCCATTATTTAGGGTAATAACCCCTTTTTCAAAGGGTCATGGAGACTCTAGGGTGTGGAGGCCACTTTGGCTAGCTGAACAGTCAACCAACCATCCAATGTCCTTGTCGCGACAGCCATTGGGCCAGCAAGCATTCACTTGTTGCTGCCGCGTTTGGTTGAGCGAGTACAGGACTCTGACCAGATATAGACGTCCTGATTGACTGAGGCGCCAATGGCGGCCAAGCGGCACGTTGAATGCGCCTGGCGGCGGAAAGATGAATTAACAACAGCTCACCCAAAAAACTGTTCAACCTTCAACGTCCAAGATTTGAAGGTGTCATAATCTTTAGTAAAGATAAACATCTTGTCATGTTTAACAAAATTAACAAGGAAAAATGCATTTTTGGGAAGCACATCCTTGGGGGAAAGCTTGAGGGGTCAATAGTGACTTAGTGTTGGTGTTTCAGCACAGACTTTCAAATACTGAGCAAAAAGGAAAGCCCCTTTCCTGGCAAGTTTTTCTGGCTTTGGGTCTGCAGGGGGGTACCTTTAATCGGGGGAGGGGGGCGGGGGTTGAGGAGGCCCGAACAAATATTGGGTAGGGATTTATGGGTAAGTCTTGTTGGCCCTTTGCTTTAACCTTAGTATTGGTGGGAATCTGGGAGGGGAAAGGGGGAAATCCTTTAATCCAGGAGGGTGTACTAGTCGTGCGCTGACATGACCAAACTTTGACCCCAAGAATAAGACATAGGTTTGCCATCCAAGTCGGGGCTATTTCCTTGGACAATTGTCCTGACAAGTTGGCCCCAGGGCCTCACATTATAGGCTGTTCAAATACAGCAGTCGTCCCCATGGGGAACCACTACAAAGGGGCCCTGCTGATGGGCTTGGTGACAGCGAAAGGTCAAGATCATGGTGGTGGCAAATGATCCGTTCTGTGATAGCAAAGTCGGCCATCCCTATGACTGCTTTGTCAATGGGGATTTCCACTGGTACCACAAAACATGGGATTCCCAACGCAAGTCATCTTCGCCACAACCACATGCTTCCTGTCGCTTCATTTGGATGCCCACGTTGACACAACATAGTTGGTGCATCGACAGGCCTCACTTGAATTGGGGAGACTGGGGAAAATCGTGTCTCTCCAACTCAGAAGCCCGTCTCAAAATCCCTGGTTTCGACAGTATCAACATATTCGGCTATGTTAATTTTACCCTTCCTCCGACTAACATAGCATTTGTGAGAGATCAACCTCCTCTTTAATGTCATGTTGTGCTAGCGGGAGGGATTGCAGGACACATCTTAAGTACACACCCGGCCCAAATATACGTACTTGTTTTCTTGAGAGGAATGAAACATGTGTTTTTTGGGATTCGAACCATTGACACCATGTCATAATTATACAACCACCGTTGCTTGCCTACGGATTGTCATCTAAATTGGGTCAGCCATTATTTAATGGGGATGGACCTCCATGGGCGGTCGCACCCTTGCCTTCGCGCTTGGACGGGACTGATGATGCCTCAGTGAACATAGATGGCTACCTGTGGAGTATTGGGGGACCACCCCCAAAAAATGGGGGGGAGGGTTCCGGTTGGTGGCCTGTTCACCAAGTTGAACATGATAGATAGCCTCAGCAGAACACACAAACACACACCAAAACCAACTTTAGCCACATTATAGAACTCCAAAAACAAATCAAGGATTGCCTCTAGAAAGTATTGATTTTGGGGTTCCCTGCTGCTTGAAATTATTGCAATTAGTTGGCCAGTGGCCAGGGGAAAAGGGCAGCGAACTCTGGAGAAAAAAAAAAGGAGCTGATCGCTAGACTTGTGTTTGGTGACACACCGTGCTGCTGTGCTATTCGGAGACACTCGAAAGAATGTAATAGGAATCTTACTTCAACCAGCGCCATCAATCACAGTTATTCCATCAATGAGAACTAGCAAAACAACAAAGGCAAGTCATCCCCAGAAGTAGAAGTGGGGCAGAAAACTGCACATGCAAACCAAATGATATTCGGCTTGTTCGCTGGGCCTGTTCCTAGGGCGAAAAATGGGTGGCTTTGGAAGGTAGGTTGATGCAATGTGAGCTCCGCCCTTCATGTCTAACCAGCCCACCCCTGCTCACTTTTCCGCTGGCCTGGAAAAAAACATGGGATGCAGCCCGGAAAGGGACACATCCAAAATGCTGGGTCCCACCCAACACCGACCTGTCCACTGGAAGGCCCAGAACCGTTGCTCTTCCAATTCCACAGGCATCCGCACCTCCTCCCCCTCTCCTGCGATGCAATGCACTGGACGCATCATGTCGGATGTGTTAAAACGAAAACAAGTTTGGCCCCTTTGGGACAAAAAACGCTTCATGGCGGGGGTCACTGATTTGATGCGGTTGGGGCAGAAGTCAACCCCTTCGAACCTAGATCTGAAGGAGAAACATCCATGTAGATACTGCTTAGATCTCGGATAGATAAACATGGCACAATGGCTAGCGTCCTGCACATGGCGACGCGGCCTCGGGTCGTCGCTCCGCTCCTTACAGCTCTACACTGAACAACATGATGCTTAGGATCACCCAGGTTCCATGGCTGAAAACCCAGCGGTTGGTTTCCGCAAAAGGGACAACGGCTGTAAGTCTATCTCGGGAGAATCTACCTTGCACCCAGCCCTTACAAGTAGGACTCTCCCTACAAAAACACACAATCGTCCGTCAGTAAACTCAGCGGACCGGTGGCTGGGCAGTTCCTTTCCTGAATTTCAAGCCTCTCAAGCGATGTATAAGATCCAACAGGTGCTGAAGACTTGGCCCCTGAGGTGCATATGTGATCTACCATGTCCTTACAGAACTCCTGGCACCTCCCGGGCTCCCTTTGCCTGGAGATCCCTGGCTTCAGAACGGCTCCCTTCCCACCACTAGCTAGTCGTCAACTTTAACAGATCGAATCGTTTTGGAGGAGACCCGGGAAGCCAGCGCTCGCTGCTTGAAAAGCCGGTCCTGCGGCCGCTCCGGCGCCTGCATCGCGATTCGCCGAACCGCCGCTAGGGCTTAAAAACCGACACTCTTTCTCGGTAACGGATCAAAGAAACGGAGGGCCTAGCAATTCTGGTGGATCCACTGTCTTCAAATTCTTGCTGGTGCAAAAATAGGTAGGGCTCGGAACAGGATTCCCTTTAAGGGAACCACGGGGGATGGTTTATAGTTGTCAGTCCCTCATTCCAATCAGCGAGTTTTCACACCTCCCCCACACAAATGTTCGCAACTGAACAGGGGAGTCCGCTGGCTGCTGGTTTCGTTGGGCTAGTTGTTCGAAGCAACGCTCGACAGAAGAGTCCGTGCACTGCTTGAAGGCTGCAATGAATCGTCCTCGATCGGGCCCCCTCTTTGGCAAATCCATCTCGGAAACCAACATGAAGCAAAGCATTTGCAGTCCGACAAACGCGAATAAGGACGCGAATGAATACCAACTATGCTGCTATCTCCCGCTGACCACATGCCGAGGTTGAGGGATCAACACGCGGTCCTCCAGATTTGAGAGGTTAGAATAAGGCTACCCCTTTATTCAGTAGTCTATTTTAGTAGGGGAACCCTCCCCCAAAAAAGAAACGGTAACAGGGGACCAGCGGGGGACCCAGTTAAACAACTCTCTCAGAACCTCGAATTCCCCAGGCTGAAGTCCCAAAGTCCTTCCAGACCTGGCCAAAGGGACCCAACCGTTTTGCGAGCTTTCAGAAGGACACACTTGGAAGGGCAGAAGGAACAAAGAGGACACGCAAAAGTCTGGCAACACATCAACACAGAATACAGAATACATGAATCATTCCAAATAATAAGGGGGAAAACAGACATTTCTTGGTTGACGTTGGAAGGGGAGCAACAATTTATTTCTTGGCAGTTAAGTGAGGATTTCCCATCAAACCACAACAAGCAAAAATGTAAAATGTTTCCCAACAAGAACCATGATTTGGTGCCAATGTGTTTCCCAAATGTCCAAGACCGGCTTCGAGGTACGGACACCGAAAGGCCCAAAAAACCGCGCCTCGCCGGCCTCCTGCGAAAAGGAGGCGGGGGATTGAGCGCAACACCCCCATCCCCCTGGCGGAAGGAAAACCCGGATCCCGGTCAAACAGTTCTGGTGACTCCGTGGATGGACGAAATCCATTTCGCACCGCTTAACAAACGCTGGAATGATTCGATTCCTCTGTAAATACCAACAAACAATGGTCTCCCATGGTTTCAATTTGCAGGATTCAATGCATCCACAGTATGGGCGTGTCTTTTTGTAGGTTGGACCCCCAAAGTGGTGCAACGGCGTTGATTTGGGTTTCCCTTTAAAACCGCCAAGGGGGTGCCAGCTCTAACAAAATACAGATCTCCGCCCATACACCATGATCAGAACACCTGACTGCTTGAAGTAACCTAGGAGTCTCTAACAGCCTCCGCAAGTCGCCAAACCGCCTCCAAACCAAAGTGAGTCTTCAAGCAAAATAAAGAAGGACAATTTGTTTGACACAAAGCCATACCTGCCTTTAAGTTCTTTGCCTCAAAGCATATCGAAATGCAAATCTGGGGTGTGCTTCTCAGAATAGTGGGCCGCATTTTGGTGCTTTGCTTCTTCTGGTCGCTTTTGGAATGACGACTCTACTTCTTTGACCACCTTCAACAGTCGAAACCGCTGCTGGCAGGGTGTGGGTTGTCGGAGTTGCTCGCGCCGGCCTGAGCCCCGCGGGCGGCCTGGCGAGCTGGTCTGTTCGCAGGCTCATCCCAACGCAGCTGTTCTCACATTGCTTTGGTAGGGTCACATATGCATATGGGTCAAAAATAGGGCCCCCCCCAAAATGGCTGGTTGCCTTTTGGATTCCCTTTGCATTGAAACCAACCAAGAGGAGATAACAACAGACACACCCATATGGTCGTTGTTAGGGGTTGATCAGTGTTTTCCCAGAACGGCCCCGGGCATGACCTTGGGTAACTTTTCCCATCATTGTTTTGGTGGTTTCCCCCCAATAGTCAGCCCATGTAAAGGCCTTTTGATCAACCCCCGTATGGGTATGGGTCAAAAATTTGCCACCAGACCGCAGCCATTCGCCATGGCAAGCCATTTTGGGGTTGCCCTAGTTTTGGCCCACGGCCATATCTTTTCTGGGTTTTGGAAATCAGAGGAGCGGGTGTAGGAAGAACGATGCTGTCAAGTTTATGCACAGTTCAAAGACAGGAGTAAGCGATTCCTGTTCAACACGAGCCCAGCGTGAATGTTTGTAGGGTGATTTGACCTCAAGACGCGCTCGCTACCAAGGGTTGAGTGTTGAAAGGAAGGGAAATCAATTTCGAGCACCAGTTGTGCGTCATGTTCGACCACATGCATTGGACGGGTGGTATATGGCCGCTTGTGGGTTGGCTTGCTCCGGCCTCGTCCTCGTCCTCGACCGGTGCCGTCTGCCTCGCAAACGCACGGTCCCTCTTTTTCTGTGGCTATGTCTTTAAAACGGGCGGTTAAAATCCCCTCCCAGCCAAACAAAGGGCACTAACGAAGGTCTGCTGGCCCAAGATTTGCTTGTACAGTATATCAAAGGCGACCATTTTCACGCCGCCGAATTCCGGAATCCCATACACAGGACCCAACCACCCAGATGCCCGACCCACGCCAACCAGTTTAATCTGCCCAGGTCGGATCCCCTCAGACCGAGCAAGTCTTGGTTGACGTTGGAAGGGGAGCAACAATTCAACTTTCAGCAGCTAAGTGAGGATGTCCCATCAAACCACAACAAGATAAAAATGTAAAAAAATGTTTCCCAACAACCACCATGAAGCAGACAACAAGCTTCAGCCTCTTGACTTGGACTTTGCCTTGGAAGTCTCCCATCGATCGATAAGACCAGAGGTTCAAACTCCCAAACCACCACTGAAAGATTTAATTCCCTTCGTGCCGGGCCCTTCAGCAAAATCACCAGCCCGTCCGGAAACAAGGCCCATATTCCAGCTGCCCATCATACTTCATGCTCAAAGCTGGTGCGTGCAAACATGCCTGCACAAGCAGGGATCCTTACAATATACACCTGAACATTGCCGGGTAAATGGTGGTGTCCCTTTATTTTGGTGGAAACAGCCATGTTTCAAATGAGCAAAATGTATCTTTTAAGGAGCCCTGACAAGAAACATATGTTTTGGCTCATTGATTTCAGGAGTAGCGAGGGGGCCTCCAACATGTAATATCTAGCTTGCGGTCGAACTTTTGGCTCCGGAAGAACCCAGTGTCAATCTCATTTGGATCAGATTGAACTGGGTGTCATTGGAACCTAGGATGAGCGTAGCAAGTGCGGCAATGGTAGTGACACAACAAACACACCAAGCACTCCCCGGACATGAGGAAAGCATGGCTTCCAGCTCCATCAACCGCGAGAACAAAAACATGGGTGAGCCGGCGTAGCAAGATTTGGCTGTGGGTCAAAATATGTACCCAAAATGGAACCCTGGTAAATGGAAACAAGGACTCAAATTTGTGGTTTTCATGGTGGTTTATTTTTTTGACCCATACCCATTTCTTGACGACCTGTCTGGCGATCCGACTTGTTTCTCGACATTCGACCGCCATGTCACCAAGAGACTCTAGCTGGAAGATCCCGGCCTTGAGAGCTTTGTGGCTCTTCTCCACTTTCTCCTTCTTCTCCTTCTTCTTTTGCTTCTCCTCCTTGCCCTTCTTCTCTTTCTTCTCCTTCACCTTCTTCTCTTTCTTTTCCTTCACCTTCTTCTCCTTCTTCTCCTTCACCTTCTGGGCTGCCCTTAGATCTCCCGCTAAAAGTTTAACTTTTAGTGGGTTAACACTAAACACTAAAAGGCTAAAAAGCCAAGGCGATGGCTGGGAGCCACCAAGCCTTGCTCTCTTCCTTGACTTCCATGGTCTCCCTCTGTGTCGCGCTTTCTTCCTCCGCCTTGTCGCCTGAGGCGCTCCCACGGGGCCAGGCAAAGTTTGTGGGATCCAGGGTCTCCAAGTCAAATCAGGGATCCCGGGTCTGGTCAACATTGTAGGGGTTGATTCCTTTTCCATTATTTTCAGCCATCGTTATTTTCAAGAACCAGCTGTTTTCCCCTGGGATTCCGGAGGTTTTCTAGAAGGAAGGATCCCTGGAAAGAATGAAAAAAAGTACCCCGGGAAACATGCCCTCTCTCCGAAAAAAAAAAAAAAAAAAAAAAAAAAAAAAAAAAACGAAGCATGGAGTCAAAAGAGGAGCTCCTTCTTCCGATGGTGGCAGGCTGCGAAGACCCACCTATTATCCACTCCTGTATCCCTTCTTCAACCAAGAAACAAGTCAACCAGTGTGAGACATCAGTGGCTTGAATGCACATCATATTCTCTATGAACTCTGCCCGGGACATATTAAACGGCACCAAACTCTTTTGTAAACCCAAGGGCAGGATGCAGGATTGTGAACTGTTCTGAAAATGGAAGACCATCCATGTCAACATAGGGGAAATCGGGGATGAAGTTCTTCAGCAAGCGCGGAGAAAAACAATATCTGCTCTCAAGGCACAAGCCTTGGCTCCGAAGGCAGGACACACAAATCACCAAGCCAAAAGAGGGTCTCTTCTTGAATTTGAGCCTGAATTGTTCAACCCAGCAAGAACCAGTATGCATGCCAATGGCCAGCTTTGCAACCCTTCCAAGTATTGAAAACGGATTTGGTGGGTACTGATTCAGCTGGTCCTTTTCCGCCGGCCAGGAGGACTGTAGTCAAGTAGAAGGAACGTGCGCATCGACTTTTGAATCTGTGCCGTTTCCGGTAAGCTGTGTTGTTGTTGTTGAAATGTGCTTGTCCCTTTTGCGATTTGTTGGACAGAAAGCTCGTCTTTAACCGAGAGATTCGGTGCCTGCCAAAAATGCGTCCGGGCGTCATTTTGGCAAACCTTGGGCCAGAAAAAGGGACAGTTCCTGAATGGGGAGTTGCTTCGGGGGTCAACATCACTCCCCGCAGATTGACATGGAACCTGAAAAGTGGGTTCCCATGGTTCCCAAAAGGAGATTCCTCCAAAACGAGATTGTTTTGGTTTCATGTTACTCTGCAGTGTAACGTGTACCTAGTGACCCTTAATAAATAGGTCCATGACCCAATTATTTGATCTAATGACCCCATTTTTAAAGGGTCATGGAGACTCTAGGTATCCGCATGAATTTCCCCTTAGGTCGCAGGTACGTGGCAACTCTCGACGGCGCTTCTTTTCTGGCGATCGCCTTGTCTATCGCCGGAGGCCCTCAGATTTGGAAACTCTCTGGCACCTCTGGTGCACGAGTAGCCTGCTGAGATAAAGCGGCGCCTCCCTACAAGCCGTGGTCAAAACTCTGGGGCATGTTGCGGTTCCCCCAATGGGAATCCGATATCCCACCATGGACGAGGCTTTCAAAACTGGCGGACCCCTTGGCTGTTGAACGAACCCTCAGCTCTTTTTGACCATGGCACACCTGTCCGTTCTGGCGATCAGTCTGTATCACCTGAGGCTCGTGTTCGGTTCCAAAGGCCCATGTTGCACCAAGTTTCCGCTGTGCTTCCTCCTCCTTAAATCCAGGGATCCTTCTCAGCAAATGGCTGGTTCTACAAGAACGATGGGCGAAATGAAGGGGGATCAGCTCTGAGAACGCTTTCACTGCGTGGCCGGTGCTCAGGCTACTCCAAAAAGGAAGAGCCGGAGTTCACCCGGATTGAAGCGTGGCAGCAAGAAATCCAGGCAACACATGCGTAAGTACCTAAGCTTCCCTTGCAAGCCACTGGAAAGCTCAAAGGGCTCAAGTCACCGTGGATACTAACTGCTTGCTCTCTTGAGACTTATCATGGAGCGCCCAAAACCATGTGGCGTGATTCCCTGTTGGGAACCCATCTCGGGCTTCCTTGCGCGCATTTGCTGAGGGAGTGCTTCATGACGCTAGTCGAAGCCATGTAGGATCTACCCTTCATGCAACCCCACGTCAGGGGCTCTTGGACCACTTACACTTACCCTCCAGTGAAGGCCAAAGATGTAATTACTTCCATTTAGTTAAGACCCCTGGAAACAATGAACACATTTCCAGTGGCGATAGATGTTTTGTAACACCAACAGGAAAAAATAGAAAGCATTCTTAAGCAAATGGAAGATTAAGCTGACCCCACGCGTTCCAATGGAGACCTAGGCGGTTCCACTTCGAAACGTTGGCGCCCGGCTGGACGAGGGAGGACGCCGGTGCGAGAGCGCCAGCCTCTGATTGGGCCTGTGTGTTCTTGACCTGGCGGAGAAAACTGCGATGCAAGTACTGGCCTCACTATTTGACCATGACCAAAGTCACCCAAGTGGTGGGTTAAAGGGAAACAACCAACCATTCTCTGACTTTAAGAACCCCCAGAAACCGCCAAAATAATGACACCAGAAGTATGGCCCATTAAAATGACATCCCCAAACTACTCTCCAAAACAGGTGGTCTCAAAGCCAAATATTCCCAAATGTGATTTTGCGAACCCCTCCAAATGCTCACTTCCATGAACCCAGAAATCAGGGCGAGGCGGGGGGGGGTGGGGGGTGGGGGGTGGGGGGTGGGGGTTGGGGGGGTGGGGGTTGGGGGGTGGCATCATCTCTGGTGAAGCCCCACAAGACCCAGCAAAGCCAAGCTGTAACCAGTGACCTGAACTGAAGAAAATGGACCCATGTTTTGGGTTGAGTGATTTCATCTGCAAAAAAAGTAACAATCTGCGGGATCCCTGATGGAGCTACAGCAGTGTGAGCATGCCGTTTCCTTCGAATCGCTGAGCTCGCTATACAGTAAAGTGGATTCCCATGGGCTTTTGCGGGGAGCCCAGCACGCAACCAGGACATTTTTACGGGAGCCGCTGGGGCCTCAAGACCTGGCCCTGTTGATTCATAGGGGGGGTCCATAGAACTTCTCCCAGGTTCCCCTTGCGGGGTCAAACGGTGCAATTCTCGGAACCTAAAGTTGAACAGGTGGAACAGGTGGGGGTTGTAGCCGCTCAGTTCACTCCCAATCGAAGCCCTCTCTCTCTTCAGGTCCAAAGTCCTTGACCACGTCCAATGTCGAACTGCATCCACACGCCATTCTGAAACCATCCAACCATCGAAGCGGCAAACAAATGGATCACCTAAATCTCCAACCCAAAGACAACACACACGCACACACCAAGCCCGTGACTTAACAAAACGTGGAATACCTCAATGAGGACTGCACTGTCTATCCCCCGCGCCCTGAAAGGTTTTCTGGAGCAGGTTCCCGGCCGACAACCGCCTCCCTGCGCAGTTGGTAAGCTGATCTTGCTAGTGTTGCTAGGCAGGGATCGAGCGTGAGATGATTCAGGCGAACAAACTAAAGAAATGGCAAATATCAGTGGAACCCTGCTAAATGGAAGCATGGACTAAAACCCGCGGCTTCCTGGTGGTTTGATTTTGACCAATACCCTAATCTACTTTTGTGAGTCACGCTCTCTGGCACTGCGGGCAACGTTAATGGCCGCCTTAGTAACGTGTACAATGCCAACCTTGGAGTAGTAAATGCCAGGCGCGGTTCAGGATCTGACGCGGGCCTCCGGACCGCCCCAATTAGTACGGCCCGTACGGCAGAACCATTTTCTCGCACAAAAACACTGGATTTCAACGTCTGCCCGATTGAGACTATATCTAAATTCTGGATGCGTCCTCAATCCCGCCGAATGGCCTACAACCTCCACCGGATTTTGTTGAATCTGATTGACCTTCTGCGGGGAAGGAAGGGGGAGGGTGTACTTTTGAGACGTTTACGTTTACATTAACCCCCCTATCAACAGTCCGAGGTGTTTTCCAATTCGGAGGGAATTCGATCCATTTCGAAAGGATGCGCCCACAAAACCAGCGTCATGCTTGTGCAGCCGAGAGTTACTCCATGAATCTGCCAGCAGACCGGACGCCCTGACGGGAGGCCCGGGCCGCGCCTTGAAGTCAAGGCCCTGCGCGATCCATGCGAGGAAGACCTGCGAGCTGCGTTCGGCATATTGCATCTGGAACCTTGGGTGCTGTAGATCCTGCTTAACAGGAAATATGAGGGGAATCCAAAAAGTTAAAGTCTAAAGATCCAACCCAATAGCAGTAGAGGAACATACACCCCCTCTGGTACCAGAGTCGTTGACTGCAATGACTGCCTCAGCACTTAAGGAGATACATCATCCCTCCAAAACCACATGCAGTCGAATGGAAGCACAAGGAATTCTGGGTGCCAAACCTGAGTGCCAAACCCAGGGTCTGCAAAACAGGCACACCCGGAACCGGGCTGAACCTCGGGTGCCCACCACTGGCCCACGTTGACCTTTGGAAGCTAGACAGGTAGATCGAAACCAAGTTTCCAGGTTCGGTCAAAAGGTCGATTCGCTTCAGGAAAGTGAGAGACATGTGAAACCCAGGAACAAGCATGAGTCTAAGAGAAGCCCGCTTTTGGGTGAATGCTGATTTGCAGGGAAGAATATATCCTCTTGCCAAGTCCGAGCATGCGCCAAGCCTGCGCGTCTTCCTCTTCCATCTTGAACCGCTGCGCAACTCGCTTGGGCGTCACTTCCCACCTGAGGCCGGCACTTACTGATTGCTTAAAAGCAGGGGGCCTGAAAAACAACAAGTGGGTGCCTCTTGAGAAATTGAAAAGGTGAGTTTCCTTTGAGTTCCCTTTAAACCCACTCCAAAAGGGATATCCTCACAAAAAGACACACCCAACTCCCTTGCGATGTCCCTTTGGAATGAAATGGACATTATGCGCTATTGGGCAGGGAACTGGTCAAATCACAATGCCCTGGCCCTGGCCGTGGCTCTCAGTTTCTGGTCAGAGCTGGGAAAAGATGCAAGATGCTCAGAAGTTCCACCCGTGTCTGCTGTGTCCCAGGTATCTGTATTGAGTCGCTGGCCAGTCGATTGAGGTGCTTGCCGCAAAAGGGGATTTCAGGCTGGGCCGTGTTCCGAGGTTTTGGCTTGGTCGCTGGTTGAAGCGGTCGCTGGGGCACGTTGTCCCCAAGGGTCCACGCTACAGGCCTGGAGATTTAGACACGCGAGACCCAACTTTTGCCATGGCAATGCTGTTATGTGCTCCACCCACGCGAAGGAGTGAGAGCCATGTGAAGTATTGTGAAGTGATCGCTCGCTATGACCGTATTACTTTTGATCATACTTACACCCTGCTTGTGGAATGATATGGTTTCAACACCCATTGTGGAATGCTCCTGCTTGTCTCGCGCCACAATGAAGATTGACTCACAATCTTCTGCGTGGAGGACCAGTGTCAATGGCCAACGTCATGTACCGCTTGCACCGCTTCCAAGTACATCCCCCCACTTAGCCAAGAACCCATCCTCCTCGTTCTATTGCAGTCTTGGCCGCCTCTGCTTGGCTACAGGTTATGAACCTGATTGTTTCTAGCTAGGGTTATAAACCAGTTTGGCTATAACTGGGAGTATAAACCCTCAAAACCGTCCAAGTCGTAGGCCCGGCCATTCCACCTTTTTGCCTCGCGTGCCATCCCCTGGGCTGCGGGCTCACCAGAAGTCAGCCAATCTGCCACCTGCAGCCGGTGTTGCAGGGACTGAGTCCGAAGTCGCATCCTCACATTTGCCGCTGAATGATTCCCGTCCTCAAGTGGAGCTTCGAGGAACTATCCAACGAAACAATTGGAGGCACTGCAAAAGATGGGTTTGTCTTCCGCGCATTTCACATCAAGGAGTGCCCCAGGAGAAGGCTACAACTTGACCCGCAGAAGTGTCCAAGGACGGGTGCTGACGTGAAATCTACGGCTTGCTTTTCTTCGCACGAGGCGGACATGAGATCGAAAGAGCCGCTCGACATGGATACAACACCCGCCCCCTTGGCAATACACTAACTCTCTCTGACACTCCATGCCATATTATATGTACATATATGTCTATATATGTATATATATACATAAAGTGCATATACACGGCCTTCCTACACCAGAAATATGCATCAGGATCCATGTTGTTAACAGATCTCAACATAGTGGCACTGTCACCCCTCTGACCAGCTGCCCAACTCCGCTGCGAAAGAAACAATATCTTTCAACAGGGCCAAGGAAAGCATCGGAGTCCCACAAAATTCCACAGCCTGAATGGAGACACCCCATGCCAAACTGAGCTTGCCCACAAGGCCCCAAAGCATGCGTTAGGATCCATTTGGGCCCGGAGCTTGTGAAGAGGAATACGATTCAAGACCAAGATTTCCCACAGACCGAGCAAGACTTGCAGTCACCAAGCCCTTGTCTACACGTCCAAGCCAAGAGCCAATGTGTTCAGCACCCTATATCCCCCCAAAACCCCTTCAACACTTAGAAGCCTTACTAAGCCAAGTAAGACCCGACGAGAACAAACATGCCAACTTCGGACAAATGGGTATTGATCTCTATTGGGGACGAAATGGTGACGTCATTTACATCGGGGTCTCTGTCCAGCAGCGCGCATATCTGGCCAGACTTACCCCTCTGCAAGAACTTGACGATTTACCTATTAAAAAGGGAATATGGGATGCTAACACAGGAGGTCTCAAACCCAAAACCTCATTAACAGGGAACATGAAGGAACCCAAATGGCAAAGTGGCAATAGTCTTCTCCCCTGCAGGTTTAGATGGAAGCCACAAGACCCTCAACAGTAGAGACAACATTTGCTGAGGAACAATGCCATGTGTGTGTGTGTGTGTGTGGGGAGAAGATCTATTTAACGTATACTTACATTTACATCATCTGGGTAAATTACTATGTTTCAACTCACTTCCTGAGTGGATGGGCCAAACAAAAACTCATTTTTTTGTCACTGCACCGGTCTTCCCAAGAAGTTTAAAGGAACTCGCAATGAGTAAAGGATCATCACGGGTGATGACAATTTTGAAGCCGGCCCGCCGCCAACTTGGCCAATCGCCGAGTGGTTGGTCTTGTGCATTGTCAAAACAATTGGGTATGTGAGATGGTGACACCCAAAATGAGAATGGGTTCCTAATAGTTTCTCCGCAACCCGGAGAAAGCTTTCCCTCACAAAATTCTGGGTGAATTCTAATATTTCACCAACCTGAAATCAGGTGGTTGGGGCCCTATTCCCCACATAAACCACCATTTGGGGTGAAGTCGGTAGTGTGAGGTCGTTATAATTCACCCAGAAAAATGACACACCCCATGGGTCCCAAGGGTACCCCGATGAAAATGACAGTCTTCCTTTTGCTTCTCCCCTGAAAATAAGAGAAAAAGTAGTTCCAGTTGATTCTCTTTAAAACCAACAGGAAAAAACAAAACCTATTCCTTTCGGCAGATGCAAGCAGTCCCGCGTCAGCCCGCGCCTGGCCAGCCGCCTCACCGTCGCGGAGGTCATACTTCTCGCAGACCTCGTCGAAGCGCTCCTGCGGCGCTTCAGCGCATCGAAGGGACTTGAGCCTTGCACCGCGAGCAATCCACCGAGAGATGAAATATGTGGCCATGGGTCAAAATCCAAATCGTAGCCCCAGTGAACATCCCAATCCAACAACGAAAATAGACCAAAATGAAATATTCTAGGGGTACCTTCCCCATTCTTTCTACATCTTTCTACAAAACCACCCAAAACCCTTCGGAAACAGCTGGCTTTTGAAAAGAACGATGGTTGAATCCAATGCCCCCAGCCAACATCCCAATCCAACCACTAAAATAGGTTCCAAAATGGGTGCTGAATTCACCTACCCCAAAATGGTACCAATGGTTTTGACCCACAGCCATATTATAAAGAATCTAATCCAATCTTCCACAACCATGCATAAAAAGCTGGGCGACCCGAAACATGGATTCTACCATGTTGCTTGTCAAACAAGTTTCATCCTCTCGACTTCCCAAGAGCTTGGGAAAAACACAAACAGCTTCAAAGGGACCCTAAAGAAGACACAGTTGTGGTGGCTCAGGGGACGCTGAACAAATTCTGCCAAGGTTGTGGGGCCAATGATCTCTGTGGCTCCTAGCCTATATACCATGGCGATCCGCCGCTCCTTCACGTTCACCATGGCCATGCCCATCTCAGCGGGTGAGGAGCCAAAAGCTTGGGGCCAAGGTCCAGGGCGTATAGAAGGGCCTACACAAACCTCGCCATCTTACCACAAGTCACTGCATGAACTTTGGGCGTGAAGTCAAGTCCCATGATCATGTGGTGGGTGTGATCGCGTGAGCGGCCCTTCCATGTTGGAAGACAGGGACACGGCAGAAAGAGGCTGCCGGGGAGTTTTCGTTTCTGCGGGCCCTTTGTGGGAACCTTGTGACAAACAGTTCCTCCAAAGCGAGGTCTCCGTGACTTTGACACACACACACACAGACTTGCTGAACACGTGCCAGAGCTGGCGAAATGACTTGACGCTGGACTCCGTTGATAAGAAAGCGTCAAGGGCTATGCGCAGTGCAATTGCGGCCACAGTCGCAACGAACTCCTACCACCTTCAGCACCGCCCAGCAAAGCCACAAATGACGAGAGCGTCGATGCCAACGACCTTGACCATGACATTGCCGGGTGAAAATAAGGATGAGGACAAGGACGAGAATGAGGACAGTGAGGATGATGACTTCTTTGCTGGTGACCCCTCTGCAAAAACTTTAGCTTTTTGCGCGTCTAATGGAAAAACCACTGTTTCCCAACAAGTTAATGTCCAAAGACCCAACCAAATGTCCACAACGATGAGAAGGATTATTGTGGAACGGTGACAGGCTCAATGCTGGCGGGTGGCTCAAGTGCAAGCCCAAACCCCAAAACTGGGGTCAGGTCTAGGGAACCTCCAGCAAGACATGGCCATGTTTCGCTTGATGCACTCACTTGACTTTGAATCAGCATTTGAATAACAAATCATCTGGTCATGAGCTGGGTTCCGCTAACTCACCCCCTGCTAGATCGAACTTTAAGTCAACCAAACGGGGGACTTTCCACGAGTCCGAGTTCGTGTTGAGTCCATGAGCATCGTCTGACTGCCCTAGGACGAAGTGGTAAACCCGTTTTGCCCACAAGAACCAGGGGTTCAAATCCATATACAAACCAATCCAACACCAAGAGGGTTCCTTGAGATGTTGGACGCCCCTTGCCAATCTGAGACCTCACCTGGAGAAATGAGCATCATGCGCTCTGGGCTGCTGACAGGATCCTCCGCCTTGCTCTGCTGCTCCTCTCTCTCAAGGCGCTCCACTTCGGCCTGAAATCTTCCGACGGGTTGGCTCAAAATTGTGAGTAGGGGTTGTCGAAGATACGGCCCGTGTTTGCTACCTGAAGCTACAGTTCGCACATGGATCAAATACGCGTTTGCAACAATCAGGAGCCCTCTCAGATCATTTACATACAGCAAGCCATCCATCCGTGGGCGTCATTGATTGTACGATACTGTACGAAACATCCAAATGTCCTGATGTACTTGTGCCGCTAGTGAGTACCACATAGCTACCACGTCTAACACGCATACCCTGCACGGTGAGCTCTGGGCTTAGCCGCTTTTGCGAATAATCGATCATTTTAACCGCTGGGTCGCGTCGACCAAGTTCATGAACTCAGGGTATGAGCAGATCTGCGCAAATTTCCATTCGCAAGCTGAAATTGAGGAACCCCCCAGAAAGGATCCTTCATGGGTGAGCTCCGACAAGCTCGCTACAAGTTGCCCAAAGCCCGAAAGGACAATCATTTAACAATGTGTTGGTTGTTTCCATGTCCATTTGCAGCGGGCAAACTCGGCAAATCTGGGAACAATAACTCGCACACCGGATTTAGGGACCACCCCTAGTAAGGGACCATCATGAGTGAGCTCGTTATACCCCAGATCGGTGAGCTTGCCTATAGAGCAAATGTCCCCTTGACTGTTGGCTCGACCAACATGGTTATCCAAGCTTGCATAGGACATATTGGTGTAAAACAGAACAACACGTTGCGGTTGATCAAAAGGCCCTTTACATGGGATGACTATTGGTTGGAAAACCGTCCCACATGAGAAAAGTCATCATGGGCCGTTCTGGGAATCTTAACCAACCCCCGACCCATGAACCCCACCGCGAGCACCGAGAAGGGAATATTGATCAACCCCCACTAGGTCCTCCAGTAGAGAGGTTAGAATAAGGATACCCTTTTTTTCTCTAGTCCATTTTAGTAAAGAAACCCTCCCAACCAAAAAAGAAACGGACAAAAATGGCACCAGGATGGGTGACCTAGCCCAGGTGTCACTGGACGTGGACCGGCTCCGATCGCACGGATCGCCTGCTTCTTCTGCAGCTCGGCGAGCCGAGCGCTGAGAGCGTCCTCCGATAGACCGCCGCCCCCCAGCCTCGGGCAATGGAGTCGAGTGGGGGGGAGGGAACCGATGGGTGGGGAGAGAGGGACCAGATGGTGGGTTTGGGGCATTCTATTTGGGGATTTTGCTGGTAAGTTAGATTGCAACTTCGTGCATGAACAGCGAACTATTGTTGATGGAAGAAGTCGTGCGCTGCCGATATGAGCACATTCTCATCACGCCTTGCGCTCCCAACTGAACATGGGTTCTTTGAAAGGTGCGCACGCCCAACCGCGCAATTGACACACCACCCTCACGTGTACACTGTTCAACATTGAGCTGGGGCACTCGCGAACTTACTTCTAGAGCCAAGGCACATGTTGGATAAGGACCAGGCTGAGCAGCCAAACATCGCTCAGGCCATTGCCCCAAAATATCGAACATAAGATCGGGGTGTTTCTCCAAAAAGGAATCGGCTAAGATCCGAGAATGGCAAGGGTATCCTTTTGGTTCTAAAATTGAAGGCCAACCAACAGATCCCTTCGAACCAGCCCGGCAAGAAAAACAAACAATCCTAACACCTTATATTGTGTATGGCTGTGTCCCCCTTATGTATGGGTGTGTCTAACAACTATGGGAACCCAAATGGTGGTTTCCTTTGGCTGCTCTTCAACCCCCAAACCCCTTCCTCCCCCCCAAAAGAAACAAAACAAAACCAAAAACAATCCAACTCCAAAAAAACATGTCCCCCCACCAACAAAAACAGAAACAGCCCCAAAAAGGCTCCCCCCCCCCCCCCCGTCCCCGCCCTAAAACACATAAGACACGCCAAGGCGGATGGCGTTGTGCATTAGGAACACTTGCGACATGGAGTGTCTCACCTTTGAGCTATGTTTTAAAGGCACACGCCCTCAAAGATGGTTGGACACTAACCCCATGTCAATGGATGTGGCTGTGGGTCAAAAACTGGAACCCAAATGGAACCCTGGTAAATGGAAACATGGACTAATGGTTTAATTTTGACCCACAGCCAAATGACCGTCTCTCAAGCAGCCTCCCAAGTGTTCAATGTGTTGAAAGATCGGCTAAGCAAGGAAAAAAGGCCGGCTCAAGCATTTGGCTCAAGTTTACTTTTGACCTGTCACACCTTGTGTCAAAGCCTGCGGGCTGTGGGCCAACATGGACTACCCGGGTTTACTTTTGACCCCAAGAAAAGGCCCAACCCCCCCTTGCCCCAAAAAACCCAACTCCCCCGCAAAACAAAAAAAATCAACACGCCCCCAGGGGGGAGGAGCCTCGCGGCGAACTCTGAGCCTCGCGGCGCCTTCAGCGCCTCCACATCCTGCAGCGCCGCGCCATAGGATCTCAGGGCCTCGAAGGCGAGGCCTGAGAGAGCGAGCGAGGGTCCGGGGACGAGCCACCTGGGCCAAAAGCTTCCCCTCCCAGTTGCTTTGCTTTTTTTTGTTTGTGTGTCCTTTTTCTCCTTCTTCTTTTCCAAAATAGAAAGTTTAGTTACTTTTTAAACAACAAAAGTCCCCTTCAACATCTGATAGCAGCTGGGGATTAAACCAATATAAAGGTTAGCTCAAGGACCTGGTTGATTTGTGTGAACAACCAATACGTATCCTCTTTAAGTTTGATTTGTTGATTCGATTTGCCGATTTCCCCATTGCCCAGAGATTTCCCCTTATTTCCTTTTGCGCCAATCAGAATTCCGGGACACTGCCGGGATATGCTTCTCAATCCAAGCCTTCGGACCTGCCTGCTGCGTAGAACCGGCCAAAAAGTTGGAACCTACAGCCCCACTTCCAATGCCCATACAAAGGCAAAAAAGAAGCTATTCATGGAATTATTAGTCAAAGATTCCATTCTTCAATTTCAATCTAGCTACTCATGGGAATTGGAACGGCAGGTTGGAATTATGTATCCAACATTGAGACTAGGATGCTGCTGGTTGGTCTCTTTCTAGTGCTGAAACTCGGTAGCAGGTGGTTCCCTATTGAACTTCACAGCCACATACTCTTTTTCGACATGGTGAGTCTCCTCTTTGAGGATTCTTCTGCCGGGGGTTGCCGCACGAACTGCCGGGAACTTGGCCACCGCTACTCCATAATCCTGGTTCAGAAATGATTAGGAAGACAGCCAATTCCTTTCGAAATCTAATTCACCCTTGCTCACCAAAAGAGGTCCCGAAGCGATATTTTCGGCAAAGCATGAGTACCAGTTGCAACCATTTTCCCTGGGTTTCTGGTACTTCCCATGAGTTGCAACCATTTTCCTAGGTTTCTGGTACCTCCCTCAATGAAAGGAGAGCAACGAGTCTCGGACTTTAACCGAAAACAGATGCAACATGTCCATGGTGAAACCAGCAGGACCCGAAGGCTTCAACCAAAGCCGAGGCTCCGCGCTCCGCCGGAAGAGAGCCTTGGAGTGCTCCGGGTCGATCCTTGCCGAGACCCATCTGTCCACTGCGCACATCGGGAAGATGTTTCTTGACATGAACCATGCTGCGGCCCAAGCTTCGCAGGGGCTGAAAGCCGATGACTTTGGGTTTCAGTAAAATGGTTCTAAAGCTTCGTACCTGGAACCTGGCCTTCCACGGCCGATTTCATCCAAGTCTCACCTCCCGAGATGGGCCAAAGAAGCCGTTGAACTCGTTGTTTACCCCCCGAACATGTGGTCCAACCCCGAAAAGCGACGATAAAGAGTCCGCCAAAAAGTGCGCGGAACTCAGGGTCACAACCAACCCCCACTTCTTTTTTTCCCCGGTGCCGTCTACGGCATAGACGAGCAAAGTCGACAATTAGGAAAGCGAAACGAGCAACACCCCGACTTCCAATCCCAGCGCTTCTGGCTGTGGCTCTGGCTGGAGACAGCTGTCCGCTGCCTCAATGGCACGGCGGTAGAGCTCTTGGCTCAGGCAGCACCTCAGCCGCACCAACTGATTGGAGTGCCGAACAATGGACCTCTCAGTTTTTTTGGGTGCAACCCACCAGTTTGGACCATAAATGCCGGTTTTCTCAAACAGTTCAAAGGCCCAAACTGTTGCTGGAAGGCCAGGAACCAGGAGGTGGGGACCTCAGTTGCCCCTTCCCCCCCCCCAGCCAACCACAGCATTTGCCCGGAACCAAAATCAGATGCTTTGATTCTGGTCCATGGTGTGTACTTAAACTGCAACACATCCCGCTGCAAAAATTAACTTATGGTTTGATTCTGGACCGTATCTAGCGCACCTGCACATGTGAAGGCATGTCTAGACAGCTGCTAGGACAAGAACACAATTTGGGGATTGCCCATGTTTGGAGGGGAGCCAAGCAAAATGAGAGATAGAGGGAGCCACTGAACCATGGGCACTTCAGTGAACCCAGCAAAATTGCACCAGATTCACCATGATTCACCTGGGATCCGGCAATGATCCTTCACCGCCGAGCTCACTTGATCCCTCGCTGTGAGTTTCACCGCGGGATGCAACGAATCAACTTCACTGTGAATACACAGCTGGATGCCCAACTGGTGCAGCTTGTTGTGACACCCGTAGTGGCTCCTCGGAGAGATTTTGAGTCATGTAGGCATCCCCTCTCATGAGCCTCTGAAAACTGGCAAAGCGAGACCTTCCTCGTCTGAAATGTCCAGATTGACCCTCAGTTGTTTGGACTGGGTTCCTAGTTAGTGCAAGCATGTGATCTGGGGTCTCCCTTTGGCCCCCTTTTAAGCGAACAGGGGATCCAAGAATAAAGGCTGGCATGTTGAAATGCAAAAAAGGCACCAGGGTCAAGCAGACCTTGGAAAGGACCCCTTCCAAACCCAAACGAAGGACAACCCTGATGTTGACCCGAACACTAGTGAAGTCCCATAGGCTTCTGACAGGAGCGGCCTCGAAAACTGACAAGTTGGACCGTAAACTGGTTTGGGGGGCCACTTTCTCTTCCCGGATCTCTAATGCCAAAGCGGACAAGAGGTCCACTAAAGTTATATGTCAACCAGGCCCCCCCAATGGCCGCTAATTGGCGTCCCGGGTGAAGTGCCGGCAATTGACCAGCACTTGCTTAAAAATGGATTTGTAGTCACATGGTTTTTTTTGCCATCATCAAAGTGCAGTGGAAAGTCACTTTTGTTGAAACGTCGCTTCCGGATACTAGAGGGGATCCAATTGAGGGGTTGGGCTGGCATGTATGATCATTGCACGTGCAACGCGCGGGGGGGGAGGGGGGGGCGACACGCTGGTGCCACGCTCATATCCCAAAAAAGTGACCGTTCAACGTACATGTGCCGGCAATTGGCCACCCCCCGACACGCCGTGACACGCCGTGACACGCTCCTCAAGAACCCCTCCCAACCTCAAACTTGCCCTCCAAACCTCAAATTTGCTGCTCTCCCCTTTCCCCTGCAACCCCATTCCAAAGGACCCTGAAAGGTCACTTGTATCATTGCACAAATTGCACTAAGTACAGATGAGTGATAATTGATAGCAAAATGTTTTTGCAGTCACTTAGACATAAAGTGACATCGTTTTGCCCAAAATCGATGTGCCGGCAATTGGCCAGCCATTGGGGGGTGCTGGAAAACAAGCCAGCTTTTCCCTTCCTGTATGGTTTACCGTGGCACAGGGAAATTCAACGGTCATTTAATGATCACTTCATTTTATCGTGGACGAGCAGACTCAACCCTTGATTGTGTGATTCATGTTCCTGCGCGGCAGCTATTTCAGCTCTTTTCGTGATCAGGGTCACGGCTCGAGCCAGCACTCCGTTGCTCTGAGAAGCCGCTTTTTGAAGCGACAGTAGTCGCTTTTTCAAGCAGGCTTTCCTAGGTGTCCTTTTAGGGCAAATGGATGGCCCTGGTAGATGATTAAACCACCAGGTAAACCAGGTAAACCAGTGCCAGCTATTTTCTTATACCAAAACAACCAAGAAGGACACCTATGTTTCCAGGGAAAAGCAACAGGAATTGGGATCAGGCAACTGACCCATGGGTTGAAGGCATCGAAAGTCCCTCGATCGCGCACCAGGTTGCTTTCAGCAACCCCGCGCTATGGCATGCACGTGCCCGGCAAAACGTCGATTTGCCGGGCTCGCCGAATTCAAGACTGTGCATAGTACAGCGGTTGGCTGAGAACTGAAGAACATCTCCCACGGCTGGACGCTTACTACGACCCTCCGTGTGGCACCGGGTACACCTATAGTGGCCCCACAGCATCCAAAATGACCTGGACTGCTCACAACGCCGAGTTGGCCGGCCAACCCAAATCCGAAGTCCTTTCTTCGGAAACCCCTACGAAATTGAACCATGTCCACTTTTCTTTCTCGAAAGGATCTCGCGGATTGCCTTTGAACAGCCATGTTCTACAAGGGCCTCTCACAGTCCCACCGGGACTCCTGAACCCAGCTTCATGTCCGGACTTTGGGTTTTGCATCTGTAGGCAGCAAAGCGAACCCCATCTTTGGTTCGGGGTTTTATTTTTGAGACACAACTCTATCCATCTGAATAAATTGTATTTCCCGCACCGGGAAGGGAACTCTGCTAGCAAAGGAGCCATCCTGGGTGACAGGGACGAGCTCGTTCAGGTTTCGGGTGAGCTCGCTAGGAAACAAATACGGCAACTCCAATGGATTGAGGAACCATTTGGGATCATGCGGTTCCTTTCGGGAAACAGTATCCACAGGTTGGAACTGGGTCTATGTTCACTCTGTTCCACTCTCCGCACGGTTGAACAAGATGTGGATCAGTTGGAAAGCCCCAGTGATCAGGGTCCGACGGGCTTCCGTGTCATGGATCCATACGTCTATTGGAAGCAGTTTTCTTCCAGGAGTCGCTCATGTTTGTACAGGGTTGCCCCATGAGGTTATTTCGATCATGTTCATGAAGTTATGAACTAGAGACCACAGAAACACTTCATTTTATTATTATTCCTCTTCTTCTTCTTCTTCTTCTTCTTCTTCTTCTTCTAAAAACACTTATTCTTAGCATGCTATTATTCTTCTTCGTCTTCTTCTTCTGCTTCTTCCTTGTCTTTTGTCTATTTTGTTTTGAGACAGGTCCCCTGTTTCGGAGAAAGATCTTACCATCGAGGGCAGCTTGGTCGTAGATCTCATTCCTCGTACGTGAACATCAGTTTACCTGCTGGCACGACGAAAGCTAGGGAACCAAAAAACAGGTCAAGTTGCCACAACACTTCAGATGACAGGGTTTACCTTTCGAACTGTTCAGCCCTTGTTGTGTTTGTTAAACAAATAGTTGGAACATCAAGGACCTCCTCGTATTGACCTAGCACTTGTCTGGGCTGTTCAAAACGGAGGGTTGGCCAATCCTAATCCACAATCCCTATAGGAAAGCCACTGCAAAGGGGACCGGTTCCTTGCGTAACCCCAGGTAAGGATTAAGGATTACCTTTGGGTTAGAAACCAAAGTCAGCAGTTCAACCACTGCCCCTACACCGAAAGATCCCACAGCTTGCCAGTCCTGGCCCACGCTGGTTCGTCGCAGGATCCCACCTGCGCAGAGATCGAAGCTGCACTTCAGGGGTTGGGCAAACCTGTTTAATCATGTTTAAACACCTGAGTCACAATCAACACCCGGTATTAAAATGGTCTAGCCAGAACCATGTAAAGAATTAAGAAAGCGGCCGCAACTTTTTCTGGCTGGGACTGCCGCTTACTAACCTTCATCTACCCGGGTTTGATCGTGGCTCACCTATTGCTCGAAACCCGCGTGGTTCTCATCAACGGTGGCGAGGGTATGGCAACTTTAAACATCAAGCAATGGCTGCATTTGGAACAAGCACAAAGTGAGCCGACCGTGACCCACTTAGGAAGGTTGTGCCCATCTGACCCAACAAACTTGAATTATTATTTGAGTAGTCAATGATGACTCTTACGAGTATCGTGCTGCAAGTAAGACTTACAGCGAAAGCACAAACACACCTCCTTATACAGTATATCAGTACACTTGTCACAAGGCATGCCGGTAACTTTGACAAGCAACCAGGATGTCAGATCAGAACAAGCACCTTGGGACATGTGTTGGATGCTGAATGTGTCTGTTTGTGTAGATCCATCCCAAGAACAGGGCAGCCGAAGAACAGCAAAAACAACATTGGCCTGAGCTATGCGCACAAATCAATTCCTCTTGCCAAAGGCATGACCAGCTTAGCCCCAAACCGCTACCAAGCGTGTTTGCGCCATCCAAGCAGAAGACATATCCCGTTGAGTGAGTTTCAAGAAGGGCGTGGCCCCCTTTCGGTGGCAAAGACTGAAGAGCGAGGGCGCCGTCTTTCGGCATCCCAACTTGGCCGGCGCGCAGAAAGGGGAGCTTGGCCCCGCTTGGTCAAACCCAATGACGCCAACACGTTTAACTTTGAGTGGTTTAATGGAAAACCCATTAGTTGGCAAAAAGTTAAAGTCCTAACATCCAAGTAAAATGCACCAAAGTTTGCTACGCTGACTTGTTTAGAATCTGTAGCGCACCAAGCGACAATCACCATCACACCATCACACACACATGATTGCCCGATGCGTTGTGCTTGTAGCCCTCTGGACATGCCGCTGGATCTGCTTCGGCTCAACACCATGTGTCACAACTCTCTTGCCGTGTCGGCCAATTGAGGAACCCGGTGTGTTTTGTGTTCGCAGGGCTGAAACACAACGACTGATGCAACCACTGAGCCGCAAGCAAAACATGTTGCAGGTTGCAGGTTGGTAGAATAACTCCCAAAGAACGTCCATGTGAGCCATGTTCAAATGACTTGTTTCCCACATGCTTCCCCAAGAGGACACAGAACAATAGCGAGCTTCAGAGTTTCTGGTTGTGAAATTTCGATTTCGTATATCCATGCCCCCCGCAAAAAAAAGACACGCCACTCCGATGAAAAGCTTGGAGCAAACGGGCTGAGCGCCAGGCAGTTTCGAGAACCTCTCTGGGTCCGGGCTGTCTGTCCAAATGGTAGGGATCGGAGTCCGAAACCCGCCCGAGCACTCGCAGGTCAGACCTGAGACACCACAGAAGCTTCTCAAAACGGTAAAGCCCACGGTTTTCTTTGGTCCAAGAAGGAAGGAACGCCTGAAATGGGGAGCAACTCAAAAAGCACACATCCTGAGAAGTTGAGGGATCCTTTTCGGAGCAACTCCGCCGGCACCACCCTTTTGTTTCTTTTGCTCCCATCAAAATGCACAAAAAAGGGGGCGACCTGCGCCAAGGATGGACAGCATAGTCTTCTCTTCCAGGACTCCGTTGGGTGTGTCAAAAAAAAATGGATGTGGTCCCGCACATGGATTTCGGTGTTTTTTTGGGCTGCCTTTCAAACCACCGGTAGGGTATCCTCCAACAAGAAAGCATGCATATGCTTCCTTTAAACGCCACCCAGCAAAAGTACACTCACTTCGAATTGGCCCAACAGGTGAGGCTTCAACCCTCAAAATGGGAAATAGGAGGAACCCTCTCTGCAGCCACACCAGGGATTGTCAAACTGCAGGGACCCCACAAAATACCAATGGCAGTTTCGGCTCGGCCATGCTTTGCTCAGGTCACCTGATCTTCGCAAACAAGTCCAAGGTTTGCCAAATCTGGGTGATATTGGATACTGGTGGACGTTGCTCCTAATCCCCTGCTCTGGATTTCACCAGATTTAGGCTGTTTAAGCAACTCGCTGTTGTCATGTGCCGGCAACTGCTGGGCTCGGATTCCACTGGACATCATGTCCAAAACAGCTACAAATAGAAGGTGGAACAGTGGAGTCATGGCCAAACATGAGGAACTTCTGGGAAACTGATAATCGCATGACGCTAAATAGGTTCTCAATTCTCTAACAAATGTTCCTTGCGGATGCTACGCGCATGATTGTCCTGCGCAAGCGAGCAGAACCCAGTTATTAGAACTCGTCCAGTCCAGGTCTTATTGAAAGGCGCAAGATCTGCTTGCAAATCGCATTGACAGGCAGCTCCGGGCAAGCCCTGGTTTCACCTCTGCACTTCCCAGTTTTGTCCTGTGCCCAAAAGCTCCAAACATACACCAAAAACGAAACATGCCTTCACTGCGGCCAAGTACTTGCCGGCCAAGGGGCTCAGCGGGTCTGAGTTTCGCCGGAAGCTCACGCGTCGAATCTGCAAGCCCTCTTGCTTCCTGGCCCAGTGAACCAGACATTCCTTGACCAAAGTAGGTGATTTGGAGTGGTGGACTGGGGATTTGAACCCCTGTTCCTTCTTGAAAGCATGCGAGCCAAGGTCAAACTCATAAATTAAAATCATGCCCGTTTCAGTGAGTCGCTTCTCATTTTCCAAGTTTTGGCATGTTGCCCATGGGTCTCGTTCAAGGGTTTCGTTTCCGTGAGTCGCCCATCTGTCCATGCAACTTGCGAGCACAACTGCAAAGTGACACGGGATTTATTGAATATGCATGACGATCATTTTGACCCTTTCTCACTAGGAAGCTACACCCTAACCTTCAAACCACCTCTCCAAACGACCAATGAGGCGGCCAACTACACAAAAACGACTAAAGACTAAGACTACTCCCTGATAGCAGTCAATGGGGTAATGGGGTGTGTGTTCAGGCATCTAAGAATTGCCATGATTACAGGGGAAAAGAAGTCCACCGCCTGGACGGGCCTAATAATCCAGTTGGCGATTGTCAGTGAGATATCAATGGCTGTTCAGCTGTTGTGTGATTGAGAAAAGTGGCTGCTGCTGTCGCCATTTCACATGGGATGGTCTTCGGTCAACCGCATCCACACATCGCTTCCTTCTGGTCATACAAAGCAAAAACACGAACCTTGGGGTGTCCCGTTTCCCGGGCGACTCATTTGACACGCGGCTCCTTGAACACGCCGCACAGGCGGGATCCGATACAACCTGAGCTGCCCGCTTCTAGGCTTGCCCCTAGGCAGTTTGGATTGTGTCGGGGGCCCTCTTGGTTTGATTGAAAAAGGTTCAAATCCCCAAGCCGGCGATCCAATCCAAGTCAGTATAAGGCTTATCTTGTCTTCCAAATCCTGGGAATTGAATATGTTCATGGTTCATCATGTTGAATGTTGATCCATAATTTCGTTGTTGTATCAAAACACAAGTGTGCGAGTTGCCTCGAATGATTGGATTTGAAGGACTTCAGCAAGTGGGGCGGACACCTTCTGGATTCATTTTCTAGCAAGTTGGGCAAAATCGCCAAAAGTCATTCTTGGTACCAACAACGTGAAGGGTTCATGGGATGGGGCGGGGTAACTGCTGTCGACCTTGGGAATGGGGTAAATCCGGCATCCCGAGCTCAAGGCTGAGGAGCCAGAGTAACTGCAGCGCAACTCTCTTTGACAAAAGATGTCGGGAAATTGATAAGGCGCAATCTGCTGGCAATGGAAGGGCATGCAGCCAACATTTGAACAGGGCCCCTGTTTAAAGGACTCACCCACGATTTTTCCTTTGCCTCATGCTCCATAGCTTCAGCGTCACCTGCGACCTGAAAGTTCTCTGAGACATGGCGAGTTGCCTATGACAATGCCGTCCGAACATTGGGGTCTTGACCCCCCCCCAAACCCAGTGAGCGTTTTGTCACATGTCTGAGCTTCTTTTGGCCCCAGCCGCTTCACGAAATCTGATAGGCGGAAAAGAAACCACTGGTGTAAACTTCCGGCCACAAGTCTGCCTTGACATTGACCAAGTGGCTAAGGCGGACCCCACAGTTTGCCTCAAGCGGGATCTCCACAAAACGCCTATGACCCCCCTTTTTCCTGGCCCTCTCACATTGAGGGCTTGCACAGGTGGCATTGAGCTAACCAAAAGGAGGGTTATAAAAGCTGAACCCTGGCCGGAGGTCCCCGCTGGCGCACCTCCGGGAAGTCCATTTAGGCTCGCAGTGAGTCATGGAAGCAGAAGGCCGTGCCTTTCTGCTCGTGGCTATCAACCTTCATCGGATTTCCCCTTGAAAAGTTGACCAGTTTACTGGTGGTTTCCATTGAACCGATCGCCACTTTTGGAGAAAAAAACGGGACCAAAATGGAACCCTGGTAAGTGGAAACATGGACCAGCTGTTTAATTTTGAGCCACAGACAAATGGAGGAAACCTTAATCTTCCCGGGTATTCCCGGGTGTGGATGGCTGCCGACCGGCATTCAGGGGCCTCTCGATTCCTGGACGAGTAGCAGGCGCCACCGCGACGGATGCCATGGCCATTGCTCGTTGATTCGTGCTTCGTTTCGGGGCGCCTTGAGCTCGTTACATGCCAACATGCGCCAAAGATCACCAGGCCGGGCCTCCGAAAGCGAGCAACCTTCGGCATTCAAAGGAAGCCTGCAGGTCCCACGTGCCCCTTTCGAACCATGCGCCCGATTTTTTTAAGGGAAAACCGTCTAATAAAATACACCATCGCAGAACACCAAGCCGTTGACAAACTGGGCACGGCCAACCTGCCCCGACTTGCGCCGGTTTTCCAGAAGAAATGGGCCATGTCCTCTTGACATCTCTTTCAATACTAAAAGGGGTTCATGGTTGTCCATCAGCTCTCGGAGACCCAAGGCAACCCCAAAGGCTCTACCTAAATCTACGGAGAACGAACTCGTCCGGCATGTGCTCGTGGGATGTTAGGCAACACAAAATGGCCGAGAAGCACAGACCGGAAGGACATGTTTCTTTGGTTGTCTTGCTTTGCTTGTTTCTTTCTAAGGGAAAATCACAGACCAAAAGAAGCGGGCATGGATGGTCTATGCCGAATCTCCATGCCAGTCCCTGGGGATGTTCCAAATGGAGGCTTGGTGAAGCCATATGTCCAAAATCTCCAGTAGGGAAGCCACAAAGGGGACCAAATCCTTGCGTGGTTTCAGGATTGCCTTTGCACAGCCCAGGCAATGTTGCGGGACATAATCGACATGTTCCACACTCAACACGACGCGAACAAGAAGAAGAAAGAAAAACATGACAAGGAGCTGCCACAAGAGATGGGGACACCCCCTTAGAATTTGTACAAAAGGAAAAACCAAAAGGGAACAAGCATTGAAGCTTGGAGATGGTGTGAAGAAATCATAACACCAACCACCAACAACAACCAAGCAACCCAAACAGTATGCAGGAACCCCCACAAAGTGCTTTCACGTGGGCACCGCTTGCTCTCTCCATCTCCGCTAGTAGCTCGGGTTAGTTTCGAGGCGAGCGCTGGGCGATGTTGCTGTAGAGAGTCGCCTCGCGGTTCTCGATTCGTTGCAACCAGTGATCCAAAAGGAAAACTTAAAGGGAGCACTTGTTTTGGTGGATTGAGGTTCTTTAGCGAGGAACGACCAAACAGAAAGGGAGAAAGGGCGCTGGACAAGTGGCTTTCAGTAACTCAAAGAAAGGCCAGCTGCCACTTGACAAGAAGAAACTATGGTCCCAGGGCTCAAAGTGGGGTTGTTCGTGTTGATTCTCTTTAAACGACCTTTAATACACACAAGCCCCTCCCCAAGAGGTGGAATCCGCCGACATTGCTCGGCGTGTCGGATACTTACTAGAAGGATAGAGGATAACCCCCCCCCTAACCCCCCCCCGCCCGACGTCTATTACGTAGGTTTTTGGGGGGGGGGGGGTCCCCCACGTACCGCGCGGCAATTTGATGACGTTCCACTAAACGTAGTCTTCGGGGAGCCGGTGTCGCAAAACAGGGGTCCCAGGCTCGATTCCCCCTGCCGGCTTTTTTGCTGGCTTGGGCTTCCTGCATCCTTTTGCCGAAAATCTGGAAAAACTCAATGTTTTTGGACGTCCTCTTTGCGAAAACGCTGGAAAAACCGTGTTTTTTTTGCGGGAAATACTGGGGAGCAAAGGGGAAGTGCAAGGATACATACATACATACATACATTACAGTACATTACATTACATTACATTACATTACATGACATTACATGACATTACATACATACATACATTACATACATACATACATGCATACATGTATGTAAGCATGCATGCATGCATGCATGCATGCATGCACACATACATACGTACATACATTACATGCATTACATTACATTACATTACATTACATTACATTACATTACATTACATTACATTACTTACTTACTTACTTACTTACTTGCTTACTTACTTACTTACTTACTTACTTACTTACTACTTACTTACTTACTTACTTACTTACTTACTTGCTTGCTTGCTTACTTACTTACTTACATACTCACATACATGCATACATGCATGCATACATACATGCATACATACATACATACATGCATGCTTACAGACATACATACATACATACATGCATGCATGCATGCATGCATACATACATACATTACATACATACATACATACATACATACATACATACATACATACATACATACATACATACATACATACATACATACATACATACATACATACATACATACATACATACATACATACATACATACATACATACATACATACATACATACATACATACATACATACATACATACATACATACATACATACATACATACATACATACATACATACATACATACATACATACATACATACATACATACATACATACATACATACATACATACATACATACATACATACATTACATACATTACATTACATTACATACATACATACATACATACATACATACATACATACATACATACATACATACATACATACACATACATTACATACATACATACACACATGCATTACATACATGCATACATCACATACATACATACATTACATACATGCATACCTACATACATACATACATACATAACATACATTCATACATACATACATACATGCATGCATGCATGCATGCATACATACATACATTTCATACATACATTACATACATACATACATACATACATACATACATACATACATACATACATACATACATACATACATACATACATACATACATACATACATACATACATTACATTACATTACATTACATTACATTACATTACATTACATTACATTACATTACATTACATTACATTACATTACATTACATTACATTACATTACATTACATTACATTACATTACATTACATTACATTACATTACATTACATTACATTACATTACATTACATACATACATACATACATTACATACATTACATACATTACATACATACATACATACATACATACATACATACATACATACATACATACATACATACATACATACATACATACATACATTACATACATACATACATACATACATACATACATACATACATACATACATACATACATACATACATACATACATACATACATACATACATACATACATACATACATACATACATACATACATACATACATACATACATATACATACATACATACATACATACATACATACATACATACATACATACATACATACATACATACATACATACATACATACATACATACATACATACATACATACATACATACATACATACATACATACATACATACATACATACATACATACATACATACATACATACATACATACATACATACATACATACATACATACATACATACATACATACATACATACATACATACATACATACATACATACATACATACATACATACATACATACATACATACATACATACATACATACATACATACATACATACATACATACATACATACATACATACATACATACATACATACATACATACATACATACATACATACATACATACATACATACATACATACATACATACATACATACATACATACATACATACATACATACATACATACATACATACATACATACATACATACATACATACATACATACATACATACATACATACATACATACATACATACATACATACATACATACATACATACATACATACATACATAAACACATACATACATACATACATACATACATACATACATACATACATACATACATACATACATACATACATACATACATACATACATACATACATACATACATACATTACATACATACATACATACATACATTACATACATACATACATACATACATACATACATTACATACATACATACATACATACATACATACATTACATACATACATACATACATACATACATACATACATACATACATACATACATACATACATACATACATACATACATACATACATACATACATACATACATACATACATACATACATACATACATACATACATACATACATACATACATACATACATACATACATACATACATACATACATACATACATACATACATACATACATACATACATACATACATACATACATACATACATACATACATACATACATACATACATACATACATACATACATACATACATACATACATACTACATTACATTACATACATACATACATACATACATACATACATACATACATACATACATACATACATACATACATACATACATACATACATACATACATACATACATACATACATTACATACATACATACATACATACATACATACATACATACATACATACATACATACATACATACATACATACATACATACATACATACATACATACATACATACATACATACATACATACATACATACATACATACATACATACATACATACATACATTACATACATACATACATACATACATTACATTACATTACATACATACATACATACATACATACATACATACATACATACATACATACATACATACATACATACATACATACATACATACATACATTACATTACATACATACATACATACATACATACATACATACATTACATACATACATACATACATACATACATACATACATACATACATACATACATACATACATACATACATACATACATACATACATACATACATACATACATACATACATACATACATACATACATACATACATACATACATACATACATACATACATACATACATACATACATACATACATACATACATACATACATACATACATACATACATACATACATACATACATACATACATACATACATACATACATACATACATACATACATACATACATACATACATGTACACATACATACATACATACATACATACATATACGTACATGCATGCATACATACGAGAGAGGGAGAGTGGGGAGAGAGAGGCTTGGGGGGATGGGGAGGATGGGAGCAGAGGGAGGGAGAGAGGACGACAGAACACACAAGGGAGACAAGGAAGAGAGGAAGAAGGAGAAAAGGGAGAGGACAATGTCGGCGGACTGAGCCGGAGGCTCTAAAGTTTCTTGAAGCGACCGGACTGATATAGTGGCTCCCAAATGGGAAAGGCACGGAAGAAAAGCACTATAGTTCTTCGGGAAGAATCAACGCCTTTGTATACACTTGCCAAAGCTATAGCTATTTTCGGCGTCTTCTAATTACTCTGAACCGACCGAGCCCTTATGACGCCCCAGAACTTCAGAACTTCCCGTGCCGTTGTCTCTGTTCTTTTGGTTGGACTCAAAGGGGAGGCCCGCCCGCCCGCTGCACCGTGTTGGATAAAATTTCAACGTAAACAAGACAAAGCATCCGCCTTCAGCGTCACCATCTGCAGGCCCTCGCTACGCAGAATCGGATGCCCGTCGGCTTTGTCCTCGAAGGGATCGCAAGCTGGAGCTACCAACTAGCAATCATTCTAGGGGTACCTTCCCGGAAACCATCAAAAACCCAGGGGAAACAGCCGGTTTTGAAAAGAACGATTGTTGAAAAGAATGGGGAATCAACCCAAGGGGCCTTTCAAGATAGTAGCCTTCCAAAACCCTCCCACCCACTTCCATGAATGTTGGAAAGAGTTACACGTACCTAGGGGGGGTCCCTAACGTAGAGAACTCACGTAAAGCCCAAAAGGCGATGTCTTCTCGGTCTCCCTCTGAGCTGGGTCCCACAATTCACCCTGAATCAGAATGCCCCCTCTTTCCCTTCCAAGGGGACTGGTTTGTTTGTTTAAGCCAAATTGGCTGTGGGTCAAAACCAATAGTACCATTTTGAGGCAGGTGACTTCACCACCCAATGATTTTAGAACCTATTTCAGTGGTTGGATTGAATCGGATGTTCACTGGGGGGTAACCGGGGTTTTGAAAAACCCATGATCAATTGTGCCCAACATTCATAAAATGACGACGCAAATTTGCTCGGAGCCCGGGCCAGGATGGCAATGCCGTGGTTGTATGCGGCGATTGCCTGACACCAACTGCTCGCCGATGTGGCGTCTGCTTGGGAGGTCTGCGGGGCGGGTGTGGGCCGCATGGCCGGCATGGCGCTCTGCCAGTTGGGTGGGAAAAGTAGACCAAACACCAATCTGAACAACATACTATTATTCATGAACTGGCAACACGGAACGCCCCAGAATTCCTGGGTGAGCTCGGTGTGTATCCCAGGTGAGCTCGTACTTTGTGCGGAAACATCAAAACCCAAGTCCATAAGGCTCATCCAGGCGGGCCAATATGATGGTAGTGCGCCCATGTTTTGGCGGCTAACGGGCCCTCTCGTCGGCCCAGCCGAAAGATAAGCAAAACGAAACCAAACAATTTGGACAGATTCCAAAGTGACAAATTCCAACGAGTCCAACCAATGATGCAGCCCACAGAACCCCAACTTTAGGGCCTTCGGATCAGCTGCCGCTGACCTTGCGACAAGCCTGAAACCTGCACAAATTCAGAAGTTCATTCTCCGACAGCTTTGCATTTTGAGAAGCAGTTGGGTGCTAGCTGTTGACACATGTCCGAAATCACGAATTTCCAGTTTGTTTGTGTGTTTGTTTTTTGCGTCTGTATTTTTTGTGTTGTTGCTTTTTTTTGGGGGGGAGGCAGCACTTTGTTCTTTCAATACGAGCAGGAACCGGACCGCCTCATGGTAGGCCTTCCGCTTGACCGCGGCGTTCCCGAGCTCCTTCTGCCTCAGCATCTGGGGGTGTCATTTTCCGGGCCCCCACAAATCGTTTCGGCTCTTAGCTTCCCCTTGTAACCACAAAAAGGGAACCCTCCCAAAAGCAGACCCATCTCTCTTTGCGCGTTGTTGGCTGGGAACTGCAAAACACAACTGTGAGCTGGGGGCTCCCACTGGCCCGCAGCCTCCAGAAGCGGGACGCAGTCCTGAGGCCATCGCTAAATTCCGAATGGCAGGCAATAAAACAAATGAAGGTGTGCGAATGAAGAACCCTTTTGGAAAGACATGACTCGTGAACGTCTACCAGATCCAATACTATACGTCCATTCTTATCACTCCATGTCCTCTCTTATCCACTGACCATTCCTTGAAAGTTGATTGCCCGGCCGTATCCGTGTCCTCATCCATGATTTCCAAGAATCTTAAAGTAAGGTGGGAAAGAGAAGTCAACGCGGCTATCTTCTTTCCCCAACTCCCACTCGCTTCTCTCGTCTATCAATGATGGATCCCAAAGTATCTGTATATCTAGCCAGCTAGCTAGCTATCTATCTACTCTAAAGCTAACTGCCCCGCTTCGCCTGCCACGAAACCTCCTGACATCGTGTAAGCGCCGCGACTGCCTTGCAATCTGCACCTGACCTTGCGACAGTGCTGCACCTGCCACGTAATCTGTCCCTCACCTTGTGAAAGTACTGCGCCTGCCAAGAAATCTATACCAGACCTTGCGAAAGTGCTGCGCCTGCCACGCAATATATACCTGACATTGCGAAAGTGCTGCGCCTGCCACGCAAATTAACGTCGCGAAAAACCGTGCCAGCCCGGCTCCGTTCCGAGATTGGTCAGAACGCGCTCCGAACGCTCTCCGAACACGCTCCGAACACGCTCTGACCAGCCACTGTCAAGCGCAAGCGGGGAAGAACTGCCTTGGGGCAGCCAGCGCGCCACGAAAACGGGGATCGCCGACACGAGTGTGCTGCCTGTCGAGCCTCCAGTCTGAGTGCTCTACTGGCTAACAATCAGAACGCTCAAGTTGTCGCTCGCCGCTTGCCAAGGCAATTGCAAACCTCCGTCTGCTGAAAGCTTCGGATTCCTCCTTCTCCTTTTCCTTGACAAGGGCTTCGACAAGGGCTTTGTCAAGCTGCTGCCGCCTGCACTTCTCCTTATTTGCCCAATCAAAGTTTGAGCAAAAGAAGGCTGCTGGCTTCAGAGCAAGTTGCTAGCACATGATAAGTTAGTTGGCGGCTACTGGCTATAGGTCTCTTCCTCTCTCTCTCTCTCTCTCTCTCTTTCTCTCTCTCTCTCTCTCTCTCTCTGTACTCTCCCTCTACTTCCCTCCGCCTTCCTCCGGTGCCCTCTCCGTCTCTCTCTCTCTCTCTCTCTTTCTCTCTCTCTCTCTCTCTCTCTCTGTACTCTCCCTCTACTTCCCTCCGCCTTCCTCCGGTGCCCTCTCCGTCTCTCTCTCTCTCTCTCTCTCTTTCTCTCTCTCTCTCTCTCTCTCTCTCTGTACTCTCCCTCTACTTCCCTCCGCCTTCCTCCGGTGCCCTCTCCGTCTCTCTCTCTCTCTCTCTCTCTCTCTTTCTCTCTCTCTCTCTCTCTCTCTCTGTACTCTCCCTCTACTTCCCTCCGCCTTCCTCCGGTGCCCTCTCCGTCTCTCTCTCTCTCTCTCTCTCTTTCTCTCTCTCTCTCTCTCTCTCTCTCTCTGTACTCTCCCTCTACTTCCCTCCGCCTTCCTCCGGTGCCCTCTCCGTCTCTCTCTCTCTCTCTCTCTCTTTTTTTCTTTCTTTCGTTCTTTCTGTCTTTGCTTCTTTATCTCTACAATCTCTCAAGCTTTGGTGGTCAAACCGGACAAGTTCCTCCCAGCAGGGCAACTTGCGAGGACCAAGCCCAAGGAATGAAAGCTGCTTGATGCTTCTTTCAGTTCCACCGCGTTGGCTATCGTTTTGCCCCACCCCCACCCCCCCCAAATCAATCACTAGAGGCGCCTGCACAAGCACCAGACATTGGCTATGTATCCTCTAGTCCCCATCCAAACCACCCACCGAAACAGGGTTTGCAATACCGCTCAAGAAGCAGTTGTTGCCTTTTGTTCCCTGGAAAAAATCACCAAAAAGGGGGTTGCTCTAACAGGTGTTTAACGTTGTTGCTCAGGTTCCCCTGCATATAGCTAGCACCAATGCTTTCCTAGTCAACTCCGAGTGATGAAGATGACGCAAAACATCACCAAGTATCATAATGTGGCTAAGACTCCCTGGCTGGTTGGGGCTTGCTTCATAGGAAACCGCATGAAGATTGCTTAAAGTTTTGGAGGGCAGCCATCCTAACAAATCGAGCATGGTAATTTGACCATCACGGCATGCATGGGTGTCGATCAACATCCTTTTTGGGTGCAAGACAGCTATGGCTAATTGCTGCGATGCGATGCCACAAAGCAGGGAAAACTCAAGGGATGCCCCAATTCAACAGCTAACAACTGCCGGCAAACTTGCACGTTGCTGCCGATTGCATTGGCACGGGAGGGAGTGAAGTCGGTGCAGGTATAAACGGTTCAGCATGCCAAGCAAATCATTTTAAAGCGGCATGATCAAAAGACACCCCCAGCTGGCACCCACCAACACCCGCAGAGTCCCGAACCAGTCTTCCGTTGTTCAACATGACAAACATTCCTGATTCAGACTCGTCATGTGTACTGGGATACACCTACAACACGGGAAACAACGAGCATGTGACAAAGGGATAAATCCTTGAGTGGATTGGCCGAAGAAGTCCAAACTTTTCGGTACCGCTGATTTTTCCCCAGAAAGTACACAGCTCCACAAACTCAGGGAGTCAGGATTGCTTGTGGGACCGGGCCAAGCGTCGATGATCTGCGGCTCGGACTGATCTCCGGCCATAGCTGTGGCTCTCAAAACTTTGGCTGAGTCCCAACACCTGCAGGAAAAGTAGCACCTGCTTTCCACCAGTTTCCACAGATTTCCAAGTCCGAACCAAAACGCACACTGGGAAAGTGAGACGTTGCGGCTGCACCTCTTGGGAATGACACCTCGGCTAGATTGGCTCAGCTGCGCTTGTGTGCTGCTCTTTCTGCCACTTCTTCGCTTCGTCACTTGGTGGCTAGCTACTGGTGACTCCGTTGGGACAGGTAGCAGCTGTCACACTGTCACTGGAACAGGTCCTACGAGCTTGCCAGAAAGGCCCTGGTTCAGCGGCGAAAAAGTTGTGATTTCCTCTTGCGAGCAAAAAGCGGCAAGCGGCGGGTGAAAGATATGTGGACTACGCGGCTCCAAAAGAACATTCGCCCTTGAACAGTTGCGTACCTCTGATAGGTCTCCAACATGTTCTGCAAGACTCATGCCAGATTGGCCAGCTCGGTGCTTCGACATAGGTGAACACTGGAATTCCCCCTCAAAACCGTGGTTCTCCTTTTCTTCCCTTTTCTCAAGCCCCCTGGAACTTTCTTCAAAACAAAAGTCCAGTAGTGATAGGCTCCCTTTAAAACCAACAGGGGAAAATAACAAATATCGTTCAGAAAATGGAAGTTTTGGCTTCCCGTTCAACCCACCGGCTGCCGCTCCATGCCCTGCCGCTCCACTGAACCGACTTCCCGACTTCCCGCGCCTAAGGGAAGAGCCTGCGACATGAGCAGGGCGGCAAAGCCGGCAAACACAAGGAGGGGAACCTGTTTGTTGACTGAACAAAAAACTCAGCATGGACAGAGGAATCTGCCTCTGGATTCCCAGGGCAGTAGCCAACTCTTAATTTCTTTCATTTTTAGGCATTGGATTGTTTTTTGAAGCCTTCGGAGGAATACATTGATTAGCTTTGGTCCTGCACTGACTTGCCGGGAGGGTACAAGGATCTCTGGGGTGCGGCTCCTTAAGGCATCCAAGGATCCAGTTTTGAGGGTCTCGAGCTTGGAGCGGTCCCGTTTCGTCGATCTTTGAAAACGCTCGTGTTCTTTGGTGTTACCCCTGGATTTGACTCTGTTTGTGCAAGTTCAACGCTGCAACCCCGCCATAGTGTCATGTTTCTTACAGCTCATGTCTCCCTTGTGTGTGTGTGTGTCATGAGAAAGCCGGTGTACAATTTGCAGGAAGTCATGCTTTCTGCCTCCCTCAAGAAACCAGGGCAAACGCACCAGTGAAGGGAAGGATATGGATCCAGTCGCGTTTGGAAACCCAGAGCATGTGAAGTGTCTGGCTGATTTCACATCTGCGGGTGAGAACGGTCACCAGGAGATTTAGATTCAAATTGTATGGGTCACCCTGAGATGTCCCTGGGCACCATTTGCTGCAGGGATTGCATGAGATCGACCGGTAGGCCAAAGGCCTCCCACCAACAAACCGGCCTAGTGCAACACAACCTGTTGGAAAGGGTTCTTGCGCACTTCCATGTTTGCTTGTGAGAGGGTATATAATATACTTTTGACCCCCCCCCCCCCCAACATGTCCAAGCCATTCTGCAGTTGGAAGCCAAGCACAAGGTCTCTGGCAAGTGGAACCAAACCCCTGCCTCCACCAAATACCCTTCTCCTGCAGTTCATGTGGACCCTCAATCCCGCTTCCCACTTTGCCCGCCTGGATCGCCTTTGGCATCTCCTTTCGGCGCTGATCTTGATTGCATCTTGCTTACTACATTTTGCTGAAGTATGTTTGGGTATGGTTCGGGTATGGAGGCAGGAAGGCCAGCGAAGAAGCAAACAATTCCAGCAGCAAGGGAAGCAACTAAGAAGGCGCATGCTGGGCCCCTGGAGCAGCGCCCAACTAATTTTGCCCAGCTACCAGTAGAAAGCTGATCTCGGACTTAGTTCACTGCAATGTGTATATACATATATACATATCACATATCTGTATTCATATACATATATATATATATATCTCTCTCTCTCTCTCTATGTATATGTTTCCTCCATGTTGTTCACATCTTCGGTGGTTTGAAACGGTTGTGCTACCCAATCTCTTTCCAAATGGCGACGGGCCGGCGACTAACGTCACACCAGCACCTAAAGCAGCACCTGAAGCCGTAGCCGCCATCGGCCACAACCAATATGCTGCATATAAACATGAGCTCGGGGCATTGGCTGACAAGCGCTGGCTCGGCCCCGATGGCCTGATATCGCGTTTGAAGAGGTTCCAACCTGTGACACACGAGCAACTGACACTGTCAGCTGTTTGGCATCCACCGCAATTTGCCACATCCTCCTCTGGTCCTGGCTGGCCCGATCAGCTCTGCAGCTTGCGCCTCTGCCAGCGGGCTCTTGAAGCCGTCATGCGTCTTGACCATATCGAGGCAGCGTGCTTCGTTGGCATGGCCATGGTCGAGCGCCCACTCCAGAGCCCACCATCTGGGTCACGTGCGCTGGAACAATTTTGCGGGCCAGCTGGTCGCACTCCAAAAACCCAGCTTAGCGAACAGTTCTCTCTGTCTGACGAAGCTCAAGGATTTTCTCTGTCTGCTTGCCCTTCACATCTCCTGCCGCCGCCACTTTCTGGCGTTCCGGCGGCCTGCAAGAATCCATGTTGCAGAAGTCCCATCGCCCTGCCAAAGTCTGCCTGGCTGCCTGCGCATTCTCGTATGACTGCGAGGCATAAGCGCGGCCCTTGGCTCTGCAGTGGCTCTTGCTTGCTCTGGATTTAGGGGGAAGTGCCCAACTGCTTCGGCAGCTTGCCGCCCACATGTTCCTCCTTGAAGGCCCGTTCACCTTGATAGGCTCGAAAAGTCCTGGATATTCACTCCAACCTGGCCAGCGGGAGCCACCACGCCTCGCCGACACCACGTGGAACGGAAACGCAAGCCACCGCGCTGTTCCTCACATCAACATGGGTAATCCGTATGCGGGGAAACTCTCGGAAACTCGGGCATGGGCACCTGTGATGCCGAATTTCTGCCAGGGACTTCCAAAGCACCTAGACCTGACTGGTCGCTCCACTCGCTCGCAGCTCCTGGACGCGAGCACAAAAGTCGGAGAACACCGCTGGAGGTTGGAGTGCACGCCGGGTGCTCAGTAAACGCAACGTGAGTCACAGCCATACAGGTCACTTCTGCTATCTGAAAAACTCAACCAGCCACATTTGGATCAATCCCTTGAGCCAAAATCAGCATGGTTGGCACTGCTGTCAGAAATGATTAGCGGAACACCCAAGCCTGCCAGACCTGATTCAGAAATAGTTGTAGTTGTTGTGGTTGTTTTGGCTGTTGTGGTTGTTGTGGTGGCTGTAGTTGCTGCGGTTGCTGTGGTTGTCGTGGTGGTTTTTGTTGTTGTTGCGGCTGCTTTGCTGTGGTTGTTTTTGGTTGCAGCATGTTGCGACACCCCAAGAAGCTAAAAGCACCAAAGCCGCTTTCAGGCAGGCACCGGTCTCGAAAATAAGCTTATTGGAACATGTTGCCAAGTATGCCAACTGATATAACTCAAATGCCCATTGTTCAACACAGTGACGACCGCTCGACCGGCTCAGAGCTCAGTTGATTTCTTGCGAAAAAGGAGAACTTGAATCTGTCTGCTGGCAGTGGGGTTGATCAAAGGGTCCTTTACATGGGATGACCATAAGACCACAAACAAACTGATGACTTTCACCACATGGGACAAGCTACCCATTTTGGGTAAGAAGGGACAATTGTCCCATAGTCAATGTTGCCCCATTTGTTTTCAGAAACAAAACTGAAAATGTCTGATCTCCAAATCAGATCCAAGCCACATCCTTTAAAGCAACAACCACTACATCGGCGCTCCTTGGGGCCTTCCAAAGGCTTCAGCACCGGCCTCGCGGAACGCCAAGCCGAGTTTTATGCGGGGGGACATGAAAGGTCTATACCTCCCATCAGTTAATATGGAACCCTGACAGGGGGGTCCTGGAACGCCATGGTCCTTCTAAACAGAACCCGGTCAGGTTCCATGTTAATTGGAGGGAGGGTATCGCCCAGTGGAATCTCCAGCCAAACTCATGGGTGATTTAATCTGGCATCCACAAGAAGAGTCCCATCTGCTCGAATCTAGCTCAGCAGCAGCTGGACAAAAAACAAATCTGCTCAACAAAGGTGACGTTGCCAATGCGGGTTCAAACTTGGAACAGCAATAACAAATGTTGATGCTGCGGGATATGGGGACACTAGAAGCGCGTTTCTCTGTTGGACGAGATATCACCGGCTATGTGTCAAAACTAGGCTCCCTCTTCGGGATTGCTAAACAAATCCCACTTCGTCAGCACGAACGCCATCTTTGGATCCCTCACAATACCTCGATTGAATCAATACCTGCAATCCTTAAACGAGAGGTTGGACAATAGTTGATGACTTAGGACCCGAAAACCATTGCCTGTAAGGCATCAACAGCCAAGCTGGTCAGCACGCGTGAAGTCCTTCTCATGTCCGTAACGTATAGGTCATGGCGTATTTCTGCCTTCTCCGGCCAGCGATATGGGTGCAAAAAAGCGTTCGCAAGCGATACTCACAAGAAAGAATGCCAACAAAAAAGCAAATTCTACACCAAAACTATGAAGAAACGTAGTAGTCAAAGAAACCTCGCTTCAATGGTGACTTTTCCGCTCCAAAAGGGAACCCAGCTCTAGTGACTGAAGAGGGTTCGTCGTTGATCAACTAGTACTGACCAAGAGTTCCCTAAACAGTGGACAAATAGCTGCGAACAAAGAAACCCTGTCGGGATCCGATCTTGTTTGGGCATACTTGAATGACACTATCAATCCATGCGGACCTCCCGCACGCTAGCAAGTGCCAATTCTTAGACCCTGCCACAACCCCATTAACAGTTGATGATGTATTCGTAGTTCTAAAACCTGTAAACCTGTGACCTATGAACATATGAGTCATAATCAAAGCCCGGAATTCAACTAGTCCAGGGCGCACGCATTTGTGGCCGTCATCGTCCCTGATCTCCAATTACCTGGGTTTTTATTGTGACTCATGTGGGTTTTGATTGTCAGACCCTGCCATTTGGATGGTCGGTTGCAACATGCTCCTTCTTTTGGTGACTCCTTGCCAACTCAGCTGTGGCCGCCTCAATGGAAGTCGGCCCTGGACGCCTGAGCCCGAATCAGAAAAGGCGACCCCCCTCGGCTCAAGAGCTAGGGTTACGCAGCTTTTAGTTTTTGGTTCCATTTACAGGGTTCCATTTTGGTACCGGTTTTTTGAGCCACAGCCAAATGAGAACAGGTTCATTTAGCAGCCCCAAAGCATGACCCTACGGCCCTACGCGACAAAAAAAACCTATTTGAGCTGAAAAGGGCCACCGACGCACCGGGCAATTGGTCCACGGGAACATCGGGAAGGCCAAGTCAAGCTGCGAAGCCCACGACCTTGCAGGTCCCTGAACAAAATGTGGTTGAACGTTTGCTAACTCACGCCAGATGCTCATGTTGCACCATGCTCCTCACGGATGTTCTGATGTTGAACATCGCCAACCCAAATCCATATCTAATTAGCCTGATTGTCCACAAAAAGAACAAGAGTCTACCTGCCAACCTCTGGAGCACACTGAAGGGAATTCTCGAAAATGTTCACGATGACCAAGACATGGGCTACTTGGCGTCAGCATTCATGTGACCAAACTGCAGCTGTGAGGCTTGTCGTGTGCTGTTCATCTCCACTGACGGAATACCGCAATACCGCCGGCTCGTTTTTGGCTCTACATTTGCGCAGGCCTAGGTGAAACCGTGACACAATTGATGTGCAATCCGTGGCGTCATGCTCAAAACTCCTGCGGGTCGTGGTAAAGGCTTTAAAAAGAGGATTCCATCCTTAGGCTAGAGTGATAGAATCCAAAAGGAAACAAGCATGCTTGCTCGAAAATGCCAGCAACTACAGCTGCGAGTCATTGTGTGAACCTGCCCCACTTTCGTGGAGGAGTGAAACAGGTAAGCAGCGCCCAAAACCCATTGACTTGATTAGTTCTATACCAATATGCAAAAGGCACGGGTTGTACAGACCACAACCCCCCTTTCTACAAATGGCCAAATGTTCAGAGAATCTGCGAATTACACTCTACGACACTCTGGACAATGACCCCGGGTACCAGCACCTAAGCATATGGGCATACTTGTGGACAACCAACCCATTTGGGGATCTCATCCTGGGACTCCGACACTTTAAAGGTGGTTCCTGGCATTGGGCACTGCTTGGGTGAAACCCGCGGTTCGGCTGTCAGTCCGGCAGTGGACCTTGGGCGAGCCGAAAAAACTCGGACGTGCCCTCCCAACCCTATGCCAGCAAAACACACTGCTTGAATTGATTGAACTCCTCGGCTAAAAATGACCAGAATCAAAAAAAAACAAAAACGTATACCAATCGAGAAATTGAGGCATCGTCTGACGGCTTCTTGTCTTCCTTCAGAGAAGTGCCGCTCAGAATTTCGTCACTTGTTTTGGATTCCCACTCAATTGGCAACGTGCTCTGTCCTTCAATTACCCGCCCAAAGTGAGCTGACTTTGATGAACCTACCCGCTCAAGATAACACGGCTCAGACCCCTGCCTACTTCGAAAGGCAGCGAAGCGAACGAAACACCGAACTTTGTCTTTGTGACTTTGTGCACCCAAGCCAAGCCGCTCGGCTTCGCTTAGTAGAGTCCTTTGCCATTGGATCGCGCCTCGCGGGGAAAGATCGCCGTGTTTTGGTTGAGCAGTTGCAACCCATGACCCTGGCAGAAGCTCGAACCCAAGCAAAAATTGTTTTAGAGACACTTACTCGGTTGCTGTCTGCTCGCCTGCTAAAAAAATAACTTCTAGTGGATTAATGGAAAACCCATTAGTTGGCAAAAAGTGCAAGTCCTAACATCCAAGCAAGATGCACCTCTGCTTAGGTGCTACTGAACAGCAGGGTTGTCCGAAAGGGCTTCAATTTTGGACCCAAAGTGCGCCTGATGGTTCTTCCATTAAAGGTCACACGGTGCAACAAAAGACGTGTGTCGCCTGAACGATGATATGAGTGTTGCAACCAAAGCAAATCCGTTTTTGCAGGTCTCAGGAGAATCCATTTATGGAAATGGGAACCCGGGATAAGGGATATCCGATGCTCCGGCATTCATGATATTTCACCGACCGGTGCATTAATAGGGGATGTTCCATATAAGGAATCTGGCACTAGGGAGACACCACCTCATGAACCCGCCTGGGGTTCACAAGTCTGCGGTAAACATGAATTACCGTGGAAGCACAGGTATCTGGTCAGCGGCTGCATCTCTCACACGTAGCAGGCATCCTCAAAACTCTTGCATCATGAGTCGGTCTCACCACACACACCAATTTGTGAGCAACATGCACCGTTGACAACTACTAACATGTGTATGTGCACAAATGTATATATATATATACATATAAATAGTCTTCCAAGTCAATCAACACATTCGGA